>OX376375.1:49796985-50203415 GCA_947369275.1 Nemotelus nigrinus | reverse complement strand
AAACATAACCCACTTCCGGTTAGTTATCAGCATCGCTTCTGTTTTGTGCTCGGCTGGATGCAGGTAGGCGGCGTCCAGCCACAAATTTATTTGAAAAATAGCAGCATTCGTAGCAACGTCAATTTGGTGGATATGTTTAGCCATTGTTACTATTGCTATCTCGTGAGCAAAACCGATGATTGCCCACTCCGCTGGTAATGAAAATCTCAACACCTTGTACACTATATTCCAAGGGAGTGGGCCTATTACAGAATCTCGCGAAAAACTTGCCGTGATTTCATAGGTTTCCGCTTCTTTGGCGTTTCCGAACATAAGTTTCCTGTCCTAAAAGTAGCTTGAAATCAGAATCCAATCCAGAAGGCAGCTTAGGACCTCCTTAATTCTTTCAATGTCAAGCTTCTTTAATTCGTTCAATGTCAAGCTTCCATTATCTTGGGAATGTTCTTTCGTTGTTGGAAGGCTTCCACGAATATGCCCGGTTTTCTTCCCATTCCGGCATTCCGGCTGGTCCGGAGGATTTGCATTTGTCAATTTTACTGCAAAGTTCTTTCAGCTACTTCTCGGCTACTGGTGGTGTTTTCTCGATAATAGGTAATGCTATTATGTCGTCAGTAACAGCCGTTGCAGGATGTTGTGCGCATGTTAAATTAGATAAAGCCCAGGAGAGATTCGTGTCGGCTTCGTCGAAAAGTCGAGCCAGACTCTTTTTTTGCATATGGCCCGACTGAGATCAGTCCTAACAAATTTGATTTGATATGCCTTACTTACTACGACATTCTACATGCATCATTTAATTCAAATGGATTGTTGAAATCTTTTAGTTTGTACAGCATATTAAATAATTTTAACTAATTTAATATTTATTAAGAGAAATCATTTTTATGTTTTCATCTTCTAGATATATCCAACGTTTTAGCGTGGACGATCAATCCCCACCGATGTAACGTTTGTTTCGCCGATAAATCATCGAGTAAACCCGAACTGCACCTGTGCTCGGGCTGTCGCCTAATTCGGTATTGTGGTCGCGAACATCAACGATTCGATTGGGAAATTCATAAAAACTTTTGTACAGCTGTAAAAAATATCCTGAAAAATCGTGAAATCTCTCATATTATGGATTTGGAAGGACCTGTGACGAGCTGGGCTCATTTCGAAAAAGCACTGATTCTTGCCAAATGCCTTTTACAAACCATTCTCAAACGTCAATTAGATCAACACGAAATCGAATTACTCACATTTCCACCACACTGCCAAATATGTTTCCAAAGATCTGATATCAAAACATCCTTCACATGCTTGAATTGTGAGGCTGTGTCGTATTGTTGCCAGGATCATCAAAACAAAGATTCGAAAAATCATTCAAAATGGTGTTTGAATTTGAAATATTACTACACTTTTTATGAGTTCAAGAATTTCAAAGTGAAATTGAACTTCGAAACGGCTCCAGTTTTGAAAGCCGGTAATTTATCAGCTGATTTATTTAGCTTGATTGAAACAACATGCCAACAGGACGAAACAAAGAAAATCATAAGAGCTCCAAATTCCTTGGAAGAATATCAACAGTACGCAAATGTTTGTAACTTTTCTGGCGTTGCTACAATACTTCGTGCGATTCATTTGTGTAATTTAACTGTAAGTGATAATGATAGTTTGACTATCTACATAATTGGCACCCGTAACGAGCAAGAGTACTTGCAAGAAACCCATTGTACATTCCTCTCATCACAATTCCCAACAATCAAAGAGTTCAAATTTTTCCTGGTCGGGCCAGAATTGCAGACAAGCTTTAAGTCACTAGCTTTTGCAGTGAAAACGCACGGCAGAAAAACGATAGTTGATATAAATTTCGTAAATGACACTTTCGAAAACTTTCAAGAGAATATCACATCGAACGTAATGCTTGAAAGTATGCCTCATTTGATAGTTGCATTTAATTGTGGATTTTCGGAATACGCCGGGACGCCGAAAGATACGTGGAAGAAAGGTATCAAGTCACTATTCGAATTCGATCGATTACCTATCGTTTTTACATCGTACACTAAATTAGAATCCCGATTTGATCTACGCGAATTCAGTGAATGTGCAAATCAATTGAATAGACTCTATCAAGTTATCGAAAATTGTGAAGAGAATCCTTATAAAGATTTTAGACCGTTCAGAAATATGGAGTTGCACGATCGAAAGGATTTAATGTATTTTCGAAATGGTTATTTGAACATTGTGATAGTTGAGCCCAGAATATAAGGTAATTTTTAACTGGAGTTTGGAGAAGGCAGTGAAAGGCAGTAGAAAAGTATTTTAAAGGTATGTTCATACTTTTGTTTTGAATTTTATGTAGTAGCTGTGATTTTGATACGGAAACTGATCAACGGAAACTACTTTAATGCTTTTATTGTAACAAACAAACAAACTTTTATGACGATTTGCATAAAGCACAAAAATTGAATTGCTTTGTTAACATTTTCTGTGAACGTATTTTTTTTAAGAAGAAAAATGCACGAATATCGAGGTAGATTTTGCGTTTTATTTCGCTCTATCTGCTAACGAAAATACATTACCATGACATTGAGCATGAATATATTTCAACTCGAGACTGTCAGCTCAGCGTACTTATCAGCAACCCAAAATATGGTTCTGTTTGCTACCACGCTTCCTAAAATACTTACTGGTCCGTTGAGATTGTCTGGTGCAGTCCATCTAAAGCTAGTCTCAGTTAATCCATCTCCCACGATCTTTCTATGAGAAACAGTGTCCTGTAAGAAAAAAAAAGCATATTAATATTTTCCTCAGCAATTGAAATGCATGATTTCTTACCGATTCACTTTGACATGTTATCGCTTGTGCCCACATACTATTTTCAAATTGACCAACAGGTATGCCATTTGCACGAACTTGAAACATGAATCCTTTGATAAGATTCTCTTCAGTAGTAGCTTTCAGTGTAAGTGTTATCGTTTCTTTTGGTTTAATTATTTTCTTTGATAATTCAACTGCATAAGGCGGTGGGGAAGATTGTTCGGGAAAGAACGTTGCACCATCATAGGAATGTTCTGGTTTTAGAGACTTACATGCTGCTATAGTGTTTGGAGCAAAAGAACGAAACAACTGAACTGGAGATGTGAAAACTGTTAAAACAACCAAACCTAGTTGAAACAACATTCTGAAATGAAATGAGAAAAAAATACTTTATTGTTATCATGCGTACTTGCAAAATGGCTAAAAAAATAACCTTTTAAGTTTAAAAAATAGTCTCCTCGCATGAAAAACTGAAACTCAACTGAATTTGAACAGAAACAATATTGTGTGCCCTGCCAAATCAAACCGTTATGGCTTTTACTACGGTAAAACGCTATTAATTTGCATGTAAATTCAATGTTTTCCATCATATTTTCCAAGAATGATCTTTTATATGCATCTCAATTACTTTGAATGCAAATTTTAATGTTCAAAATTGAAACCTGATATGACGCATATTAGCAAATAATATATAAAAAACACAACTCGAGTTCAAAGTTATCACTGATCCTTCCAATTCATGGTTTAATCGTTTAGTTCTGTTTCGTATAATGAATAATATAACGCAAATCATTGCGATAAATTATCTTTTGTGCTTAACTTAACGACAGCTGGGGTTACTGTTTCATGTTTTTTCTGAATATCGCATGGAATGCATTCAATTTTTTTATATTGTGAGTGACCCGGATCCGTGGTCCAAAAACAGCATGCACCAAGATATAAAATGGTAGAAACAAAACTAACGTTGATTATAAAGTCCTTGATTTCAGCTATAAATTACTCCCAGGCTCTTGTATTGTTATTCAATTTTTTCAACAATAAATAACAACGCGAAACTAACCTTCAAAATGTATTGATTTATTGTGCGGTTAAAAACTAATTTGTAACAGTTTGCATAAGACATAAATTATATCAGTATGGGTCATAAATGAGATTTTATGTGAATATTATGCAAAGAGTCTCTATTCACTGCCGTTCATAGAAAATATACTACTATTTTGCCTTAATTTTAATCAAACACCTTATTCTCAAAGCATCTTCACATTGAAATTAAATGAAACTTCTGATATAGCTGAAGCATCGATTCGACAAGCCTGTCTTATTTCACCCGAAATTTATTCGCAACACAATCTCTCCAAAACTTCAACTAGCTTTTATTTTATCTGTGGGCTTCTGATGTATGATTTTTGTTTGATTTCCTAATGAGTTTTCTATTTGGTCTGAATCTGGCATATTACTGGGCCATTTCAAAATCTTTGAATGGAAAAAACAGTATTTCCTTTTTTTACATATATATTCTTAACCAAACTTAGTGTTAAATAAACAATAAAAAGTTTGAAATCGTGCGGCTATACTGTTTAGGCCTGCTGTCTTATGTTGGTTTTATTTTTGGTATTTATTGGTATTTACATTTTAGTCTTACACGTTAATCATATTACCCAGCATGTGCAGAAGCTGTGACTATCTTGATATTAATTACTTATATTCTATATTACCTATAACTTACTCTCTTATCTAATTCAGCCTAAATATACCCAAATCATATTCTAGGTCTTAAATCTAGTCCCTCCTGTTCGTTGTGAGGCCTTCATAAGCAAAAAGTGCATCGATGCGCTGACGATTACACGGTATCTCTGCGGGACGCATAAATGGAGCCACCTTTACGCCCAAGTGGCCGAATTAGTTCGTTCTCATGTCCGTCTGTCTGTTCGTAGAACCTTGTCGTTCATTCTAGAATCCGGTCCCTAATTGGCTTTAGTCTCGACTCTTGACACAGAAGAAGGTTCTTCAGGAACTTCTTGGTTATCGGTTTGTAAAACCTGCCAGTGCGGAAACGCAGGACTCTCCTTTCGAATATCTCCGCCAGTTTTAGAACAGGCAATCCAGGTTAAAGATGCGTAAGTCAGGATAGGCCGGATAAGGATCTGGTAGCAAATGGATTTAGATTTGGTGGTCATGCCCAAGTTTTTGGTGAAAATATGTCAAATGCGCTGAACTTTACGCTGCACCTAATGGTTAAACTTCAAAAAATTTGTGAAAATCAACACCGAGGTACTTCAGAGATGAGCTAAGAGTAATCTTAGAAATTCCGAACGAGATAGCGAGTATTTTGGTCTTGTTGCTAATAGTTTGGAATCTCCGATGCTTAGAAGGAATGCGAAATGCACAGAGTTGTGTCTTATTGCTATTTGGTTTGATGTCCCATTCGTCAAAGTAAATACTTATTTCTATCAAGTAGTACTGCAGGCTCTTCGAACCAGTTCAATTTTTGAGCTTAGAAACCGCTTAATCTGAAATGATATAAAGAATATTAAAAACTGGTTGTACAGTTAAGGGCCATTCAGACAAGCGTCCATGCGTCCACGCGTCCAAGCGTTTTTAGATTACACGAGTCAAGTCAACTCAAATCCAGTTTTTTTAAGGCGGGGCTAAGGCGAAAGTGGTCGAATACGGTGATTGATATACCATTAGCTTAATTGTTTTACTTCCGCTCTTTGATATTTCGAGATGATAAGTGGATGGATGGATTGATAAGAGGATGGATATTACACGTTGCAACGACGGGTTTTTTTTTATTTTCATATTATTTGAATTATAATAATTATAACAATTAATATTTGAAAACATCGTCGTGATCAATTTTAAAACATTACTAATTCCCATTCCTCCATTTTTCCCCATTTTTTTCTTCCTTCCAAACAAACAAATTGGTAGCAGACAACTGTATATATTTATCTATATGACTATATATACCTTCATATAAAATTGTTTGAGTCTAGATATTCGTATGCATTCTAATTTTTTCGTAATAGTCCTGCACGTAAAGATGCAAAAAAATATTATCCATATCATCATATAATAAAATAATCATCCACAAAACATATATTTAAATGATCATCAACGAATCATCCACACATGCCACTGAGCGAAAGAAATCATTATAAAATCTATTGTACATGAATCAGCATACTCCACCTCCTTCGCTTTAGACCCGCCTATATAAACAAAATCAAATTGACTCGTGTAAGCAAAACACGCTAGATCGCATGGACGCGTGGACGCATGGACGCTTGTCTGAATGACCCTTTAAAGTGAGCTTTATGCTTTACGATCTCAAAATATTGCAATACTTACCGATTTGGCCCGATGGGTTTGGCGTGAGATTGTCCTGAAAAACTGCACAGAGCCCATGACCTAATCGGAGCAACAACTGCAACGTCCAACAACGATCAAATATGAATGCATGGATAAATGCTGCTCGAACTCCTGTCAAATTAGAATGTGAAATGTTAACCCCATGATCCAAGGATCGCGACAACCGCAGTCAAATTAGACAACACGCAAAAAAATAGGCGAACGCCCTATGGCAGGTACAACTTCACGCCTGCAGTTTGGATGGATTTGATTATATTCTACAACGTCTTGTTTTGCTATGTTACTTTCAATGTAACTTGGTCCTGAGCATTGTACTCCGTACATTATGACCGTCATTTGATTTAAGCAAGAGCATGAAACTGCTCAAGATCAGCAGAAACTGCTTGAGAGCGACGGTAGGTCTACTCGCAGGTTATCAACTTACTGCGTCTTATAGGTTATAGCCATAGATACAATACGGATTAATTTAGGGATTGAGATTGAAACAGTGGAATCGAAACCTTTAAACAATCCATTTAATTTAAAGGTTTCGAATCCACTGTTCCAATCCTGGTTTGAATCCGGATTGTATATCAAGCTTACGACTGCAGCTGCAATATACTATGACAGCAATCTTTGCAGGAAATACGAGATGGAAAAGGACGCCATCGAACATGCTGGTTGCGAGTGCCCGGCCCTAAATAATAGATTCTTTCCAAGAGATAACAAAGGTGATTATTACAGCTACGTCGAGTCAGTTGATTTAATTTAGCAGATTCGCCACTTAGTAGCTGTAATTAGCCAGCCGATAATGGCAAATGGGCCCCCAATAGTAGCCTAGTGCATCCCTCTTCCCTAACATAACCATTCGCCTCTTATGAATTTCAGCTAGGGAATTTAAACTAGCTTCCACGCACACAATTTAAAAACTCTTGCGTATTTATTTTTATATTTATATAAATAAATAATGAATTTCTATATTCAGCGCTTCTCTCGATGAAAAGCTTTATGATGTATGCAGATTGTATTGTATGCATGCAAGAGAGAAAATAAGTTAATATCTTCCTAACTTTCCGAAGCTTTGAACAGCTTCTCGGCCTTTTTGGTAAAAACGGGAATCTTATTAGTTCACGCTAAAATATCATTGTTCTACCCTTAATATATTTTGCAGCTAATATATTTATATTAAAAACATTTCTTAACATTATTATATTGACCTAGCAATAACATTATATTGCCCGCACATTGCATTTTTAAAATTTTATATATTGACATGCGTGTGGTGAATTTGTCTGTTACAATATTATATTAGTAGGTCAATATTAAATATTAACATGGCAATAAGTTATATTTACGTGCCAACGACACGCTGTGTTGCCAAGCTGTTCCGCATCTAAGTACTAATCGCGCCCAACACTTCTTAACTGCGGTGATCGGACGAGAACCGGTTATTCCATTGTGGTATTGCCGTATTTAATATTAACATCCTAACATTCAATACTAGCAGTGTACTTTGTTGTTTCACCATCAATTTCACCACCTTTGGCTGACACATTTTTATTCGCATAGTAATATATTTATGTTAAGATGTTAAAACATTTTATCGAAATATGTTTACAGATGCTCTTAACATAAAAAGTGATCAGCCTTAATATATAAAGTTAAACTGCAAATATAATAGTGTAACTTCCTAACATAAAATATTGAGCTGTTCAAATTATGTATTAGTGACAATGCTGTAACTATAACAATATTAAGGAGTTAATATATTGATTTCGGTTATTTCTCAACGTGTAGCTAAATACTAGAAACCCAAGAATTCGGTCTTTAAACGCTACACATTCACAAACAAAAAAGTAAATAATTCGGTCCAGACAATATCCCTGCCAGAGCCCAACAAAAAAATGAAAAACCGGACTATCAAATTTATTCTAATCTACGTACTCAACCTTAGTAACGCCATGGCTCGTAATACAAATTAACTGCACGCGATCTTCGGGAGGGCAAATAATTCTTTAATACTAACAAGCTTTATTATCAAAAATATTTTACAAAATAATTCAACTCAAGCTACTGTCAGTTCAGCGTACTTATTGGCAACCCAAAATGTGGGCCTATTCTTAACAAGTGTTCCTACAAAACTAACTGGTCCTTTGAGAGTATCGGGTGCAGTCCATTTAAAACTAATCTCATTTACACCTCGCCCTTTGATCTTTTTATGACTAGCAGTGTCCTGAAAAACAAACAAACAAAAAACAAAATTAACTTCATCTCTATAGTGCTTCGAAATGAAAATATTTATATTCTTACCGCTTCAGTTTGACAAGTTCTCACTTGAAAATATTCATTCGATGCACCAGCTTCAAATTTTCCAATTGGAATATCATTTTCACGAGCCTGAATCATGAATCCTTTGATTAGATTATCGTCGGTTTGAGCTTTCAGTGTAACGGTTATTGTTTCTTTTGGTTTGATTATTTCCTTGGAGAGTTGAATTACATAAGGTGGTAGAGAAGATTGTTTTTGGGTGAAGTGTCCAGGGAATAGAGTCTTACAAGTTTCCTGGTCATTTGGAGCGCCCTCGGAATATGACCAAACTGGTGATGCAAAAGCTGATAAAAGAACCAAACCAAGTTGAAAGAACATTCTGCAAGAGATATAAATTTTACTTTATTTAATTTATTATTTAATTGTATAAATTAATATTTTTTTATTGACTCGAACTATCGCGATACAAGACATTCTAATGCATTTCACCGTTGTAATGGAAATCCCATGTAGAGAAGAGAATCGTGAGAATTTCAAGGAAAAAGTGATTTTAGAGTGAATTATTGTGATATTAGTGCGATCGTTCAAGTTTGTACGAAAGCTAGATGAAGATAGTTACTTACGAGTACTTATATAATTTAAATGAAAAAATGCTTAGTTGTTCATAAACGAGCTTAAGAGATCTAGAAAAGATGTTGTTTGCGTGTTTAAAACAGATCACGATACATTGCAACGATTTAACCAACTTTAATAGTCAAAGGTGTCCGGTGCAGCCTGTCAAAGGTGCCCAGTGATTTAGATTCAGGCCATCCCGAAGAGGGTGAATAATGCATGTTTTGGAAGGTTTTAGTCTCCAAAAAGTATGTGTTTAGAGTTTGGAAATGAAGATTTAACAGTATAACAGAAGGACCTAGAGTATACATTATTAGCACTAGAAAAGTGCATAAAAAATTTGAAGGAAAAACAAAGATTAAAATGTTACTATTCGCCAAAGAACTATATTACTTAATCTTTTAATAGTCATAACGGCCTCAAGTAGCAACTCAATACATTTCAAATATCGATCGAAGATATCAAACAGGGACGGCAATAGTTCTGCCATTATCAGGAAGTTACCTCTAATTATAATTGATTTATTAGCCATTAAAGTGCAATCATTTTGAAACAAATATCACCTATTTCCATCATAATCACTTCCCATTTCAATAATTTATCGACTAATGCAGACAGTTATTACACATATAACTGCATATCGAATTAATAATTCAAAATAGTTTGCATATCATGACCAAAACATTCTCGATTTTTCAGCTCAAATTTGCATCTATGTAACCATAAATGAAATACTAGTTGCAATGCACCTTCATAAGGTTCAACGATTGCATATCTTGCGTGACTGCAGGCACCTTCAACTTTTCACTTCAACATAGTAGTACAAGACAATCGTTTGAAATACAGTAATTAAACAGTCAGTGTACATACTATTATTTATGTATGGTTAGTTTCAGTAAATCTAATGTACATTTTATCGGAACCAAGGACAAAACCAAGAAACCTCAAATGGTTATAAGACCTACTAGATACAAACATTAGAATGATAATGAACGCAAAACAGCCGGTTTTAATACTAGCAAAGACAAGAAATGTTTTTACTTGCACTTTTAACATGTAGGTATTAACGAACGGGGGTCTACAGCATGCACATATGGCAAATCTGTGTAAAGTGAATCAATCTCGGGTTGCATTAAAATTGTGTGCACCAGACCGATTGATAGTCGTGAATTGAATTGTAGCTACTGTATTACAGTCTACTGGTTTCGAGATTAATATGATATATACTCGTATGTTGGTATGGATGCTTTAGCCTTGTGATGTGCCATTCTGAGGCATGATTGTTAATATTTCGATTCGATGATATGCTAATGTTACGATGATTTTATTTTTAATAATAACTATCGATCAATGTCTCAATATTTATCTTGATTTTTTTTTTATTAAATTGAATTATTAACCGTTAGTTCAACGTCTTCCCGATGCTGTTTCGACAGATTTGCCCCTCGTATATTTTTATTATAATTATATTGATTTTATAATAATTATATTGATTTTAGATTGAGAGCATGATTATAATTATATTATATTATTATAATAGAGAAGAGTCTAGGCACTGGTTATATAATACCCTACAGCCCTCTCTTAAATCTTTAATAGAGAGAAGAGCTAAGGCAAATTGATTAAGACCTTAGGTGTAGCATGTGATACTTTCTCTTTTGAAGGAGAAAACCCTAAGCATCTCACAGCTGCTTCGAGTCCAATTTCCCCTCGTATGCAGTCCGGAGAGATAAGATTGGAAGTTAGAAGTTTCTGGAGATAACTGGCTTTAATTAGCTTTGTAGTTTGACTAATCGTTGATACTTTTGGCAAAAATATAGTTCTTCCTGCATTCACTTCGAAGAACAACAATCTCATTATTATTCTGGGGTTTTTTCCTTATGGATCTAGTTAAATTGTAGGATAATCCAGCAACATTATTGAATGCAGTAATTACTTACTGCTTTATTTAAATCTTCCTGTAGCTGAGCGCCACTTTAGTGTAGAAAGCTAATCGGAATCCGTCCCAATCAGTTCTTGTTATGTTTAGATAAGGAGTTGCTTCTTTAGGTAGCAATGTCATGTCCATGTGGTGTGACAGTGGATACTCCCACAAAACGCTCTATTTCATGAAAAAGTGTGTTCAGTACTTACTTATCATTGTTATATCTAGAACATCATTCAATGTATAGGCTCTGAAGTGTCTGAACTATTCCAAAACTCATTATGGACGTCGCGTCTGCACCTATTATTAGCAAAATTACTAAAATTATAACTGGGGGTAGCGAACCTTCATCGTGTACCATGTAGCATCAAGCGATCCGGAATGACTTTGGCTTCACGTCCACAACAATAGCTCCGTGTCATCGACGCTTGAAAGGACTACAACATTTAAGAAAGTCTTGATAAGGATGCACGCTTTTCGTTTACCTAAAGATTCAGGTGATATTAACCTGTATCCATCAGCTCGCAAGCTGCAGACCAGGTGTTTATTGACGTATGATTCTTATATTAGCATTATTCTGCGTACCCATATAGATAGAAGATAGTGGTGAATATTGATTTGAATAATCTTCATATTTATTAATGGACCACTTAGCTCAAAGGTGGACGCTTAGCTCGAAAAACGAGACAGCACTTCCTTCATTCTACGATACTGATTTTTCTGAGCGGGACTTCAGAACAACCGACGGTCGTTTTCTGCTGCCTTCTCTTGCAAAGTGACCTATTTATCTCCACCTATCATAAGTGAACGAAGTTGAACCCGTAATCTATGGCCTAGTTACAGTCCGTAAAAAAAGTCGCTTACCTGATGATAAAAGCCTGACGCCAGTCATCGGACAGCTCGCTGACCTTAGCCACCTTCTAATCATTTTATGGTAGGTCACTATTACGAAGTCTAATGACCTCCATAATTTCTTTGGGTGAAGAAAGCTCAGCAGTAAAATTCACTTTCTGAATTTTACATTACTTGGAATCTGGAGCTTAAGCACCACATCTAGTTTCGCGCTTGGCTAGTTTTCCCTCAGTTTGTTGATTACTAGTTTACATAGATTTAAAGCTTTACTCTGCCCTGATACCACCCGGCATCAGGACATTGCGATAATGGTCCAGGATTTGCTTTCAACTGCACCAACTTTTAGTTGTTCGGTGTTGGTGCCATCGCTCTTGCTAGTGTCGATGACCGTCCTTACCACATCTTCGTTGGCCATTTAATTGAACGGCCGATTTATACCGGTAGAGGCAGTTGTGCATTTTTTCGGCTCCTATTGGGAAGACTGACTGCTCAGCCAACCTTTCCTATTTTTAAGCAAGCAATGTTGAGCAAGCAGTCCCTTCTTTCTGTACCCACTTAAAGAACTCTTTATCATTTTCGGACAATATCTTGACATAGACGCTCTCCAATATCCGTAAGATCTGTGAGGCATTCATCCGGATCCAATAATCCCGAACAAAGTTGACTCTTTGAGATTGAGTACCTGAAGTAGAGGCGAAGTCTGAGGCAACTTCCGGATGACCCTGAGTCAGTTTAGTATCCTCTTTTCGTGGATTCCATTCAGCTCAAACTTCTTCTAATTCTGAGTTCAGACTTCTTCTTCAAGTAAGAATCAAATAAATTTATACGATCGCCACACTCTAAAAGTGTTCATGATCATTGAAGCTACTAGTCAGAGGAACTATGCAGTGGAAGCGATAAATGAGAACCAATATAAAGAAAGTGTCTAAACCAATTACAAAGGGTAAATTCAAACATGCGAAACTAAGACATTAAAAAAACCATGACATCTTAGGCAGCAGATTGGAACTCAATCAATTTGAATTCAGCCAAGTTTTAAAGAGCTAAATACCAGGTTCACAACCATGAAACCGGAGTTTGCCAACAGATGACTATAGTTACAAATGTATAAGCTGTTAAACCGTGTCTACCACGTTTTTTTTACATCTGCAACAATAGCTAGATCACAACAATATAAAAGAACGATTTTTGTTCCCTGTACCAATTATGTCGAGCTTTGTGTCAAATAACAACGATTAGCGGACATCGTTGATTTTGTGTTTTTGTTTGAAGAATATTGCGGGCGAATTGCATGGAATGCTCATAGAAGCTTATGGGGAGCATGCTCTTAGCAGAGCACAGTGAGTTTTTATTGATTAAAAAAAATTGTGTTTTTGGTGAAGGAACGAGTGGTTATTTTGACGTTGATGTTTTAGAATGTCAAATTTCAATCATTATTGGAAGAAGACGATGGTCAAATGCAAGAACAACTCGCAAAACAATGAATGTGGCCCAAAAATGTATTTCCTATGGGGAAGATCCGGAGAGTAGGCAGATGGGTGCCTCACAAACTGACCGACCGACAGCAAGATAACCGAAAATTCACTTGTGAATTGCTGCACGCCAGATGCAAACGAAAGTCACTTTTGCATGGAATCGTGACTGGCGACAAAAAATAGATTTGCTTATAGAATTCCAAGTAGAAATATTCCTATATTAGCCCCGGCGAACCTGCGTGATCGAGCGCGCGGCTAAATCGGTTCGTCAAATAGGCCGTCCTCTGGGTGCCCTGGGACAAGCGTTGCATTATTTGGTATGACCTGCTCCAAGCAGGTGAAACGATTACAAATGAATGCAACTGGCACTAATCAATCAATTTGAACCGTGTTCTCCGTCAAAAACGCCCGGAATACAGCGAGAGTCAACAAAAAGTGATTTTTCTTGACGACAACGCCTCGCCCGCACCGTGAGAATCCGGCCAATGAGACGATAGAATTGCTTCACCGGGAAAAACTTCCGCATGCGGCTTGGGGCCTTATAATTTTAAAAAGTTTTCATCTATGAGATATGAACTGGCCGAACAACACATCCATTCTTACGATAATGTAAAAAAATGAGTCTATGACTGATTTTCCTCGAAAAACGAAACTTTCTTTTAGGATGGCATCCACAAATTGCCTGAGAGATAGAATAAATGTGAAGCTAGCAATGGTAACTACTTTGAATAAAATTTCGCGTACAATTTTTTTTGACAATAAACGTCTAATTTTATAAAAAAATCCGGTTTCATATTAGTCTGTAATTTGCAAACTATAGGTGATCTAACAGATGGCCTAATAATGGTTGTACTCAATTTTCGTCGTCTTTTGAGAGAAAGCAGATAATTATGCGAAAGGTTGCCGTACTTATGGAATGGAGAATTTCGAAAATATGAAGCTGACAATTTAGACATTATATTGAATTTATCAATCATGTGTATTTTTTCGTAAACATCGAAAAAATATCATAAGGCTCGATGGTTTAAAGGATTTTCTTCACGTGTCTACCGCAACTCCAGGTTTGCGCACACATTCATTTAAAATAACTCGAGCTTATTTCTTATAAACGTTAATATGTCCTGTTAATTTCGAAATGATTTGACGATTTCGTCAGAAATTGTTACAACTTGAAATTTAAAAAAAGTATTTGCCTGTAAACGTTTCCAAGACCAAAAACTAATGAAATGAGTCCGATATTTTCCTAAAATCTTCAAAAAATTAAAGCTTTAATTCAAAGTACTTTTCCAGCTCATCAAATTTACTTCCATAAATATTTGAAAACACTGTTAAACAACAACAACAAAAACACTCACTATTATTCTTCGACCTTGAAATCCAACAAAACACTTTTCACTTTCACCCGCACTATGATCATCGATATTTATTGCAATAATCATTTTTTTTAAAAAAGAAGACATTTATACATCATCTTACCTTGTGTTGTATAATTTCCTCTGTATTGGACCACTTTATCCGAACAGTAGTAAAATCTTAATGATGCTTGGTCGATCGTGGATATTACTAAAAGGTTAGTCTTTAAACTGCATTGGATCAGGGTCCCCACAATAATTTATATATGATTGTCTCATTTCATATTTTCTTCGCAAACAATACGAATTCGATTGGAATTATGTAAAATATATTCAGCTTTTTAGTGCAATGGCAACGCAAAATAAGATATCTCGAAGATCGACGCAAGTTGATTTTCGCGTTACTTGAGCTGTTTGTTTAGTTTTTTTAGGGTACTTCTAAAACAATTATTTATTGTAGTTTCCTTAGAATTGTTTCAAGTGTTTCTTTTCTTTGCAAAGTAGACCCGTAGTGGCTGTACAAGATTTTTTTTTGAAAGGTCAGTTGATAATGTCATCGAAACGTACTGTGAGCAATTGAATCTGTTCATGGACAATTAAATTGACAATAAAAGGCGCTTGTGAAAGTTAATTGAAATTTTCAAAAATAAATCCAATGCCGAAAATAATTTAACATTTGTTATCTATCGAATGTATTTGTCAACTGTGGTGTACATTATAAGCAGGTACTATTACTGGAATTTACAACTGCCGTACAAATGACCTAATGAAAGTCTGTATCTGCTAAATAAATCTACTCGTTATAATTAAACAAATGAAAACAGTCTCAGTAATTGAATCAAACGTTTTTAATTTATTTGTAACGACATTGCTTTTATTTCAATTTGAAAATAAGTATTTTTGTATTAATTTATTTAATATTATATGCATCAAATATCTGCTGTACTCAATTCCCAAAAATGATTTAGTGTTGAAATTCGTAGGGGCGGCAAGTTTTCATCTATGAGATATGAATTATTTGGTATGACCTGCTCCAAACAGGTGTTTATTTTCCTACATGATAACTTATCGCTTATCAAAAGTCTATCGCATTTCGCCACTATATTTGTCATGGACCGGGTTCAAAAAATATTTTATATTCTCATTATTAGACATGTATAAAATACGTATAAAATAAAGCGGCTGTTTTCCGTGAAAAATAAGTTCTTCATTTGTTTCCAAAAAAACTAGGAAATGTAACGCATCAAAAAAGCATCAAAATATAAATTATGGTGCAAAATTTAACGTAAGAAACGTGATTCAACTAAAGAGTCAAAATAGTACGTCTATTTTTTTTATCAGTTTACAAATATATGTTTGATTTGATTTGATGAGGTATTCGAAAAATTATTAGTGCCGAAGTTTCGATATGGATCTCAGTTACTGGACCATCTGCTGCCAAAAGCAAACAAAGGCCCTCTATCATCAGTATAATCCTGGCAAACAAAACTCAACTAGTAATGGCATACCTGAGTAAAAATACAACTTTCCAACTGAACGCAGGACTAACCCCTGGCTCCGAAAAATCTCTAAATTAGAGAAGAAAAGTCATGGCCAAAGCCATCGTTCCGCGTAAACAAGGTCTCACCCGCTGTCGCCTGCCGTAAAATCTGCCGCAAAGGGTTTTCCCAGTAAGTTCCTCTTCGCTCATACGAGCTAGGTGTCCTGCCCACCGGAGTCTACCGAGCTTTATGTTTGTAATTATATTAACTCCTAGCTTACAACTCATGTTAGTAGCGTCTCTACATACGGAGCCAACGATTCTCCGCCAACCTTTCCTCTTGAAAGCGGCTAAGACGTAAGAGTACCTTTTATTGATCACCCAAGTCTTGAGGTTCGGATAAGTTTTCGGGATTTGAAGAGCCTTCACAGACTGTAGTAGCCTTTGTTGAATTTGATCAGCTGTCCGCGTATTTCTTCTCCCATATTGTTATCGACTGCTGCAACTGTAAAGTGTAAATCATGCTAATTAAGTCCACCCAACTACTGGATTGTGTGGACAATGTTGACGTCTCGGTGGATACGATTGAGAAATTCAATAATTGTTCGTAAAAAAAATCCGTGTTTTGGAAAACATTGGGCTACAAACAAATACAGGAAAAAGAAAGTATATGTTTGCTGCACCAGTACCAAAAATCATTAAACCAGATAATGCCGAGCAGAAAAAAACAAAGTAGGAGACACCGAAAATTACACGAGTAAAATATAACGGGGAATACAGTTTCGAATAAGTTAGAAGATATCTACCTAGGTATCAACCACAGCTACAAATTACTAAAAATTAACCTACGGCACCTATCACCGAAAAAAATCTCCATCAATATATAAAAGCTTTTTCGATAATACCTGTTGAAGAAGCTCAAGGTCATGTTGTACAATGCCATTGTGCGGAGAGAAGTCGTGTTATCCACGGCCCTTATCCAGTCCTGTCAATTAGGGGTTCACCTTTAGTGGGAGCAACGTGGTGGTTGTAGGTTAGAGCCTAACTGCAGGGGATCACTATACAATATGTAAACAGAGATCTTTTGTAGCACTGGTTAAATTCATGAGATTCATGGAGCCATTGTATTGACGTGAAGCTGCGTATCTTTGGCCTGATGCTTAACCCCACATTTCAACAGAGGCTTAGATAGACTTTACTCTCAGTAGTATGGCTTTTAGCCTTGCTTCCATCATAACGAAAACTTTCCAGTCCGCATTATCAAAGAACATCATGTATCTTCACCTAACTCTCATATAACATATTCCTTCTACTTCTACCTATCAATCTGTCACGTTACTTACCCCTGGTGATCAAGTAAATATCATTAAGCTCTCACCTCCAACCTTTCTAATGGGTTTCGCAGCTATGACATTGTATTTTGCGGAATAGCTTTCCTTAAATAACAATGAGGACCTAATTTAAAATAATTAGACCAATCTCAAAAATTAAGTAATGCCTTTGTATAGCATTTTCAGCTTAGATGAAACCTTTTTCAATTGAAATTAAACCTTTTCCAATCGAAACGAAACCTTTTCCAACTTAAATGAAACCACTTTTATTTGAAATGAAACCTTTTTCAAATGAAATGATACCTTTCTCCAGATGAATGAAAATTCGATAAAAAATAATTTCAGGATAACTAATTATTTATTTATTTTTTATTTTCGAAAATGCTTTTTCGATTGGGTTCAGCACCGGCCAGTTAAGAGGTAAACATTTTAATGTACATCCGCTACCTGCAACCACCACCTGAATTTTTCGCGTTTGGTGGGTTCAAGCATTATCCAAAATCAGAATTGAATTATCCACATTTGGCATAGAACCATTTTTTTAAAAAAGCTCCCGTAAGAATAGAATATCAGCATTCACGGTTGCGTCTGAAATTATTTTCGAATAAACAGCACCACCGTTATTCATAGCTGCAATACGCGTAACATTACGTCCCCTTACAGTAGGTATAACAATGTCAGCTCGTGTATCGACTTTGGAACGGCCTTGGGATCTCCGAAGGTGCCAAAAAAAAAATAAATTTCCTTTTTATTGAGACAACCCACTGCGAAAACTCTTTGGCGTAAATTTGCGCAAACGTAAAATTGGCGAAAACAAACGTTATTGACGTTTCTACTGTCAAACATTGCAGGATGACAGTGGAACACCGGAATCGAACCGGCAGATGTGAAACGGCCGAAAAGAAAAGGCATTGCCAGCCGTGCGCGAGTTGAAATTAAAAGTACAATGCCCTGAGACTAGTACAACAACCCGATACAAGTGCACTAGTAAGTGCAATTTACGGAGCACCTAGGAATTCCCGCTGGTTGACGGAATGTACAAAGGTTTCATTTCAACTTAAAAAGGTTTCATTTAAGCTGAAAATGCTATATTTTGCTTTTATTAATCACTTATCTGAAGCTGCTGTGTTTAAGATCCACCATTACCCTAGTTTAAAGTACCAAATTCTTTCTCGATTTTGCGTTCTTCAGTTTTTGAATAAGAAAGTTCATTTTTGTTGAGTACACAAATTTACAATTTTTTGCAGTGTTTTCGTCGTCAATTTCGGTTTTGGTATGTATAGCGTTGGTTGATACAGTATTTTTATTGTTTATTTTTTTTTGTTTCTTTAATTTCTCTTATGCGTCAAATCGATACACCGATTTCATGAATTTTCTTTAACAACATAAAACATCATATCAAAATAGTTAAAAAAAACTATTTAAATTTTACTAGCATATTTAATATGAGTTATACATTTTCCTTCTTCAATAAACAATACTGTTTCTTACTATTTGAACAATCATAAAAATTCTGCAATCTGCAATTCGTCGATTTCTATAAAAAATATTCGGGACTTGTGCGAAAATGCACATTCCAAATCAGAGGATGTTGAGTATTTGATATTTAGACAACTTTAATATCAGCTTTAACACCCTTCAGCCAGTATGCATCGTATCCAGCAGCAACTGTTCCAACCAATTTCACAGTTTTTCCTTTCAAATTAGCACTTGGCACCCACAAAAAGTTAACTGATTTCACTTTTGATTCCTTGATTTTTGTGTGGGTGATGGTATCCTAAAACGGAGTATGAAACGAGTATGTTAGTTTAGTTCAGAGTATGTTCATTTCAATGCAGCAACATATTGTTTTTTAAATAAAATAATAAGGAAACTCAAAAATCTTACATTTTGTCCAGTGGTGCACTGAAGAATTTGGGCAAGACCGCCTGAATTTTCTGCTGAAAATGTACCAACAGGTTTTCCATCGACTTGAGCTTGAACCATGAATCCTTGAATATCTTGTGCACCTGTGGCACTCAATTGAATTTCAAGGGCTTCAGAAGCAGGAACTGAGCTTCGTGTGAGTGTTAGTTTGTAAGGAGCAGCACCGCCTTTTGGTTCGATGCCAGGATGTTTAGGACCTAATGTAGTGCAGCCGCTTGGTGGAGCTCCGGAACTGTATGACCAGACCGGGGTCGATAGGACAGCCAAAATGGTAACGTAATGAAGGAAGGCCATTCTGGAAATCAAAAATAAGGGAAAAAATTATTTAAAGTGTTTTTTCAGTGTCATAAAGCCAAGGGAAAGTTCCAGAGGTGGGGACTACGATTATTATTTGGCCTAAAAATCTTGTAAGCCAAGAACAGTAAGCTGTTGTGATAAAAAAATATAAAAAAAAAATAAAATAAAGAGTGAGTGACTCAGATTATTGAGTGACTCAAACTTGGCTTGAAGCAAAAACAATCCTTGCTCATAGATAACAGATACTCTGAGAAAGAAATCTAGAAGATGTTAGGGACCTGGCTGAAAAAATACAAGCGGCTAAACAAAAAGCAAAGTAATTAAAAGTTTGTATTACATAGACGTCATAAAAAACTATGAGTTATTCTAATGATTGCAAAAGAGTATTTAGTTCCCCCTGAAATCGTTCATACCACTGAATTTTCTAACTCAACGAAAAGTTATAGAAAACGGAAAGTAAAAATGACAGTCCGGATGAAAGTCGAGCTCTTAGATCATTGTGCTGAGAACAAGACAACTGAGCATCTTTGACCTGGTTTTATTCAATCTATCTCAGACGTTCCTTCTCAACGTAAATGCATGTAATCCATGTACTTTGACTTTCAACTTGAAAGAAAAGGACAGCTAGCTAGTGCTTCTCAAATCAGATTTGCCTGGATAAAAAGCTGCTTGTAGCCTTAACCTCTAGACAGGAACTACACCGTTTTAATACCTTAGAACAGGTCTTCCTACGCTTTCATCGACAATGTGAAAAATTACATTTTCGATGAAAGTGTCGGGGGAAAAATCATTTCATATGATTATATAGCCCGAAAGGCATAGTAATGAACTGGTAGAGCGGTCGTCGATGAACAGTGAAAGTAATCTTATCCTGCGATTCCGGATACATTTAGTGTGAGGCAGGCGAATTAAGATACCGTCAATAAGTGGAAGGGATAAGCATCACCCACCGTCACCTGGTTAACTTTTCGTGCATCAAGACACATTCGGAGCTTTCCAGCTTTGACTACAAGAGTTGCTGGAGGGGACCAACTGCTTTGTGATTCTTTGATGACAACCAGATTCAGCAATTAGCCAACTTCCACGTATAACTGGTTTTCAGCTGCTAGTGATACTGAAAAAAGTCTTTGCTTTATGAACACCCAAATCAATCACGTATGAAGTGAGTATGGTGCGCCCCAAGTCTTCCTTGGCAAACGATGGAGATCTTTCAATGACCAAGTCTAGCTACTCCTGCTGCTCAAATAAATCAGTTGTCAGATTAAAGAGACGAACGAAACCTAAATAAAGATTCTGGAGCAACGAACAGATGACCACGTACGCCATGGTTTTAATACGTTCTCGAAATTTTGTGGAGCCAGTGATTCTACCGCCAGCAGCATCCTAGTGCCATCATGACTTGCATGCAATTTCTCCAGACTGTGTTGCGGTTCAGTTATAATTCTCTTCGCCCAGTCCTAAGCCAGACAGCTGTCACTTGCTCCCATGTAAACTAATCCACTCACTTTTTTGTGACCAAAAAAAGTTACTTTTACATATAGTTGTAAATCACCTGTGGGTTGGTCCACAACTGTAGATCAAAATCTACATAATCAAAATTTACATAAACGAAGAGTCGATCTTTTGTTTCTTCGTACTTTTGAAATGTCCTCATATTCAAAAATGTGATGCCGTTCGTACTCATACTCCTTCAGCTGGACACGATATGGCTTAAGGCCAATGACACACACTGCGGTTTGACCGAAGCGTTTCCCGAGAGGAAAACCGAGTCGGTATCGTGATTTGAAGCAAATTTTCGGAATTCTCGTCTAATAGCCTTGCAAAAAGCGTCCCAATCTATTCTTCTGATCTCCTGATGTTGTTGTCAATACCACCCGACCGTTTACCTATCAGCAAACCATCAATATGTTGCCATAGAACATTAAGCTCTCCTTGCAGTTTCTAGTGCGTTAGAGCAGTCACCATATACAGGAACTTCTCCACATTCTCTACTGAATCTCAGATTCCCCCCTGCCATTAACGTGGTCACCCTATCCGAAGACAAGCTATTTCTTCTCCCCAAACGAACGTTTCGCATACCTGTTGCCTTTGCATTATGCTCTTCAAACACATGGCCAGACCTGATTGTAGCCAAGTGACCTGGAGGTCTTGACTCCCTGTGGTTTGGATACTAAGCTTTCCCCAGTCAATTCTGGTGTGGATATTCCCTTCCCGGGGCCGAGCCCGTTGAGCGATGTCTACCTATAGATTTCCAAGCTTAAGTATTGGGGCTAGAGGCAGTCAATGCAATCACCTGATGTTGAATGCTATGCACCGACTGAACCAACTGACTCAATTGCTTCTTGATATCTCCTACCTCGGCATAAAGTGCCAATTTTCTGGAATCCGCCGAGCACTGAGACAGCTCAGGAAAAGCGGCTGCTGCAGTTCCACGCTCCTCCCGGCAGTCCCATAACTGTGTCTCAAAAGTTTCCGGCTCGCTGCCCAACAGCATGGTGGTACGTGACCGAGTTACGGGTCGATTGCCTTTTGGGATAACACCTTGCTTCAATTTTCTCCCTGAATTCATCCAAAATGAAGATTCCCGCAAATCTTCCGATTTGACGTCTCAGCGACATAAAGGACATGCGCGGAACTGTAAGACCCTGTTTACACATGCGTCCATTCATTTAAGCCTGTTTTTATAAGGCAGTAGTGAAATGGAAGAGGGCGGTTACGTTGATTTGCACTTCCACTTCACGCCCGCCTTCTAAAAAAACCGGTTTAAACGCATGGACGCATGTGTAAACAGGACCTAACCGATATTTTTGTAGACATTTCTTCATTGTATTTGTGGTCACATTTGGTTCAAACCTCTTAACAGATTGAACAACTCTCGCTGCTACCTTCATCATAATCCCTCATAAGAGGTGGTGGCGTTCTTGAAACAGACATTTCTATAATGTAAATGTTTTGTATTAATACTAAAGATAGAACTTCGTAAGCTGTAGATACTTATTCCTAGGACGCTAAAATGACTAGTGTGCAACTTATAATAAATTCGTTTGGACTAGTAAAACATTCAAGATAAAAAAAAACGTTCTTCAGATTCGTATAGAACCGGTAAAAGTTGGTTATATAACAAGACCTATCAACAACAAAAATCTGAGATGTATCTACTTTACTTGGATATGAGATATATAACTGTATTGATTTTATTATTTACATTTGTTTCCTGTGCCAAAGAGTGGTCAAGATTACTCCATTAGA
The DNA here is from genome assembly GCA_947369275.1 of Nemotelus nigrinus. Classification (NCBI taxonomy): domain Eukaryota; kingdom Metazoa; phylum Arthropoda; class Insecta; order Diptera; family Stratiomyidae; genus Nemotelus; species Nemotelus nigrinus. The sequence continues at coordinate 50,180,499 of OX376375.1, read as the reverse complement.
TGAAAAAGGATTAGATAAAAAGATATGTAATTTGTGAAAATAAAGTATAATTACTACAAAGCAAATTATTGGAAACAATGGGAAAAACTACGTTACTTTACAGTGATGGGAATTAGGCAGATATTAATTGAAGATATGTAAAAGGTTTGCAATTAGAAATAATCGTTTCCAATAAAAAGGAATTGATATACTCGTAATAATGCCCCGGTGATGAACCTCGCCTGTACCCAAATTAATAACGATTATGCATCTCTTTCACGACAAAAAATACAAATGAGATGGAGACAGATATCTCCAATATTATGACCCCAGGCAGCAAAGAACAAGACCACTGGACTTACTAATTGGCCGATTCTTGAAATAGCAGATTTCGTAATTGGTTTGCTCTTCCCTTACCAAAGTCAAACACGGAATCTCTAGCCTCACTGTAATATATTAAAAAAATCCTCGCTCAACAAGAACGAAGGTAACATATGCTTCTGAAGACTGGATTCGCTAATTTGCTGTTAGCCGAAATATCAGATATCTCAGATCTGAGAGAAATGTGAGACTTCTTTAAAATGTGAGACTTCTTTAATGATGTGACGACCGGAGTCTGTAGTTCTAAATCAAACAATTTTGAGCGATCTATTAGGACCCAAGCAAGCAATTTTCAGGCCCCACGTTGGGCACCATTTGTAGCGAATTGGGTTTATAATGAGTCTTGGCAGGTAGAGTCAACCAGGCTGGGGTTTTGATGGCAAACCATCAACGGGGCAAAAAAAAATTGATTGCCTCTGGAGCAGATTGCCCTTAGAAATAACAGTGAAGGCCCTTAGTCCGCTTTAGCGGAGCACCTTTCTATCCGACCTCGACGAATGCTGGTGGGTAGACCAGTTTACCAGCACTTCCCTAGTGATATTATCGCCAGAGCAACTCAGCAAAGATTGAAAATTCTACTAATTCGAATACTATTGCATAATTTCAGTTGAAACCTACTATAATTAAATTCTAAGCCATAAATGCCTTGAAACTGCTCACGACCGTAATGCATATTTCGAAATCTTTCCTCATTAGACTATTGCTAAATTGCATAAAACCTATCCATCCATCGTCACAAATATAATCAATATTTATTTCTTGTCGCATTACCATATGTCTTAAATCGGCAAATTTATTGCATTGCAGATTTGAATTGCAACTACATGAATATACATAAGTATGCATATGTCTCCTAATTCATATGACAAGAGCACTTGAACGCAAAATGTCCAAAGCAAATTTCAACCGGCTGGAAGTATTTCGAATGCCATTTAGCTTTGTCCCAGATTTACCAAATGTTTCGCTAACCGCAAATACTCGTGCCTACAATTTTAAATTCGTAAAAAAAGATGAGGAAAACATTTCTGTATGCAATAGACAAAGATTTAATTCAAACATACACGTAGCCTCATTGGACACCGCTAACATCACATATGATAATAATTCATTAACATTTGCTTTCAAGAAACAAGTTTCCAGATGATTGACTACTCATTGAACGTGTACCGGCATCATTTTGCATCTTTTTTTCTTTTGATTCGTAGGTTGCGATCAAATCACCGAGATAGTTTCAGCTAGTTTAATCGTTCGAAATTGGCAGTTCTACTCGGATTTTTCTATATAATATAGCTTTGATTTTTGCCGAAAATCATACAATTTCATAGAAATTCACTAGTTAACTAACTTTCAAAATTTTCCATGATTCCATATTAATGCCATGCCGTTAAATTTAAGCAAATGCATGCATTACTATTGATTTAAGCAACATTAAACAGTTAGACTTGAACTTGAGAACAAACAAATGTCACGCTGGAAAATACGCTTAAAATAAATTAATTTGAATATTGAAGTTTCGTAATAAAATCAGTAAAAACTTGAAGCATAATAGCTGTAAACGAACTCAAATATGGCATAATAAACTGGTTTCGTTTTCATCATCAATATAATTTGGTCAGCTGTTGGTCTTGAAAAATGTGGATCTGCTAAAATAAACATGACATTTCACGGGGATTACAGTTTGATAGACCAGTGTGGTTTTCGATAGTTTTAGGGGAAAACGGTACATATATTTCACTGATGTACATATTTAAATACATATGACGTAATCAAATCGATCGTTTAAAGTCGAATTACTCTTAGGCTTATTGGTTATGTTAAAAAAAAATCGATTATTTCTTGATTGAAATTTCCAAAATATTCGAAATGTGTGCAATTCAATGTATAACACAATTGAATAATTTTTCAATAAAAAAGTTGCATCTTCTAAAGATTAAGCAGAAATTAAATTCACAGAGCTTTATTTATTCGAATTCCAAAAAAAAATTTTACCACATTTTCGTCGGTTAGATCTCTTATCATGACTTTAATTGAATTTCAATTCTAACATGATAAAGAAGTATGAACAAAATAGACAAACAACTGGGACATTATTGCCCACAATGGCGACGTTGAAAAAGTCGTTGCTTGGCCGACATGAACGTGTGTCGAGTGCGGTGAACTTAATTTTAATTCGTTTGATTATTAATTTATATATCTATCTGTACGTAATCTAGGTATCATATGCAGTTGAAGGCCAAAATTTTAATGTGCTAATATTTGTTTCTGAAACAGATACACAGCTGGTATTTGAAACAAGTCTTTATAAAGTATATCTATTTGTGATTATTGAGCAGTATTTGTCTTGGTTTTTTTTAATTATTCCGTTATTGCGTTGTTTTTTATTTGGTGTGATTCTCCCTTTTGGATCAAGCAGAGAGTGAGTGAATTTTAACTGTTTAACATTGTCTCATTTGAAAATTCAAATGTTTTACTTTAAAATTTGGAACCTTAAACCAAATAACTCTTCAAAAACAAAAAAGCACAATCAATTCTTTTATTCCAACGTCAAATGTTACTTCGACCTTTTTATGTGTCAATTAAATCCTCCTGGATAGATACAGAGAATAATTTCATAAGGAAAGTTCATGAAAATACTTAAGAAGGGACAATTATTTTTGACATTTTTATCATCTGTCAACCTTTTAGTGTTTTAATTAGGGGCTGAATGCTTTCATCGTCCCACAACGTGAATTCCAGTTCTCTGGCATGTCCTTTGGATTGCAAAATGCTCCTAATACGTAATCGACAAGGCGTTAGATTCCGATGTGGAGCCGTTCGTATTCACCTTTCTGGATAACATTGTGGTAGTCATAGGGCTCTTTGTACACCATCTGAAAATTCTAAAGGAGGTATTCCAACGTTTGATTGAAAACGATGAAATGGTGAAAGAAGTGCGAAGTGATAGTTCTTCCGTACTCGCCTCTGTTATTTGGGGTACGTGGTGGGTGAGAACGGGTTGAGTGTAGATTGAGATAAGGTCAAAGCGGTGACCTTATCCGGACAGTACACCCAACCCATCCTCCAGATCTGCCGATCTCGCTCAAATCGAACTTAACCAATTCTTGAGGGGGGTGGATCGGTGGATGACCGAGCCGGCCTCCAGCTGGCAGTCTCAAAATCAGAGATTGTCATGCTGACGAAGCGGAGGATACCAACTGTCATACTCATGACAGAAAGCTCCTTCGGGGTCCAGACCAACAAGCCGATCAGGTATCTGGGAGTGACCCTAGACACCAAACTGACGTATTGGGATCATATCCCCAGGGCAGTGCTTTAGTAGTCGTCACGAGACGGAGGCTGCGGATGGTAACGACCGATTCCATCTTGTTATATGGAGCCGAAATTTGGGGAAATGCGCTCCGATTTAAGAATTTCCGCGAGCGCATTACCAGTCTCCAGCGTAGGTCCCGACTCGGAACTGCGTGGGCTTGTAGATCTTCTTTTTATAGTAAGTCAAACCTCACATACCGCGTGGTGATAGGTTACCCGGGGATCTGGTGAGCGGATTTTTTTGCCATCTACACTAGGGAAAAAAGGTCAAAACGATTATGGACATTTTTATCCCAGGAGTGTCAAGGAGGTCTGGCGATTCTCGTGTTACAGAATTATATCAGCTTTTGTAACGTTGATGTCACCAAACACTAACTTCCTCAGGAAGCACAGGAAATTCCAATCTGCTGAGAAATATGAGGAAGCATTTGCCCTGGCGAAAATAAAATTATCTACAGTGCCAATTCCGACTTATCTGGATTACAACCAACCATTCACATCCCGAGGGTAAAATAGTGATTAGTTACCTTAGCCTTGGTTTGACCAATGTTGAACAAAAATATTCCACGATAGACAAGAAATGCCTCGCTTTTTTATGGGCGGTGGAAAAATTGAAGCCATACGTGAAAGGTGCTGGGGTCCGGGTTATAGCTCATCATCGCTCTCTGGCCTAGCTAAGGATCCTTGAACTGATAACTTGAAGGATCTTAGTGGCCATCTAAATCGATGGGTGGTGGAGGTAACAGCAATACGACTACGATGTCGTTTTGACAGAAGAGCATTTGGTTTCGGATGCTCTCTTACAGTCTATGGAGACAGCGAATGGTTGTAGTCGAAGCCAAGTGTGATCACTAGGATAGAAGGATGAAAAAGCGTATAGGAAACGATCCGGATCAGTTGTGGAAGCATGTGGAGACTCAGTACGATAGAACTGCAGGAGGTAAACGCTTCGAAAAGGGTGGTTCTTCATCCGAGCATCCAAAGGTTCTATCCCAGTGCCACGACGAACCTACAGCAGGCAATATGGGAATTAAAAAGACAGTGTTTTTGCTAGCACCAGAATCTTGTTGGTCAAAGATTGTTGCTGCCGATTTGAGGAGGTATGTCCATCGATACAATGATATCAAAGATTGGAGAGGCATCAACAAAAGACGAATCGGTGATCGTGAGAGTCAAACATTGAAGAAAAACACACAAAACCATAGAAAACAACATGAAAAAGACATGACAGGAGAAGAAATGACACTGAGAAAAAAACACAAAAAACCCCAAACACAAACACACTACTTGAACAACATGACTTAACTGTATTTGCCAATCAGATAGAGTTCGAATAAAATTACATTAAACTGATTCGGTTGTTTAAGATCACATTCATGCTATGGAGACCAGACAACATATGCGTTTGCTAAGAGTGACCAAACAACAGATGTAAATAAAAAGAAAAGAAAAGAAGGTTAGCTGACAAAAGATTGAGATGACCTAAGAACAAAACCGGACAGTTTAGAGGCACGATTGACCATGACAAAAATGTGTAGATCAAATCTTAGTTTACTATCAAACATAACTTCATGACATGTGTAGGGAAATGCAGTATGTGTTCATTGATTGTGTAATTATAAACCAATGGCAAGCCAGTAGCTTTTCGAGAAAATTTTGCGTGACATTTGTTTTATATTTTGCACGAGCCTATTAGTTTGGCACCAGTTTTCAAGTACGAGCAGATTCAATTAAAGGAGGCAGCAGTCTTGAAATGACCTTACAGTGCAAAAAGCTTAAGATCATCAGCGTAAGAAAGACGCTCATATGAAAGAAGTATCGGTAGGCCATTTACATAAAATAAAAATAGAAGAAGACCCAGTATAGATTCTTGAGGTACTCCAGTTTTGAGTTTAAATATGACTTGAATCGAACACGACACAGGAGCGATCATAAAAATAGGACTCAAGCCATATTATTATCGACGAGGAAAATCTAAGTTGCCGTAATTTGAACAGGAGAATGTTATGGGCCACATTGTCAAATGCGTTGGAAAAGTCAGCATATATAGCGTGTGCATCAAACCGGTCATCAAGAAATTTGGCAATATAATTCGTGAAATATACTTAATTCGTGGATGTAGAGTGACCTTTCCGGAATCAATGCTGCTCACGGAAAAGTAGGTGAAAATAGCCTGCGGTAACGATGTAATGAATATGGTGCTAGAGAACTTTGGAAAAAGCTGAGAGAAGTGATATCGGACGGTAGTTAGCAGCATAGGATAAATCTCCAAATTGAGGAATAGAGTGTACAAGAGCTGTTTTCCAGGAAGCAGGAAATTTGTTTTCAGAAAGACTTTTGTTGAATAGAATAGGTAGTGGAAAACTCAGAGACTTATTGGCCATTTTCAAGAACATTTTTGGAATACCATCCAAGCCAACCTAAAAGATGGTTTTCGTTTTTATCACAATTTTTCGATAGTCGATGGAGTCCGAAAAGCAATTGGAAGTGATGGGTTACCACGAAGCTCAGATGAGATCGAGTGGGTAAGAGATGAAGTATAAACGGGTAAAAAATGCAAAGAAAGAATGTCGCAGCATGTTTGAGAAGTAGTAGAGGTTTGATAACCTAGTTTGCTTTACTTTAAGAAAAGAAGCTAGTTTGCTCTACTTTAAGAAGGTGCGTCGTTTCTAACAGTGAGACCAAAATGACTTAAGATTACCTGTCTGTAGAGAAAATTCTATTTGTGATAAGCGACAACTGTAAGCTTCTTTGATTAACGTTTTTGTGGCAGACATCTGTTATTGGTTTAAGGTAAAACTCGACTACGTGCACCCCCCCATAGTCGTTACACAATTATGCTGATTGATGTCAGGCTGGTATTTGTGTGTTTTTGTGTTTGCGTTTGTTTTTGGGGGTGTTTTCTGTTTATTTGTTTGTTTATCTTCCGTGTGTTGTCTTTTCGTGTCTTTTCTGTACGTTTATGCTAGTTATTCTTCAATTTTTGATACTTACTCGTCCGGTGGTGGTGGCAGGGGCAAGAACTTGAAGCAGAATACTCAAAGACATACAGAAACTAGACGAAAAGACAACACGATGATGATACAAAAGTAAACAAAACAAAAAACACTCTCAAAAACAAACACAGCCACAAAAACACAAAACATATCAGCCGAACATTTAACGGTAATACTGCCTAATGGCTATGGAGCTACGTAGTCGAGTTTATCCAATCTATGTCACAATTTCTAAAGGGGAATAATACAAGTCAACCCTTGTCGATTAGCTTGAAATATCTAAATCCCATTTTTCTTATGGGATTTAGATATTTCAAGCTAATCGACAAGAATATTGGAGAACAACGTTTCATGATGAGCTCAATCGCACAGATCAAGATGAGCTGGAGCGTGCCATATACTTTTGAAAAAGCCCATTAGGCTCAGTGAGTTCTAACATGCATTTTGCAAAGAATACTTCCATACTAAAAATGTACCAACTGTAGACTACTACATACGTCTAATTACAGAGAATGCTGCCGTAAAAAATTAGCCCTATACATTGTTTGGGCTATCCGCTTCAGTTAAAACTAAACTGATGATTAGAGTGAATGAATGTTTTTTAAAGATTCGTTTTCGAAGTTTTTCTGAATGAATTTTAAAGTCGTGAATTAGCCTCAGGTCGTACATCTCGTCTTTACTACGCTCAATAAAGCACCTCCGGAAAGTATCGATGTAATATTCCACCCAAAGCTATTTGACAAAAAAACAATTTAGTAAACTAATCTCAAACTGGTATTCATTCCACTAGCTATCGAATTATCCACTTCCTAGAATATTTCGGCCGTAAATTAACCATTATTCAAATTGACTTCATACAATCACAATGAAAGCATTCAAGCATCAATGATGAAGCGTATATTTTTTAAGGCAATAATAGCAAAAACATGGCCAACTTAAGCGCAAACCACTAATTTTTTACGAGCTTCAATAAATCAAAGTCCGAAGGCTTAAAGCCGCCAAGGTCATCACACGGCAAAAAAATTATTAATTTGATGAACTCGAACAAGACTGGAGCTCCGCAACATCAATCCATCAAATTCACTTTTCATCATACTTCCTAACCAACGTCAACGTTGCATCTTTCACAACCCAGTTAGATATTCGTTGCTACGATGCATTGTACCATTATTTGAGTAAACGTAATCCAATTCGTCACCAAGTACTTTTTGCACGATATCTTTCATCATTTCGAATATTTGTATTTGGTTGAACCGTTAAAACGTCCATTGTATTATTATAGAGCAAAATATACATAAACACCATGCAAATTGCATGCCACTCACCTCAAAATCACTCACTCACTTGATCTTTCTGAACTGAAGTATAAACTAGTAATAGACAACTTTGTAAACTAACACAACCTTTTCATTAGGTCTCCCCACGAATTCTCCAAATGGAAAAACATCGAACTGTATTAGTTGATTTTTTGTTGCTCGTTAACTGCGTTTGAGTTTTCCGGGGATATATGTATACACTAGCACACGGTATCCTACACAAACATAAATAAAATTGTAAACATGTTAAACTAACTAATATATATACATATATGTAAATAATAATAATTTATGCACATGATTCGTTAAATTAGTCATTAAATAAAAAAACAAGCATATTATGAATATGATATTCGTTAGTTTTGTCGTTGTTGGGTAAATAATAGATAGGGTGGAAGCTTTGTTTGGTATAGACTTAAAAGAGGCAGTGGGAGTTATCACTCTGTTGGCTCTTTTATTGTCCAAATAAAAACATTTTAAATTTTTTCAGGCTAGATGAATTTTTCATTTTTCGCGAATTACTGCATTATTTTTATGGATATTAATCCTCCAAGCTTTATGCGCTCAAAAACTGTAATTTTTTTTACTTTTCTGACAAAAAAATACTCCGAGAATATTTTATAGCAATTAGTTGGAATCGTGTCATTTTTATTGCTAGAATCGTGCAATTGCATTGAAGTTAGACTTGGTAATTATTCCGTATTATATATTCGAATGCCTACTTAGCTAATGTTAAGAATCCATTTATCAGAACATGCAATTAATATCAGTCGATTATATACATAGAATAAGCATTGGGTGTTGAATTGTGTTTTTAAAAAAGCATCACTTGAATAGACAAAACAGGCCATTAGCACGTTTAGAATAGTTGTTTTCCGAAAGTGATAATGACACAATCTGTGCTGATCTGTATCTTAAAATTCGTGCTACATAAATACTACGCAAATAAAAGACTTTTAGTTTTGTCTCACTGTGATGTTTTTACTTTAAGATCGAATATGATAAAAGAGAGTTCAACCAAACAAACTTAAATTGACTTTTTTTACTTAAATTGACCGACTTACTCACTTGCATGCTATTCGTCAAATTTTCAGAATCGACTAAAATTAAGTACTAGTGTTCGGCTGTAACGATATGGAGAATTTGGAGAAGCCCTTCCAATATGTAGCGATTTACAAGAGGGAGAATTGGTTGCAGTCGCCTCAACTGAACCGAAGTCCAGTCGAGAGCCTACAAGGCAGGGTAAGTGTGATGGCGAACCATCAACAGGGGTAAATCAATAAAAAAGAAGAGAAGTGCGCCGGGAGTAGCATACCCTAGAAATGGCCTTGGAGGCCGTCGTCCGCATAAGTGGAACACCCTTTAGTCCGGTCCCGACAGATGCTTGCAGGCCGCTTTGCTAGTTCTATGAAACTGGGGTGGGTTATAGAAAATGGATTGGACTCGCTCCTCCTACGTATATTTCATCCGTCAATGAACATATACTAGCCGTAATTTAAAACGAGAAGTGGCTATTATCCGTTAAGGATCAGAAGCAGCTCTCAGGCATGGGCTGTAAACCAGACTCAGCCGAGACGTTTGAGAACGGACAAAGCACGTGGCTAGCATCTGAAAAAAGGGGACGAAATAACGCGAGAAAAAGCCTAAATGGGGAAACTTCCTCTATTTAGCAGGTCCGAGGAGATGCAGATTATAGGGATGGGCAAATCTGCAATAATTGAAGAACTGGTTCCAGTTGTTTCGTTCCGCTTCTGGAACTAGTTCCGATATCCGTTCCAGTTCCACCTCTTTTGTAGTATTACTATTATTAAGTGAATATGCATTTTAGTTCACAAACATTTTCTTTAATAATTTTATAAAGATGAAAAAACACTCAACATCAACTTAAACGCTACAATATAGATTCAAAGGGATCAGATACGAAAAATTAAGAGAGAAAAAACACAAATGTTTGATGTTTAATTACATAATTACAATATAAAAAGAAGAGCATTATAACTTTCATCGTTCAACGGTCATTTGTTATGAGTCTTGCTTTGGAGATAAAACGCTCTCATAGCACTGAAGTAGCAACTACACTCAACATGCCTCCACTTCACTGAGTTCTCATTTCAACCTAACAGGCAACCTTATAAATATTTGTTTATTTTAAGTAATGCGAAATTTTCAATTATCCCTAGAAAATAAAATACGAATTAGGTTCCAAGACAATGTCTCAAAATATCACCATATGACGTCCTGTCACTCATAGCTTTATTAAATTAACCCCCAAAAATCGAATTACACAATGGTTCTAGAACAATGCACATATCTCATGCAATTTGCCATTCTTCAGTAGTGAATATTGGTCTTTTTTCAATTATCGCCAGAGTTATTTTTATTAGAACTTCAAGATCCACAAGCCTTTGGATCATGTAGTACGTGGAGTTCCATCTGGTAGCCAGTGAAGGCACAGTAAAAACATTGCAAGCACCTACTCAAGAACAAGTTTAAATACCCACATATAACTCAAATAGCATCTTTAAAGGTAAAAAGACATTTTATTAAACACTAATAATCAATAAACACTAATAAACAATATGCAAAAAAAAATGAAAAAAACAGTCGATCAATGTACCAATAAATCGCTTCTATAATTGATAACACAGTGATCACATTCCACCCCAGTTCCATACAAACGAACAAAATGTTGGCATAAATATATACATGCCAATCTTCACTAATTACTTGAACGACATCGCCCTACACAAAACAATCATGCCATGTCGCAATCGGTCGTTCGGTCGTTCTAATCGATGCGGACTCAAACCGTGTAGAAACGATTATTAATAGCTCCAAATCCAGTTCCAGTTCCAACTACATGATGCATCGGAACTGAATTGCTAGTGATTTCATATTGGTTCCGTGCTCAATATTTATCATGATATAGCTTGAATGCTCGCTAGTGCTTGTTGTTTGATCGGAACTGGAACTGTTAAAAACTATTGATTGGAACTGTTCCGACCAGTTCCGAATTATTATTAGGTTCTCTTAACAGTTCCGGTCGGAACGGTCCATCCCTATGCAGATAGCCTCAAGCTCCTGCTGTTGGTTGAAGCCATAACTCGAGATATTGCGGGGTCAGTCCGCCCTCTGACATTGGCCGGAAAACAAACCAAAAGCAACAAGAAAAAATCTAAATGGCCAAGGTCCCTCCCTTCATGTTTAAGCTCAATGCAGAACAACCTGCGACGACCAGATCGAAGCCAGCAAGCTACTCGGAGATTGTAATAGTCAAATTTTTAACTAAGTAATATGTCAAATGTAGACTATTCACGCCATGCCATTGCCATTAATCGACAATCAAAATCTTTCTACTGGTTATATAAATTCAACACCAATAATCGCTTCGCCATGACTTCACTTTAGAATCTGTGCTCAAACTATCTGATTTAATGGATTCGGAATCTATTTCCTTTTTTATTTATTCTCTGATTAGCTCTCTTGGCAAATCTAGATATTTCAACCATCGGTAAAGTACCACAATAATACGAAAAAAAAATAGTAAGGTTTTGTTGTTTTTCCATGCAATCCAAATTCTTTCAATGTCCTGCACCCACAAATTCTTCAAACGTTCTTCTTTTTCTGCGGTTCAAGGTCTTTTATATTGGAAGCTTACACTTTGAAAGTTGGTAGCGTCTTACGGTACTAAAGATTCGTTTCTTCGCCAAATATACAATGAAGTCCACTGAGGTATAATAATTATCAAAGTAAACCCTATGGTTTTTGTTGACGAGTACCTCCCTAATCAATCTTGTAATCACATTGCAGATTATTTCCAGATCAGGTTAATCTCTATGTCAGAATTTGAGTGCATTTTCTTGCCCTCTGTATATATTTCACATTTATGTTCGAGACCATTGCTGACAGCTAATACATTTATGAGGCTTGTTTGGGCAGTACTGCTTCAAGAAGCATTTTGCTTTGGAGGAACACAATTGTTCGTCGACACAGAGATCTCGTCCCTAAAGAAATTTTTGAAACCCGTTTTTCAAAAACTCAATTTCGTGCAGTCGATCATGGTTTTCATGTGTTTTTGACGACATCTTCTCATTATCATTCAAATTAATATACTGTTTGAGTGTTTCATATCTGTTCCTGCTCATGACGCTGGAGACGAACTCCAATCCTAGATTCTCGCTCTATTACGACCGTATTTCGGACAACTGACAAATCGATGTATAAATAGTTATGCCAATAAAGCCGGCGATGTCATCCTTGGTTATATCGGGTAGAATGTTCACATTGTGTTGAGCTGCATACAAATTTGATTGTTCGACCATATGCTCAATAACGATGCCCCCAAAAAAATATTTGAATAATTGAAACGGTGTTTCAAGTTCAGCCAACTCAGGCGGGAAATCTGTGGGTGTGTTCTTTAACTGCTAGATTCTGCTTTCGCCACAATATGTTCTTAATTTCTCGTGAGGCCACTTCTGCGTCCCCAGAAATGGAATAATCAGTCGATATATTTACAGTCTATTCAGCTTCTTGCAAGGTATTCTCATCACAAAAATTGTCTTTGTGTTAGTGTCAGAAAAATCTTCTGAATCAATTTCATCGGACAGTTCCAAATTATCTTCACTGCAGGACCATCCTTTACGTGCTAATGTATCAAAAATGAAACACACAAATTTACTTGTGTCAATACTACAAAATCATATCATCTTTTCAAAAGTGTAACGAAATAGCTAAACAAAAAAAGAGTATTTTGTGCGGTCTCACCTTTTTTTCTGAAGAAAACAGTGCAAATAACGAAAATACGACTTCTGCAAGGCGTCCCAGCAATTCACTGTTGCGAATACATAAACCAACTGATAAATTTGTAAATACCAATGCTTCAAGAGAGAAAAGAAAGGGAGAGATAATTTCAGAAAGGGAAAAACTTAGCAAATCCCATGCCACACTCTTTAAATCCAACAACTTTTTCTTGTATGTTTCCGGGTTTTTCTTATATATAACAAATATGATACATGAAACGCTTAAGTGTTAATATTTTAATATCAGAACTATCGGAAGTTTTATCTGAAATCCTTCATTCACTATATGCGGACGGCCTCAAAGCTTACTATGTCATCAGGTTCCAAAGCTGAACTCTTTCCATTGGTGCTCCGCAAAGAAGCTTGCTTATTTATGTTTCTCGCAAAATTGCACCATTTCAATGTACATACCGCCTCAGCAACACGGCACTCAAAATGTTTGACCACAAACTAGATCTTGGTATCATCTTGGCTGAAATGCACTATCTGGAACCCAATTTTTGAAATTCACAGCCAAAGATTTCTTTCTGTTCAGAAGTAATTTTTACTTTTCGCTCCGAGAGATCTTTTCAACTTTATGATTTCATCAATCTACCATCATACGAATATCGCCTTAAATGTCTTAATTTATTACCTCTTGCGTCGAAAGATTAATGGTATATGCCTGCCGATGTCATCAGAAATGTGGTTAATGTCGACTACTTCAAGGATAAGTTTGTGTTACAAGGATAAGTTTGTGTTACAAGGATAAGTTTGTGTGTTGCTCTTGAAAGTTACAAGATCCCGACGATTGCTTAAAACTAGGTGCTGCAAGTTATTCAATAGCAGGAGCCAGAGCTCTTCCCCTACGATGTCTAAAACAACCAAAAAAATATTTCAAAAAAATAGCATCAAGGCTTTTTCATTATACTCATCCCACTTCCGCCATGACATAAAATGTACCTATATTGTATATATACATTTATACTTTTCATAACTTAATACCTATATTGTATATGTACATTTATACTTTTCATAAAGAACCGACATTTTTCAACCATTGGGGAAAATTCTCTAGGTCGATCCATCCGACTGATAGAAATTCCGACTATATAGTAGTTTGAAGCTATAATACACAGATACTAGCGAAAATCAGACCAATAGAGCTAGACGAAATGCTCTTTCTATATACTTATAACTTACGGTGTGGTAAGGCAGCAGGCCACGATAACTATACACTTTCAATATTTAAAGAAATAAGAAACCATATTGCTAAACCCCTTATTTACATCTTAAATCTGTTGCTGTCAACTGGAAAAATGTTTTTAGACAAACCCTAAAAAAAAGCTATTGTCGTACCAATACATAATGGGGATGGCAATTTAAACCCAAATAACTATCGGCCGATATTGACCATGTTATTAATATCAAATATTTTCGAGAAATGTATAAAAACTAGACTAGTGGAATATTTTATTGCCAGCGATAGACTAACTTATAATTAAGATGATTTCTAAAACAATTTGTAGTACATTTGATACACTTTATGATGAATATCCTACATTGATACAGTTCTTAATTGTAACCAAAAAGCAGTGGCCATAGTCATTGAAGCGAAAAAAGCGTGTGATACCGGAGACTATACTTTACTATTAAATAAATTACACCAAGTGGATATCCGCCACAGAATACTCGACCTGCTACGATCATATCTATCGCACAAATCTCTGTTTCAAAATTGGAACGACATTAAGTAATTAAACTACGGTGTGAATTAGGGAACAGTTCTTGGGCCTTTGCTCTTCTTAATATGCATAAATGATCTACGTTATCTGGAAAATCATATAAAAGGCCGCATTGTACCATATCCCGATACTATATTAATGTCCAAGGGAAGGAATCAGTGACTTATTTAGCAAACCGTGGTGTCTAATAAATGTGTGGCTCCTTGAAAACAAAATAGCACTTAAGACTAATGTTGAATGTAGGCGGAGAAAGCTGGCAGGGCGGCAGAGGCGGGCAGGACAGCTGCAGAGTGGATAGCCTAGCTGCCCGCTTCTGCGAGCTCCGTCCGCCCTGACAGACAGACTAGGCAGTCCTAGGCAGTCTAAAAATTAATTAATTTGAAATATCTACATTATGCAAAAAAAAAAAACAGACAAATATTTATCTTACATACTTTATTTTTAAAATTATGGTTTTAAATTAAAAAAAGAATATTGTTCCGTTGCAAAATTAATCAAAACGTTTTTTTGTCCATAATCTTTTCAGGTTACATCTACCATTTTTCAGCATTATTTATATTTGAAAGAATATTAATGAAATAATACAACTTCGCTATGGAAACTTATGAAAACAATTTAAATTATTAATCGTCTAAATTTTCCATATACATATGATATTAAATTACACAATACCAACTTTCTTTAAGAAAAATGTTACTTAAATTCAAAATGAAAACACAATTGTTTTCGGGATTGCAAAAATGTTTACCACAATATGGAGTTGTTATTTTTCAACACAATTTCATTTCTGTTGCGTTTTTACTGTACACCATCATTTTTTTAATAAGATGTTTTAGTGTAATGCGACACAACGCTGTCAAACGATTCTACACATAAAAGACAATATTTTATTGATATTTCAGGCTGGTCTAGGAATACATTGCGAATCAATGCAATCGAATTTCCATTATCAGATCCACTGGCTTGCTGCGACTAGCAAAACCGTAATGACTCCCAAACTGCCTGCTGAGGTACAAATGGAATTTCGCATAGACAGGCCCGAATAGCAATAAGTAAAATAATATGATACTAATTAAGAGAGCCGTGTGCATGCACACCGCCACCTTAACAGAACTTCCAGCGATGGCCGCATGCATTGCACAACACAAACGTAGTCATCGGTTCATCAGCACTTCTTGTCTGGATTTGGTTGTATGTGCAGTTACGCTTCTTGCATTTGCCGCATTTCAGGAGATCTGTCTTTGTACCCTGTACAGTAGCCAATTGAGCATCATTGATGGCCTCTTTCACGAACTTCTCTCGAAGTTTCTTCATTTCATCGCTGGCCATTTCTTCGGGTGTCATTTTGGCGAGCTGTTGTGCCGTTATGGCGCCGCATAAGAAATTGCTACGTAACGTTGGATTTTTCGAGTCTTTCAGATTTGCTACGCGTGACCGAATACGATTCTTATATTTGACATCTGTATTCCTGAATTCGGCAAAGATGGAATCTTCAAGCTCTTCAGCCAATTCCTCAGGCGACGGACAGCCCTCTGGTGGGTCGCCATCGACTTTCAGTGCGTTTGCAAGCATTTCGCGACATTTCAATCGAACCGCATCTGTCATTGAATTGCTACAAGCCGGGAAGCTTGTCTGATGTACCTTTGGCTTTTCTTCCAATTTTTTCTCCTCCTTTTTCTTTTCATCTTTTTTGCTCGACGACGAAGACGATGACTTGCTAGACGATTTGCTGTTACTGTTGGATGGTTCTTTACCGGCTGGAGCTGCATTGGGCGCTGGCGTATTTGCTAAGAAACGCTTCCAGTTTTTAATCAAAGTCTTTGCCAGACTGATAACTTCTTCATCTTTGCTGCTTTTACGAAGTTCGTTAACCGTCATACCGATTCGGGTTTTGGTCAGAATATCTAAATCGATATCGAGTGTTTGTAATGTTTTGAGTAAATCGAATGCTTGCTCTTGTCCCTGAAATGAAAAAAAATAAGAGTACTATTTGAATATTCTTTGGATAAACATTTTTTTAAAGAAGATTCACATAGAAATAATGAACAAAGCATTTCACTTTGAATGGTCCTCAAGAATGAGGATGCAGCTACATAACCAGATCATTTCAATATTGCTGAGTCGCTTTTAAATTTTAATCTCAAAACAAATCTCAGGGTAAAGTGGCGAATTAATAATGAGGAAAAGTTGTTTCACTGAAAATTTCGTTACAGTAACATTTCGTGTACAACGCTTTCTCGTCCATAGCACACTTAGAACTGATGTCTTCGCTGGTGAATGCTCACTTGCGACGAGGGCTCAGCACGGCCACAACTTAAAGTGGAGTTCTTTCTCCCCGGCTATGGAACATTACGGTAAATACTTTTATGAAAAAGCTAGACCGTGCTGGTTGCAATGTGCTTGTTTATGCAGATGATACAGCTATTGCAGTGGAAGGTAAAAGAAAGTATTAATTTACACTTTGGGAGAGGTTTAATCAGTTTCTTGATATTTTCCCACGTTGGAGCCGGGAATCTGGTTTGAACAAGAATTTCAGTAAAACGGAACTAGTACTATTTACAAGAAAGTATAAAGTTCCTCAGTCTGACTTGCCGAAATTGGACGGAGTTTCGTGTGAACTGAGAAAGCGTTAAATATCTACTTTTGATCTTAGACTAAGTCACCGTGAAGCGAAAACTTGGTAGAAAGTGCGCCGATGACGTTCGGCTCACTTTACTGCCGCAAAATAGTAGGTTTTTTGCCTCTCATCATGATATGGCTTCATACTGTTGTGGTTGCGCCTATACTTCTTCATGGGGTGGTTTGTGCTGCTGTTAAGGATGCTTATCAATGGATACTTGACAGAGTGCGAAGGTTGGCCGCACTTTTGGTGGCTAGTGTCCTGCATACCACCCTTCCCTGGGTTCATAGCAGAGCCAAATTTCATCAACAGATAGCTTAGTGCAAAGATCACGAGTGACGCATGTAGAAGTGGAAAAACATATTTGGGGCATGAGAAGACGTGGCCGTTGCTCCACCTACACAAAGCAGTAAAAAGAGTTGCTTCTAAAATTTCACAAAAAAAATGAGTACAAATGAAGCTTGTTGATGTCAGAAACGTAGAGGTGAAGTTAACAAGCTCTAGGACGGAGTACATGGCTCAGATGAGTCCTGCTCTACCTAACCCAGGTAAAGAATATAATTCGGGTAATGTTTTGACTATAGAATCAGCTGACACAGGAGCCGTTCCTGCAACAGATAGACGGGCGAAAAGATAAACACCTGATACAAAAGAGAAGTATCCGATCATGATTGAGAGAACGAATAGAGATGGGAATAATGCAAGGCTGGATGATGCCTTCTATCGACTAATCAAAAAAGAGAATCACAAAACCGAGAACAGTGGTTTCGGAAAGATAAAGATTATCTTGAAGAAGGCAGCAGACCCCAACTCTTTGCTTGACGAGTTGTTCTACCTAAATACGATATATCCGAGTATGGAATTCTATGCAACATCTTTGGGAACAAAATTAAAAATGAGGACAGAGATTCCTACCAGATTAATACCTTCCCTTACTGTGAAATGTATGTTTTTGAAGGAGAGGACTTCCCAGTTTTTTTTTTAAACTGGTTAGGTTAGAATAAGAGGGAACTATTACATTTCTAAACCCAGGCAGTGCTTAAACTGCGGCAGACTGGGCAACATTGGAAAGTTTTGCTAAAGCCCGGAAAAAAAAGGGTTTAAACAGTGGAGAAGCAACACGTGCTGATAATTGTAGTAAAACGTGTGAATTCTAAATAATTCCCCAGATCACTCTTCTACCCGGTCTGGAAAGACGAAGACAAAGCATTGGAAATAGCGGCAATCAAAAATATAGCTTATTTTATAAAACTAAGTTATATCAAATGCTATAACATACAAAACCATAAAATATATTCATGTTTTGGATAAGGATAACCTCAGTTCAATCCCATTCCTTCTTGATCCCATTCGTTCCCATTCCTTCACTCCCTCACCCAAAAAGAAATTATCTCCACATTAAGGAGGAAAAAATTCTCAGGAATATTAAAGACAAATCGAGCGAAAGCTCACACTCCTGTTAAAAGAAGCTCCTCCCAAAAAGAAAAAAAGACCCGATTTTCAATTAACTCATCGCAAATGAGTTTGATAAATTCTTCAAAACCCTGCTAGCAAACAACAAAGTTGTTAATCTGATCCAAAAAAAGATCATTTCTAACAGAATGTTCGAGTTTCTCCCAAATGCTCTAAAGAAAATAATAATTAGCTAATCATTCCCCTGATCTAAATGAAAATCCTACAGCTAAACATTCAGTTATTGTACCGGAACAAAAATAATCTAGAGTACGTTTTGAAACTCTGCTATCAAATGATCAAAAAAAATTATAACCCAATAAAGAGTTTCAGTATGATATTTCTTTTAATTTGTAATTTTATTGAAAAAAAAATTCATTTTACAGGCAAGATGCCTAGTTACAAAATGAATAAAAAATATAAAGAATTAAGATATAATAAAACATGAAAAATAAAAAATAAAAAAACTCAATGAGAATAGAAGTACAAAAATTAGAATACAGTAAAGTAAAAACAGTTAATAAAAGGACTATGGATATAATAATAAAACAGCAAAATACAAAAATACAGAATAAGAATAGAAGTACAAAAATTGAATACAGTAAGAGTAAAAATAAAGAAAAAAAGGATTATGGATGTATAAATGAAATGATTAAGTAAAAAATAACAGAAATCGCCCTCAAGGTCAACATAAAGGAATTCTGGAAGTTAGCTAGGAATGTCAAAAAGAGTGAGTCTGGCATTACCCAAAACTTTTGGATTCTAAAAATGATCTGGAATACCTAACCATCCACAAAAATTAAAGCACTTCGAGCTCGCGAAGCTTTAACTTTATTGTAAAAACCTACTCAGAGAATTATTTTGCCTCCGTAAGAACTGAGAGAAACTCTGAACATGCACAAAAAAAAACGGTCCGCGCCTGACCCTGACCTAATAACTTTTGACATGTTAAATGCTTTCAATATTACTAGCTCCACGGTCCTGTTGAATGCTGTGTAAACTAAGCTATTCAGTCCAGATTCAATTCCAGTAGAACTCCTAATAATCAGAATCTGTCCGATTCTAAAATCTGGAAAAAATCTCAAGGAATTGATTTGTGATCAAGATTCCCTTCTTGTCTATAAATCAGCATAGGCAACGTATATCGTCTCTAAAGCTTATCAAAGCAGAGAATAATTGATGCGGGAAACTCGATCGTTTTGCGGAATAAGCCTCCGAAAGCAGAATCAAAATTTTTTTCAATTTTAATCCCGCAAAAACAATTCCACTCAAGGAATTGCCCAAATTTCGGCACTCAATGTCTTAGTCTAAATAATTAATAGAATCGTCAAAGACAGATTGATTGCCGAGTGCAGAGTTTTTGATAGCTCCCTCCTACCTATCACGCGTATACTAAGAAAAAATCGATTAGTAAATATCTTAACATGATAAACCACTTGATAAATGATAAAACCATCAGTGTGTTATGTTCCTGACCCTAGACATATCAAATGCATATGAGAGTGCAGATACATCTTTTCTCAGTTCTTGCCTCGATCAATTCAACATTTCGGTCGAGTACAGTTATTGGATCCTGTCCTTACTTAGCTTCAGAAGCTTGTAATTAGGCTCAGAAAATGTTAAGATCAGTGATAATGATAAGTGCGCCCCTAAGAAGATATCCTGAGTCTTCCCAATCTTCACTATAACACATACTCCCAATCTTCACTATAACACAAATAATGGTGCCAAGATTATACAATTCGCGGATGACTTTATTATTATGGCGGCCGACAAAAATAAACAAATCTGCTTCAATCATCTTCAGATTTTTCGATCCAGAAAAGTGTAATGGAGTTCTGCTGAATAGAAATCAAACCTTTAACCTAAAGATTAAATTATTTAATTAATAGAGACATTCAGTGGGCAGCTGATAAAAAGTTCCTAGGATGAACCATTAAATATAATTATTCGGACAAAGATTTCTTGAAAATAAAAGTTAATGCATGCAACGCAACCTTAAATAAATGTCAGAATAAGAATCACAGAAACCAAAAGTGGCTTCCCACTGGACAAAAGCGTTATTATCTACAAATCCTTTTTAAGAGCGAAAACTGAAAGCCACTTCTCCACCTATACAAACTCTCCAGACTACGTATGAAAGAGCTTTGATGCAGAGAAAGTCAATCACTGAACAAGTCCCTCGGAAATCTTTGCCCTCATCTCACACACTTCAGTAGCAACAACTCCTTGAATAAAACAATAGTAAACCAAACTTAAAGTGTTTACGGGCTATGTGGATCTCTGGACAAAAAAAAATGAAAGATATGTTTCTAGTGGTCAGCGATGATGAAAAAGGTTTTTGGGTACCGATTTTACGTCGCCCTATGAGCCCGACGAGGCGATTCAGGAGATTCAAGCCCAATGACTGCCCGTGTCATTATAGAAGGGAAGTTGACAAACTCAAACAATGTATCTGGTCCCAATCTTATTTAAGCCTTAGAGATTATGTTTGGTTTAAAAATTCAACTTCAGCAGTAACACTAAAAAGCAAATTAACAGACTGTTTGTCAACAAATGATTCAATAGGCACAGACTCTTCAGCATCAAGTTCATAGATGACTCGAGACGCCTTTTCTGCAACGAAATGGATGTTTATCAAATGTTTGTCAAATTTATATTTTTAGAGATGCTACTTTACAAGCTCCTGTAACTATAAGGTTAGTCAATAGATTAAGCAGGAGTCTAAGTTGCCATATTTTTTAGGACCAAACAACTTTTAAAGTCTGATTTACTAGATTTTTATCCATCTAACTCAAATTTATGTGCTGAAGTTCATATTATTAATTAATGCTATCTCTAGGTTAAAAAATGTAATAAAAAATATCTGATTTTAGAAACGATAAGAATTAAGAGTAGTCTATCAAGAGCTCAATATACCCAAACGATAACAAGAGGCTTTTAATGAGCTTAATGGATATAAATAAAGGGCAAACCTACACAATGGTGTTAGCGAAAAGCGATGGCTGATACGTATCGTGATAAACCAACATAACCCTCGTCAAACAGGATGCAGTATACGAAAAAAAAAACAAATTGAATTGTACTTCGAATGGCTACCGCATCCATCGTTGCCAGTTCAGAAAAAATAGCTGAATCTGAAATTGGATTAAACACATGCAAGATACGTATTACTGACGAAATCACACTTTGTGAAAGTAAGGGGAGGTGAGAAAAATCTTTCTTAACGTTAAATCATACTTAGGATCAAAACGATGTACTGCGTGCGTGTCCATAAGAAAACCTAGGCGCGGATGTCAACCCTTTTTGGTCCCAAAGGCATCTCACACAACCTAACTAATAGCGATAGATATACATTGCTGTGTGCTACATAGTGAAGTAAATACGGTTCTAGCAGAGTTACGATCTAAATTTTAGGTTCCAAAGGCACAGCTATTCGCGGCGTTACCACGGAATAGAATGGCACAAAGCCAACTATTCGAGGTTACCGGAGTGGATTTCGCGGGTCCTCTTTAGATCTTCAACTAAAAATAGTCAAATGGTGTATTTTTTGCTCTTTTCGTGCGCTACAGTGAGAACTGTTCGTTTGGACCTTACTGTACCTACCTTATCCACTGAATTGTTCATCATGGCCTTGAGAAGGTTTGTTACGCGTCGAGGTAAATCTAAAATTATTTATTCGGATAAAGCACAGACTTTTAAAAGAGCAGCAAAGGATTTAAAGGCCTTGAATGAGTTTGCACTTGGCAGTCGGTCTTACAAATTCCTTTCTGACAATAAAATTTGTTGGAAGTTCATATTTGAACAAGCACTGTTGTGGAATGGTTTCTGGGAGCGCCTCATGTCAGCATCGGGATGAAGATATTAAAAGCAGTACATCACTTGTATCCATTGGAATTGCGCTGAAGTAATTTCAGGCTGCCAGGGAGGATGTAGAAATGTATCTCAAAGCTTTGGGCTCTTACTTCGCCTCTGTAATTTTGTTTGCAATGTAGCTATGATATTAGGTCTGTTCCCGTACTACAATTAATTGCGATTAATTGCAATAAAGCCGTTTTTTGTACTCCGTTTTAGTACGCTTCATTGCGATTAATTGCAATTAATCGTAATACGAGAACGTACCTATTGTAAGTAAGCTGCCAATATCGCCTGAGTGCAAACAATTAAATTAAATCATTTTGAATAATAGCCGAGTGTTTTACGGAAAATAATTAGTGCTTTCAAGAGAAAGGTATCAATAAGTGAGAGAAACATTGGAATGTTTGTATTGCTCTTCAAAGAAACTATGTGATGATTAAGTTGATGTTTGCCAAAATATTGTTTTTATTAGATCTCTTCGAGACTTATTGGCCGACCTGCTATATCAACATATTCCAGGATAATACTAACTGATCAAATTTTATCCTCTTTCTGCGACAATCATAGGAAAAAATTTTAGAATACATACATCTTAAAGCTGTTTCATTTTTCGGGATCATGAGATGGGTTATAAAATCACGCTCAAAGAATTTAGATTCAAAAATCACGGTCATGGACGACAGATTTAACTCGTATGAGTGAAGATGGTTGGACCCGGAAAATGTATAGGAGAGATTATTACAATGCGGGACATGTCATGACTATGACCTACACCAGGACGTCAAATAAGTCGTGACGATAAATGACTGGACGACGGTGCTGTAAAACGAGAACCGTCTGCATTGATATAATAAAATCTGTTACAATATTTTTGCTACTTTATTAAAAAGGTTGTTAAAAAATTAATATCTACATAGTTATCAAAGTTATTATAAGCCCGATTTTTTTAAACTTATCTTTCAAATAAAAATGACTAGTTGGCGTTCCCCATTTGATAAATAAGTCTTCTAACTGTGATAAGCTAAGCTACACACGACATTGCTTACGTAAAGAAACAATATAAATTAACGACTGATTTTCGCAGCTACACCATCAAAACAAAACTAGATGTAAAACCAATCGACGTCTTCATATTAAAATTTCAATTGTTTTGGTTACCTAGTGTCTCGGAAATGGAAGCATAGGGCACCTGACAACCAGTCGCTTCCGCAAGTGCATTTGCAGGTTATGGCCGAGTATTACAAAACACAGAGTTCAATTCGATTCATAGCAACCAAAACAAGAAAGCAGAAACAGGTTTACTATGGCTCTGCGCGCCAATAACAATCTACCATTTTCTCTATCGACCCAACCTAAACAAAGTCGAATCGAAAACAAATTCTCACTTATTTGAAGTCTGCTGCAGCCAGAGCATAATTATTTTCCGCCATTATAAAAAATCAATACCCTAAATAGAAATCATCAACAGTAAGCCATACAACAATGCTTATTTAAAGCCCGCTAGTGACGGCCGTGGCGCTGCCATGTCGTCCATCATCACACTACACTTCATTTTCATTTCATTCATTTGCCACAGGCGCAACAGCAATCGGCCGCACGTACGACATCTTCATCAGTAGTAGAACTCACCGTTCCGTCTAGGGATGTCATCTTGTTCAGTTTCTTTTGGATTTTCAGAACTTCCTCTTCCACACTCATTTTTCACGATTTTTCGCACAATGTGCCCCGTTCTTTTTCAATAAAAACTTCTATCTCGTCTGAAGTCAATTTCGGATACAATATCGTGCGCGCGAATGATATGAAAAGCCGATTTCTTTCGATAGAATTCCTGCTACAAGAAGTTTGCTCGCTCTGCCAGAGAATTGACGCTTCCTACACACCACCCGAGATGTGAACGACCGTAGACGAAGAGCTAGTTTTTGAGCAGATTTGTGTGGTGAAATTGGTTTGTTTGAGTGTTAGTATGGTGAATAGGCGAAATGAAAATAGTATGAAGTTGAATGGGAGTCTGCGGTGGCTACTCGTGAGACAATCGAGTGGCGGGATTTCGTTGAAATGTTGAAATCAATGTTTGAATTGTCTTTAGTGGTTTTATGTAAAATAAGTTCTGTAAAACTATTCAAATAATGAAAAAAAGCCCAATAAAAAGTTGAACCTGAAAATGTTTAATGTAGTGCTAGTTCTGATTTGATTCCTAAATCTACTAAGCTATGTCAAACGGTTTCACGATGTACATCGAATAACTGTTTCATTTTGTAGTTATTTTGTATCGCATCGACTCTCATAATCACTTATTCCACACCACTTAGGTTTCTTACTGTCCTAACTAGCGATCACGTAGTCATTTGAATGCCTCGCAACGGCAGAGATCACAATAGGCGTGTTTTTTGCTCCCGCTTATCCATAACAGAACGTTGCTATGCAGTACAGACGCATTGGTAACAACAGGCGTGTTTTTTTGCTCCCCCTATCTATAACAGAACAATGCTAACCAGTCCAGACGCATTGGAAACAACAACAACTCATGTTATGGATAGGGGAAGTTGTTGTTGAAACAACAACAACAACTCATGTTATGGATAGGGGAAGTTGTTGTTGTTTCCAATGCGTCTGGACTGGTTAGCATTGTTCTGTTATGGATAAGGGAAGCAAAAAAATGCGCCTAGCAACTCCCCTATCCATAGAGAAGTTGTTGTTGTTCCTAATGCGTCTTTTCTCGGTAGCATTGTTCTGCTATGAATAGGGGGAGCAAAAAAACACGCCTAATATTTGATGCTTTATAACTATTTGATGCTTCTTCGACAATTATGTCGTCGTGTAGAATGGGCTGATAATGGTATCTATCATCCACTTAACCAATTTATTTCAATCAATTTTCGATTGAGGTCAGCTATCAATTTTCATGCGTGAAAACATGGACAAATGCACATTTAAAACCGAGTTCAGTTACATCTAGTGTACTAGAGCCAATGTACTTCTATTTTACTACTTCTACTATTTGAGTAGGTATCTTTTAGTATCTTCATTCAGTAGTCTTATTTCAAAATAAAATTTTTAAAATCTTAAAAAAAATAATCATAACTATAAGTTTACCGAAAATATTCAAGAATTATACAAACTTATCTCTTTTGAACAGTTTGCAAACTTACAAAATCAGGAAGGTGTAGCGAATCGTGTGTATGAGAGGCCTTAGCACAACTCAGAATCAGACCGAAGTTCAGAGCCAAGTGTGCTAAGGTCACATAAGTGACCTTGGCTGCTGCCATTCAAGAGGCACATTCCAAAAAAAAAAATATGAAATGCCACGAGAGCAGGGTACCGTAGAAATGGCCGTGAAGGCCCCTCGTCCGCACTGGCGGAGTATCCTTTCACCGACCCCGGATGCTGGAGTGCCGCTTTGTCATCCGTCATACATGGTAGCCGCAAACTGGTATAATAAACATACCCGAGGGAAAAGGGGGCTTTATTCCGTTATGGAAACCACCCGTGGCTCTGCAACATGGGCTGACTAACCAGACCCAGTGCACGTATCGACGCGCGGAGCCAGAAAGTTGAAATTTTGATGAAAAAACGGGGAAGAAATACTACCTGTCTTTTCATAGGACCCCGGGTGAGGCAGACAGCCCGGGCCCCTGATGGTGGCGGAGCCTTGACCCCCGATGGTCTGTGGTCCTCCACCCACTGACATTGGCCTGAATATAAAACAAGAAACGCAAAATATAGAAAAAAATATGGCCAATGTCCCTCCCTTAATAGAGCTGATTTTCCAGGAAAACTCTACCTAATCATTGGCCAGCCAGGCCATCGCGAACCTGAAAGAGAAAGATCCTCCCGAGCAATTTTCGCCCAATAAGAAGGCCGGTTTTTTAAATTTAACAAAACGTTATTAATTTATTTTTTTCTTTTTCAGAAATTCGCATTAATATTCGTATTTGGAAACATCGCGTTGATATTTATTTGTTAAGGTGTTTGTTTAGTATTCATATGTGGTAATTCGCATCGACATCAGTTTCATGTCTCGTATTTTACAAAAACGCATCATTTTTTCTTCAATCACATCAAAATATGAACTGATCTATGCATCTAACTTCGTTCTTTCAACTTCTTATCTCACTAGATGGTTTATTACTTATTTATATAAATATGCATTTCTTTCGTTACATCTGCGAATACTTTGTTTTGAATATCAGCTTTGAGCTTTTTTTTTACACTTTTACACTTATGTTCAAATAATTGATTTAAATCAAGATTTTTTTTCAGGTTTCTTATAATAACATTCAACATTGCTTAATGGTTTTGTAAATTAATAACAAAATTTATTTTTCATTAGTATCTTTCTTTGCCAAATCAACTTGCCTGTTCGATATATTTAGGTAAATTATGCAAGCTCAATACAAAATATTAATGATCTCATGGTCATGACAAAACAAAACGTCAGAAATTCATTGCTTGATATATTTTTTTTCCTATATCTATATACAATTATATCTCCATGTCACTGTAAATTGGACTTGCATCTGGGTGGTCAAATCTTGATTCAATGGATGCTGTCTGCATGATCCTGAGTGATCTTTTTGGCCGCATCTTTATCAGCAAGAACTTTCTTGACAGCTCTTGCAATTGCTATTCCATCCGGCTTAATAGCCCGTTCACACTCGGCTCTAAATCAGGCGATTTCGATCAGCTGATCGCTTTAGAGCTAAATCAACTTAAATCTACCTGATTACCCATACATTTTTTTCCCCTTCCGACCGAGTTAATCAAGTAGATTTAGAGTTAATCAAGTACAAATCAGGTACTATTGTGAATTTTTCCGGGCTGAATTGTTCTCAGAGCGTGCTTAATTCCATCCGTGAGAGGGAGAGTAGATTTCAACGAAATGTCATTCGAATTTCGTTCAAATATAGCAAAAATTGGACAAAAAAGGAAAATGTGAGTTGTACAAAATGAAAAGAAAATGCTCTTGCATGTTTCTGCACCATTTTGAACAACTTTCATGCAAAAAAAATTGTACACACAAATTCGAATGACAGTTCGCTCTCTAAATCTCCTCATTCTAAATCACTTCGGGTAGTGTGAACGCTTACCTGATTAACTTTGACAGCTTCTAAATCTACTTGATTTAGAGTCGAGTGTGAACGGCATATAAGTTTTATGGCCTCTCTCAGAGACACAACATGCCAAACTGGACTACTTGCATCTTCATTTAAACTTAATGCCATTAATGTCATTGTTAAAAGGGGACAGGCTTTAACTGAAAGCACTGAGAGGGCTCCGTCATTAAACAGTCGAGCCCATCTCCATGACCATTGTTTGTTGATATGTATCCAACAGATAAATTCTGTAAGTCGTTTAGTGGGCTTTAACATGGGTCCAAATGTCAAACATTTTATCAGTGCTTCTGTATCGACCCCCAAGACGGTCTTTGCATTTAAGAACCAATGTAAGATTCCAATTCCAATTTCAGTTAGAACAAGGACACAAGATGCCTTAAATATAGCTTGATGTGATACGGAGTATTGCTCTGCCAACTTTAAAGAGTATATAATGTAGCACAACACTTGAACAGCTTTTGGTCTTTGTTTTTCAAAGTTTTTCCGGAAAACTGGATATGCATCTATGGTTGGAGGCGGAGTTGCTTGTTTGATTAAATCACAAGCCCAGAAACTTCGAAATCTAAATGTGGTCATCCTAGGGATATGCATTTTTATATTGTAGAAATTTTTTACACTGCATTGCATCATTGTTAAAGCCAAATATCCAAGGTAATAACAACACATAGTTTTAGTTGTTATATCTTCATCATCAAGCAGTTTCAAAATGAGAACTTGCCAATCTATTACAAACTGGTTATTAATCTCTTCAGACATCTCTGAGTTAAATTGTTTTACCGAGATTGATAAAGTTCTGGCAGTTACAATCCCAGCAGATTTAGAGCTTTTGTAATGTACTTCATAGGCCTCTGCAGACCCAGGAGAGGACATTGTTTCATTTCCCACAAAAATATCATTTATTAAATGTTTCTCTTCACATTGCAAGAAGAATAAAAGACAAATTACAGATTTTGACAGATTATCTGATGCATCTTCTCCTGTAAGATAGATTTTTAAGAAAACCTTCGCAGCTGAAATTGTTTCCGTTAAAGTTGGTCGTTTGTATTTTGGAGCTTTGTTAACATACTGGTTAGAAAAATATTCATCATCCCAATCTACTAGTGGAGCTAGATGTAACGGACGTGTAATGGTTTCCTTTATTGTTTCCAAAAGTTCCCATGGCCTTGGATGGTCCACCATGGGACCTGCTTTTTTAAAGGTTAATTCTGTAGTCATTGATTGTTTGATCTGTGGATTTACAGGATTCATTCAAAGCTTTTTCTTTTCTCGAACAATTATTTTACTCTCAAGTAACACAACCAATCAACTGGCGAATATTGAAACTACCGTGCCCGAAGAAAATGACTTTGCCAATGAATTTTCAAAATTTTGATCACTGAACCAACGCCACTGAACGCTTGAAATATGTCAGCAAAAGATATTTCTTTCAACTATCGAACACTGAACTTGACTTTGTTCGTTCTCATATATATCATTGACGTAATTGCATCGAAAATGTATATAATTCTTATTGATCTTACAAGCGAAAACTTAATCAAGCAATTATCATGAAATTTCCTATCGCGAAACCGATTTTTCTTCACACAAGCACTCTGACACGTCACGCACCAGTCCCGATCAACACGATCGCCAATTTCGGACATTAGGGGTCTGTTCCCGTACTACGATTAATTGCAATTAATTACAATGAAGCGTACTAAAACAGAGTTTTTTACTCCGTTTTAGTACGCTTCATTGCAATTAATTGCAATTAATCGTAGTACGGGAACAGACCTTAGGTCTGCTCCCGCACTTGAATCTATTATTAGATTCGCAGCAAGTCGTTTTCGTACTTTTGCTGCAAGCCAAATGCAAGCCAAATTTTGCAGCAAAAAGAAGCCAGCTGCCAAATTCTATTACTGCTGCAGTTTGCTTAAGTTATGGCTTAAAGGTTCAGTTAGCGAACGTGCGTCGCGTCCGTCGCGTCCGCTCCGACTGAGTTGAATTTCTCAGCTTCCATATAAGCCCTAACCAAAGATGAGTCTGCGGCCGGAATCGTCTGTCAAAACCGACCGGTTTTAGAGCAAAAAAGGCACTTTTTGACGTACGCAAACATGAGTGAATTTAAGTGCCCATACAACGCATAAGCGAACGTATGTCAAGTCGTATCTCATTACCACTTTACGTACGGACAGCTCATAGTAAAAATTGAGCAAAAGGTTGCTTAAGGAGCATGCCACTTTTCTGGCTGTTCGGTAAGTTATGTTTGGGTGCAACATATGCTTTGCGTGGTTTACCTCGGCGCATACGTCAACGTACCGACGCAGACTCATCACTAGTTGGACCTATACTTTAAGGTTCAGTTAGCGAACCTGCGTCGCGTCCGTCGCGTCCGCTCCGACTGAGTTGAATTTCTCAGTTTCCATATACTTTACATTGGAAGACGCAGCGATAGTTATCCAACCGGTGCGTCGGACGCGACGGAGCGCAAGAGATGATCAAATTTCATCTTCGGACGCATCGAGAGAGAGAAAGGTGAGTTTAGAATGAGTGGTGAGTGTTTTGCAAGGCATTCTGTCAGCTATGAATTTTTCAAGGTGAATATATTTTCAAAATGTTTTGTGGAATAGATAAATCATTTTCCTGAAATATTTAATTAATCGAATGTTGATGCTGTAGAACTTGTTAATCAGCGTATTTTATAGTTATAAATATATCTGGTAAAATAATGTTAATTTACCGATGGTTCA
Source organism: Nemotelus nigrinus (assembly GCA_947369275.1). Taxonomy (NCBI): domain Eukaryota; kingdom Metazoa; phylum Arthropoda; class Insecta; order Diptera; family Stratiomyidae; genus Nemotelus; species Nemotelus nigrinus. Next base: position 50,150,222 of record OX376375.1, on the reverse strand, counting down.
AAAAACAGTCAACGTTTGTTGAACCGATTAAATTGATGTCTGCATTAAATTAGCTTGTCTTTCATTTATCTTCGCAACTGTTGCTTCAGTGAGAACTTTATAAACTTTATAAATAGCAAGCTTGAAAATAACGCGGCAAAAATAATAGTAGCTGTAATTTATTATAGTTCGAAATTTTGTTGACTCCGAAACCAAACATCCGAGTAGAAATGTAAAACAAGTGTTTACGTTATTGCACCATACTAAATTAATTATGTAGTCATTGTATTAATATTGAATGCCATCTCTTTTCCCCTGGTGGATGAATAATTCCAGATAAATAAAAATTTATCAATATTTTTTGTAAAATACCAGTGTCCACCTATGACTGCCAACATATTTCGTTTGCAGTAGACAAAAAATGTCTGAATCTGCAATACATACTGTGCAATTAAGATGAAACATTGCTTCTTTCATACGTTTAGCTACTAACCAAAAAATCACAAAACAGCTCAAACTACTCCCGCGTTCGAATATGAATTTTACACCACGAAAATAAAAACTGACCACCATTGCCTTTGACAGACGGAGCGGACGCGACGCACTCTCAAAGATCATCGATGCGTCCGGTCATAAAACGCAGCCGACGCGACGGACGCGACGCACGTTCGCTAACTGAACCTTTACATTGGAAGACGCAGCGATAGTTATCCAACCGGTGCGTCGGACGCGACGGAGCGCAAGAGATGATCAAATTTCATCTTCGGACGCATCGAGAGAGAGAAAGGTGAGTTTAGAATGAGTGGTGAGTGTTTTGCAAGGCATTCTGTCATGGCCTTCATATAAAAGGCCTATCGCAAAAGCAATTAAGCTACAAGATGGCGGACCTAAGCTACTTTTCCCAACCAGTCCACACAGTGATGTTTTTTTATGGTTATAAAGAAATTCATGAGATCCACCTACAGGAGATATGAGGAAGCTCATATGTCATGTCAATCAATGTTGTTTTGGGATCTTTCACAAGCAATTTAGATATAAAAAGTCTTTAGCATCAGACCTCAATTCATCGGGACACTTATCCGATAAATCGTTTGTGTAGAAGAATTTGCAGATTATCAAAATTTGATGATTTTTAAAGTGGAATAAATCCTACCAACCACAAACGGCAATTGTTTATAATTCACATTGCCGAGAGTAGGTGGCAGGTATTCCAAATTGCAAAGTTCTCGCGTATACAGCACAATAAACACATCACTTTCACGACACTTATCCGAAATATCATTTACGCGACAAAAACTTCGAAACCAGTCTCCGGATAATAGGAAAATAGACTCTATTCGCGGATTCAACCGAGCAGCACCATTCACATTGCTAATATTTACTAATTGTCAGAGAAATGTCAAACAATTGTCATTGTGCAATTCCCAATAAATCTTAATAGCGAGAGGACTACACCATTTTAAAAAGTAGCTTAGTACCTGTCAGATTGCAAGTCGCGATAGGCCTTTTATATGAAGGCCATGATTCTGTCAGCTATGAATTTTTCAAGGTGAATATATTTTCAAAATGTTTTGTGGAATAGATAAATCATTTTCCTGAAATATTTAATTAATCGAATGTTGATGCTGTAGAACTTGTTAATTAGCGTATTTTATAGTTATAAATATATCTGGTAAAATAATGTTAATTTACCGATGGTTCAGAAAACAGTCAACCTTTGTTGAACCGATTAAATTGATGTCTGCATTGAATTAGCTTATCTTTCATTTATATTCGCAACTGTTGCGCTTAAAATTTTATTGATAATTTTTCAAACATAGAATGCTTGAAAATAGCGTGACAAAAATAATAGTAGTTGTAATTTGTGACAATTCAAAAGTTTGATTGATTCTGAAACCAAACACCCGAGTAGAAATGTAAAAAAGCGTTTACGTTATTATGCTTTACTTAATCAGTTAGAATATGCAGCCATGATATTAATTAATATCCTTCATACGATTGTATGTCGATTTCAAATAACCATTTATTTCCCGATCGACGTTCGTCGGACGTACCGACCACCTTCTTTTCCTTTTAATTTTCTTGTATTTTATATACAGCATAAATAACATGCTTAACATTTCAAAAAACTCTCGCATTCTACAATTGTTTACACATCACGACAATAATTTAATTCAACACCTTCATCTTCGACACACGGAAAGCACGCACGAACTGAACAGACAAATTACAAAACAGTTCAAACAACTCCCGCGTTCGAATATGAATTTTTCACCAGGAAAATAAAAACTGACCACCTTTGCCTTTGACAGACGGAGCGGACGCGACGCACTCTCAAAGATCATCGATGCGTCCGGTCATAAAACGCAGCGGACGCGACGGACGCGACGCACGTTCGCTAACTGAACCTTAAGTACGCCTAGGTCCAACTAGTGATGAGTCTGCATCCGTACGTGCGCATATGCGCCGAGGTAAACCGCACAAAGCATATGTTGCACCCAAACATAACTTACCGAACGGCCAGAAAAGTGGCATGCTCATTAAGCAGCCTTTTGCTCAATTTTTGCTATGACCTGTCCGTACGTAAAGTGGTGATGAGATACGACTTGACATACGTTCGCTTATGCGTTATATGCTCACTGGTTGTTTGGGCACTCAGTCACAGCGTAATAACAACCAGCGTTCCAACTTATTCCACTTTCCCAAAAAAACACTTTGACCTTGAAATTGCGCCTCCATTTACGCAATGCATTATCTGTCAAAGCGGCCTGAGATTATGTTGGTATATTTTGCGAGAGTGGGCCGTATGTGAGCAGCGAAAAATCTAGCTTGAGTATGTAGTTGCCGAATTGTATATTGCATCTCTTTCTGTTCCATGCGATTTCTTCCAACTTTCCAGGCTGACCAACAATACAATCTCAGGTTAGATCACTGGATTTTTGGGCCGTATACATATACGGAGTTGGTACGCTGGTTAGGAACTACTCATTACGCTGTGACTCAGTTAGCGAACGTGCGTCGCGTCCGTCGCGTCCGCTGCGTTTTATGACCGGACAATGGAGGTAGTAGACAATGGAGTGGCCCTTGACATTTGAAATGTATTGGAGGGGACGTAACCAAGAGCTAAGGGGTATGCGATATTTTGTCTGCCTCTTGCACATCTATCTCATTTGGAATCATACGTCATATGATCACCACGTGGAAAATATCTTGTCAAGTTGATAGATGGGACGCTTGGCAAAAGTTGCAGGGGTAGATGCAAAGCAGTTGTATCACATGGGCGACTCTACTATTTTATCTCTATGGACCGGACGCATCGATGATCTTTGAGAGTGCGTCGCGTCCGCTCCGTCTGTCAAAGGCAAAGGTGGTCAGTTTTTATTTTCCTGGTGAAAAATTCATATTCGAACGCGGGAGTTGTTTGAACTGTTTTGTAATTTGTCTGTTCAGTTCGTGCGTGCGTTCCGTGTGTCAAAGTTGAAGGTGTTATACTCCAAACAAATTTTTTTGGCAGTGTTAGGTAGACACTGGTATTTCACATGAATATTGTTAAATTTTTATTTATTAGGAAGTATTCATCCACCAGAGAAACAATAGATGGCTTTAAAAATTAATATCATGGCTGCATATTCTAACTGATTAAGTAAGGCATAATAACGTAAACGCTTTTTTACATTTCTACTCGGGTGTTTGGTTTCAGAATCAATCAAACTTTTGAATTGTCACAAATTACAACTACTATTATTTTTGTCACGCTATTTTCAAGCATTCTATGTTTGGAAAATTATCAATAAAATTTTAAGCGCAACAGTTGCGAAGATAAATGAAAGATAAGCTAATTCAATGCAGACATCAATTTAATCGGTTCAACAAAGGTTGACTGTTTTTTGAACCATCGGTAAATTAACATTATTTTACCAGATATATTTATAACTATAAAATACGCTAATTAACAAGTTCTACAGCATCAACATTCAATTAATTAATTATTTCAGGAAAATGATTTATCTATTCCACAAAACATTTTGAAAATATATTCACCTTGAAAAATTCATAACTGACAGAATGCCTTGCAAAACACTCACCACTCATTCTAAACTCACCTTTCTCTCTCTCTCTCGATGCGTCCGAAGATGAAATTTGATCATCTCTTGCGCTCCGTCGCGTCCGACGCACCGGTTGGATAACTATCGCTGCGTCTTCCAATGTAAAGTATATGGAAACTGAGAAATTCAACTCAGTCGGAGCGGACGCGACGCACGTTCGCTAACTGAACCTTTATGTTCACTCCTGTTTGCGTATGTCAAAAAGTGCCTTTTTTGCTCTAAAACCGGTCGGTTTTGACCTGAGAGGTTTTGACAGATGAATACTTTCGCACTCATTTTTTTACGGCCATTTTTGTACAAAAACAACACTAGGTTTCTCGTTTCGTGGTCGTTTACTCAGCCTTTAATTAGTACTGCTGCAATTAGAGGTCTGTTCGCGTACTTCAGCAAATTGCAGCAGTAACAGAATTTGGCAGCTGGCTTCTTTTTGCTGCAAAATTTGGCTTGCAGCAAGAGTAAAAAAACGACTTTCTGCGAATCTATTTTAATATATTATAATAGATTCAGGTACGCGAGCAGACCTATTCATAATTTTCTTTATCGTGCAAAAGAAAGAAAATTTTCCTCGATTCCTCCATTCTCGCCATTTTTTTTTTTTTTTTTTTTTTATTAATTCGAATTCGTCGTCGACAATCAAACATATATATGTAATTGTATAAATACACATATATATCCGATTTCGTGACACACTTCTTCAGCTCAGCAAACTAGGATTTACTGAACTGAAGAAAATTTCACCATTTCAACATACTCATGCATGAATGCTGAAAGAGGGCTCTGTTGAGAAAAGAATATATATATGCATGCACTTTATATCCACCACCAACTGTAAAGTATTTCCTAACTATAGACAAAGAATGGGGTTAGTCTGAATTCCGCTGTTAGTAATAAATTGACCATTCCCGAGTAGGGAATGAAGGATCTGTGGAAGGGTCCGAACCACACTCTCATCGCAATTTTTTCTTACTTTAACAAAATGAGGATACATTAGGCGTGACATAAATGGCTAATTAGTTGTGGTATGGTCGTTAGTTTTTCACTTGTATTCACCAACACCCATAACAAAATATTTCATATTGCATGCAATCGAATAACTTCATTTGCCACAAACTTTCCCCTCAGGCAGTGTCAAGCACTGGTATGAGAGAGGACAAGAATCCACAAATCAAACTATTCTTTATAAAACTGTTTTAATCGACTTTTCTGCTATTTCAATTTGATTTTTTATGGTGTGAAAAGGAAATAAATACTAGCATGTATTGGTTAGAATTAATATATAAATAAAAGAAGAACTAAAGTTAGATAATAAAAATAAGAAACTAAAAATGAAAAGATAAAAAAACTAAAATTAAAGAAAAATATTTACATTCGCTTTTAAAATAGATTTACAACATACTGCTTCAGCTTCCTTTTAGTAACGAAATACGATAGGTTGTTTTTTAAATTAGGTTGTTTTTTAAATTAAAACGGAATAAATGGCAATAATGTCCATCGGACATTATTGCCATTTATTCCGTTTTCGTCGTCTACCCAACAAGGCATTGACCCAGATTGACCCAACCATTACCGCTGAAGCACACTGCGACGCAGCCAGGCGCAGCCAGGCGCAACCAAGCTGTCAGTTGAGTTGACTATATGGGTTTTCCATAGCAGCGAGCACACCAAGTCGCAGCTATGCGCAGCCAGGCGCACCCAGGCGCAACTCAGGTCGAAATGGATTCAACTTTTGTCGCAGCGAAGAGTTGCAATCAGCTGTAATTACTTGAGAAACGCGCGGGATTTGAAATGTATGCGAAAATGTAGAGTTGATTTTATATTACAAATTTTTTGAGGAATTCGAAAACAATCTTTATTGGTAATAGCTTAGATAGTTAAAAGTAAAATAAAAATATAGTTAAAGGCAAATTTGAAAGATAATTAATAGCAAATTGAATATAGTAATTTAAAATACTTTATTAGTCTAGTTGGTAGATTACTGACTTCTTGCTTGTGGGATCCCTGATTCGAATCCAAGTTCGGACGAAGGCCCGCGAACCAAGCTTTGAGTTCACCTAGCTCTAATTAGGTACGTGGTTAATATCAGGGGTAAAGTGAGTCGTCGAATTCCACACTCGTATTCACATTGATTGAAAAAATTGTAAAGAATTATTTCAAAATGCAGTCAATTAAAGATGCAGTGTTGGATGACGAGGTGTCAATAGAGATGCTGATAGCCCAAATGAAGGAGCGTCCGATTATTCATGAGAAGGCTACAGGCGGATACAGATATGTCGCTGTGGAATTCAAACATCAACTGAAAATTCTTCTACATCACTGACACTTAGTCACGTTGCAGTGTAACCAGGCGATTTCGTTGGTCGCGCTTGGTCACTGATAGCTGCGCCTCGCTGCGTCGAGTGTAATTCAGGCATTAATTACTGCTGCAATTGTGACTTTAGCCCTAACCAAAGATGAGTCTGCGGCCGGAATCGTCTGTCAAAACCGACCGGTTTTAGAGCAAAAAAGGCACTTTTTGACGTACGCAAACATGAGTGAATGTACCGGTTTACAGCAGTCGGACCAAAAGTGACCTGACCTAAAGAGCGGACTAAATGAACTTAGTCCTCAGGTGTCTACAACGAACCCGACCTAAAATTTGCTTAGGTGGAATTTAGTCCTCGTCCGTATATGACAGCTGTCATTTAGTTTAATTTTCCTTCATGCACTGTATTTATCGTTTCATTTGTCTCTCAAACATGTTTATTTCAATGATTTTGTGTCAAAAGGGAATGTTATGAGCTTATATTCAACATACATACATTATTAATAGTCGCACAAAAATCAATGTTTAGGTCGCGTGTGTTTACAACGATTATAGTCCACGGCCTATATTTAGGTCAGGTCGCTTGAAATCGTGGACCGACCTAAATTTAGGTCGGTCCACGAGTGTCTACAGCACGTGGACTAAAAAATTTAGGTGGAATTTGGTGTTTAGTCCGCGGACTAAACGTCCGCTGTAGACGATACTAATTTAAGTGCCCATACAACGCATAAGCGAACGTATGTCAAGTCGTATCTCATCACCACTTTACGTACGGACAGCTCATAGGAAAAATTGAGCAAAAGGTTGCTTAAGGAGCATGCCACTTTTCTGGCTGTTCGGAAAGTTATGTTTGGGTGCAACATATGCTTTGCGTGGTTTAACTCGGCGCATACGTCAACGTACGGACGCAGACTCATCACTAGTTGGACCTTTTAGCCCTAACCAAAGATGAGTCTGCGGCCGTAATCGTCACTCAAAACCGACCGGTTTTAGAGCAAAAAAGGCACTTTTTGACGTACGCAAACATGAGTGAATTTAAGTGCCCATACAACGCATAAGCGAACGTATGTCAAGTCGTATCTCATTACCACTTTACGTACGGACAGCTCATAGTAAAAATTGAGCAAAAGGTTGCTTAAGGAGCATGCCACTTTTCTGGCTGTTCGGGAAGTTATGTTTGGGTGCAACATATGCTTTGCGTGGTTTACCTCGGCGCATACGTCAACGTACGGGCGCAGACTCATCACTAGTTGGACCTTTTGACCTAAAGAGTACGTTCAATGCAGCCGAATAAACCCGATCTGACATAATCCTAACCTCAAAAGTTTTTACTAGAACTTAGTTGAGCACGAAACTTATCAATAAAGCAGCAAAGATGAATTCTGTATTCAATAAACTTATAGCCCGAATAGCCCTGCCTTCAATTCGCAGCAACGTTCCATCGTTTCGACAGTACGGTGCGTATTCTGCATATACATTACTCTAATCAACTATTTTTCTACTTTGCTTTGAACAGCCACAATAAAACGATTCTATAAAAACACAAGCGTATTATTCAGCGACGGAAAATATGAAATAACTTTGGACCATCGAAAGTTAAAAACACCAAAGGGAAATCCGCTAAACGTGAAAAGCGAACCATTAGCTGTTGCCATTGTTGCAGAATGGAATAGTCAAAAAGAAAAGATTGACCGGTCATCAATGCACCTTACAGCACTCTGTAGCACTGCGATTGACAATCCGAACTCATTAGAACGACTCGATATGATAAACTACATGCTAAACTTTTTAGGGTCTGACACAATCTTATTTCAAACAGATGTATGAAGAAAGCTACCATGAAACCACCTATGTTCTGAAAATTTCCATTTGCAGGCAGAAGAAGATCTATTCAAACTGCAATCCAAAGAATGGGATCCTGTGATCAAATGGTTCAATGGACGTTATGAAACGAACATACAAAAAACATTGGACATGAATCTTCCAAAAGTGACTCCAGAGGATCGAATTAATGTCAGCAAATATTTATCGTCACATAATACTGAATCGCTGCATGGTGATATGTTTGTGGCTATTCTTCATATCAGTTTGATGACTTAGTTTTTGCAGGGTTTATTTTTGCCATTGATACTCTGAAATCAATAATTCTAGCATTCGCAGCGATCGACCAGCATATAACCGTCGAGAAAGCTGTCCATTTGGCACGACTGGAAGAGGAGTACCAGTTGGGCTACTGGGGGCGCGTCGAATGGGCTCATGATCTAAGTCAGCAAGATTTACAGGCTAGGCTGGCGGCTGCTGTTCTTTTTGTGCATTTTAATAGATCCGAATCAATTGTCAAGGAGAAAGTAGCTGTTTAGTTCGATAAGAAATAAAGTTGTGTGATTTTAAGCTTATTTAATCGATTTAATTATTATTATAGATTTTTTTGATAACTCTCGCATCGCATAAGGATAGTTTTTTCGATTTCTCTATTTTCCATTTGGATTTCCTACAAATTTTTCCTTGGGCTGAAATAAGAAAAAGCAAAAACAAGGCATAAGCCATTTTTGAATAGTATTGTTAAATTTGACACTCTGAAAATAGTAGTTTGTGTTTGTACATTAGTTATATTCTCTTAAAAGTCATCAAATTTAAAATAAGTTTTTATTTTTAATATATCAATACGCTTAAAGTCGTGCGAAACAGCTGTATTTACATGGGTGTGGGTGACAGCTCGAATATAAGTGCAGGCAGGTCATGAGCTAACCTACTTTATGGCAGTGTACTTTGTCTTCCTTTTATGGCAGCTCTAAAATACCATGCCAATTTGCCATTAAAGTGACGTTGTCAAAAGTTGTCAGAAAGTGACAGCTCAATAACAACAAATCAAATCTTGCTGGTGCTAAATATCTTACGAAATGCTGGACTTGCGGTCCATTATAGGTGATGAAGATATAACCACCACGGAAGGAATCGAACGCGCTTGCGAGATCATTACACAAAAAGAGGTATGCTTCTAAATATTCAACCAAACTTCCAAAGCTAACAAGCCGATTGCACCCATCTATACAGAAAGAAGTAAACGATCGTCTTGAATCCATTCTCGCCCGGCAATGTCAAATCGAATCGAAGCTGAGTACGATAACTCGATCCATGTCGGTTCTGCAAACTGTCGAAACAGATACGAAACAACTTGCAGCACGGATTTCAGACACTGCTGATCTGGCTGATAAAGTGAGTGCCAAGGTTCGGCGACTAGACGAGGCTCGCAGCCGTGTTTCCGAGTGCCAGCAAAGAGTTCATGACTTGATCGATTTGCAATTGTGCAGTCAGGGTGTTATGACCGCTATCAAAGATGAAGACTACGAAAAGGGTGCTGCGCATGTTAGTCGGTATCTATCGATGGATCAGAATCTATTGCAACGAACAGCCGATGATGTGACTGGCTCAGTTACATCGGTTGCAAAAGCGTTGCAAACTCTGCAGGAAGCAACTACCAAATTGCGTGAAATAATATCACAAAAGTTTGAGGAAGCTGTGCGAAAAGATGATTTAGCATCTGTCGAACGATTCTTTAAAATTTTTCCACTACTGGGAATGCACAAGAATGGCATCGCGAAATTCTCCTCCTATATCTGCCAAAAGCTCGAATCTAAGACGCAGAAAGAACTTCGAACATCTATGGATGTCGCGAAAGCAGAAAAACGAACAGCAGTCGCCTTTGCCGACACATTGACCACTTTGCTCGAAAATTTCGCCAGAGTCTTCAAAGTGAATCAGCCAATCATTGAATCCTGCTACGGTACCGGATATTTGCTTCAAATGTACGAAATACTACAATCTGAATGCGATAAGGAGGTGAAGAATCTAATCCTGGAATTCAATAAGAATCGGCAGATCTCGAGACGAGTCTCACAGATTAATGAATACATGAAGGCGGGCGGCACTAGTGGGAATGCTACTTTGGGACATTTTAGAAAACCGTCCGGTGGATCGGTAGACAAATTGAATCCGAAAGACCTTGATAGCCTGATCGGGGAGATAACAATCATGCATTCCAGAGCGGAATTGTATTTTAGATTCATGAGAAGACGTGTTGTGGTAAGTTGTTTAAGAAATGTGCTGCAAATTATGGGCTATAGATAGTGATGTTTAGGCTGACTTGGAGGCAAGTTCGCGAGAAGAAGAAAAAAAGAAATCGAGTCTGAATCGGTTCGAGGAAGTTATGAGCAAATCGGATCTAAGCCGACAAATGCAGGAATTACTGGGGACGTATTTGCTTTTTGAAAGGTACGTACTCAATTATTTGCTGCTTTTCTCTACGTGCCAAAGTAGTAGAAAATATCTTTCTCAAGTAGAGATAACGCGTGTCTCGACCCGAATAGACTAAAAAATTATCGTGTAATACATTTCTGCAATCGTTTATGTGAACAAACCACACAATTTAAACTTACGCATACCACTCTGTGGAAAAGCACTTTCCGAGTAATTTCCAAAAGTGAAAATAACTTTATAGAAATGCACACTAAACTTGTTTCACGTTGTTAATAAAATTATATCCCGATTATACCCCGCTTACAGGTATTTCATGGAGGAAAGTGTCATAAAAGCCATAGCGCTGGACTCTTTCGAACAGGGTCAACAGTGTTCGAGTATAGTAGACGATGTATTCTTTATCATTCGCAAATCAATTCGGTAAGATTCCAATGCGATAAAATCGAATGAAAATCCTTTAATCTCATATCCAACATTAGCCGATCGATATCAACGCAATCAATGAATGGTATCTGTGCCGTTATCAACAATGCTGCTTCTAGCCTCGAAGGCGATTTCATAAATGCCTTAAAAACTCCACTGAAAAATGGCTATCCGTCCGGCTACATTGATCTAGCGCAAGCCTACAATGCAATTCAGTCTTCCATACAGCAAGGCAAACTACAAACGAACGATGCCGAACAGGCACGCACAAATTTCCTTGTCCAACTAAACAATGCTGATACATCGACAGAATATATCGAAACGCTATGGATGTCGATGAGTGAAGAAATTCGCGGTGCGTTTCCAAATATGATACAACGTGAAAGTGAAATTCTCGAGAGTTGTATGTCGGAACTGAAGGGTGTTAAGGATTCATTGAAAACAGTCGTTGATTTCGGAATGCAACAATTGAAATCGAGTGCAATTAAGCCACGCTTGAATCCGTGGGTTGATCAGTTTTTAACTTACAATCATCGATTTACGGAGGTCAGCTATCAAATGCAAACTATATCGAGCGAAGAAATGAATTAAATTTTTTTTTATTTGATGATAGGAAGAACTTGCTGCCTATGAAGCAGGTGAAACATTCGCTCAATTTCTAATTGTTCAAATAGATGGTCTTCTCAATTCATTTAAAACTGCACTTAGTTCGAGGAACTACGATGCTCTGGTTAGCATTCTGGCGACCGAGGTAACTGCTCGATTGGAACGTGCAATTAAAAAGACGACTTTTAATAGAGTAAGTTGATCATGCATATTTTAATCCATACTTGACGATTATCAATCTTAATATATTTTCCATTTTTTATACGCAAGTCAACACATTCTCACCTATCAGCTAACACGGATACATACATTCTCACCTGTCGTTTGAGAGTATGCTTTTCTCATTTTTGCATATGATAAAGTGAACTTATTTTGGTTTTGGTTCTTCTTAGGTGCCAGCTGATGGTAAGTCCTTCACTCTCTGCAAATCTCTTCCATCAGGTATTTATTAGGTCTTATGCTATGGCTAAATCTAATGAACTCCAACATCGACGATTTGCGTTACCTCTACGGGTCCTTTAACCCTTTCACTGCGATATGCGACTCTAAGGACCCCTAGGTGTCACGCATACAATCAATGTTGGAGTTGTTGCCTTTTTCGTTTACGGCGCCATTGAACTGTAGCCCACTTTGTACAAAAAAAGTTTCCTCCCAGTGCTATATTCAATTATATTCTCTTATGCTATAAATGAGCACTGCGTGTTATTATATCAGTGCTTGATAAGATACCTGTGCAAGGCAGTGAAGGTAACAATGTAACAAATACTGCTCCTCCATTGGAAATTTAGTAGCATCTCTGGCTCCTAGAATCTAGCCTATAAATGAGTTTTCAGACGAGCTCTGGTATCATCTCGATTAGTAAATAAAAGTACAATGAAGGTATAATACGATTGAGTATAAATTGGATCAGTTAGTAACCAGAAGTGTGTTCAAGATTCTTGTCATAGCAGCTATAGCTGCTCTGGCAAGAAATAGGTGCTTTTTGATTCTTGCTATTTGCCAGTCTGGCTGTCGAAAAATTTCACAATAGCTGCCCGATAGCAGCTATTTGTTGCTCGCTCTCTTAAGGATAGCAAGAAAGTAGCTAAGGCTAAATGCATGCGTGTATATAGCTGACATCTTGTTCAAATGCAATTTTTAATTAGAAATTGAAAAGCAGTTTTCCCGCTTTGGTCACAGAAAAGATTAACAATAAATTTAAAACTACTGTTTTCATAAACTATATAAGCTTTTACTTCACTGCACTTCAACCTCAGCTCATCCTCAGCTTTTATAAGGTGGGGATAAAGTTCGCTGATTCGTGTACTATCAATTTTTTAACTATTTCCTTTCGCTCAGCCTAATTTCACACATGAGCGACGTCAAAAGTCGCAGATGAGCTAAACTTTTTAAATATTTGATGAAAATTTTACTCGTTTTTGCTTTTCTATGGCGCCAAAACTCAAATATTTCATACAATTTCCAAAGTGCTCGCAAAAGTGATGACGAATTTAAGTGTCAGAATGCACAAATCCGCAGGTTGACCTGATCGATATTAATGTTAAGATTAAATGAGAATTTATTTTGATATTGAGTTGATCGGTGTGAAAATCGACCTACTAAGCAGCTTTTGACAGCCCAAAACCCATAGATGCTTCTCCTTGCTAATACGAAATTTGTCAGTTTCCAAAGTGATGCTATGCGATGCTTTCAGAGAAGCTATAGCATGAATCTCCAACACACTCCACAATAAATAAAACTGAGAGTAGCAGCACCCCCCGTGTATCCAAAATCACCACTATCAATTCAATTGTTTCACAGCCATTCATCCGTCTTCTGTTTCGGTCGCAGCATTTCTTATTATAAAAAAAACATAGGCAGGGAGAAATCACACACAAGTGGAGCCAATTCTTCAGATACGTCGAAGATCTTGATACCCGCCTCTACTGATGGGGATGTTTTTTGTTCGTAAAACACCGCTTATGACGCAAATAAATTTCATTGATTTTTAATCCATCCATAATACTAATTTTTAGCGAACTGATATCTAATACAAATCTCCCAGCTTAAAATTTATGTAAAATAGCGATCAAACTTAAAACTTAATTCATGGAAACCAATTCTAAGCTATAAGCTCTAAAAAGGTCAGCATTGAGATCCTGTCGGATAGCCAAGCGGTTCTCAAGACTATCAATCGCGATCAAATAAACTCAGCTAAACTCTTGAAGGCGAGAGAGGCCCTTAGTGAAATAAAGGTACATAACACACTTGATCGCATATGGGTCCCTGGTCATAAGAGGCACCGAATAAACGAGGAAGTCAACGAGACACCAAGGACAAAGAAAGTACTAGATTTTCCTACATAGGTCCCACTCCGTGCTGGGGCTTTTTGAAGGCTGATTCGGACTGACAAATCAAAACATGACCTAAAGGAATGATCGAAAGCTATTGGTTTAATCTAGAGGGTCTGAAACGCCACATCTTCGGTACAAGAAAAAGCAAAATAAACATTGGCTCTCCGTAAAAGTGGCATAAGAGCCATTTGTGGAGTTTTAACAGATCATCCATCTTCCTTACAAAAAGTACCTCCACAGAATAGGTACGGAGCGAGACGACTGCTGTATATACTGCGGAGAAGCGACAGAGAGTGTAGAGCATATTCTCGCACAATGTCCAGCACTAACGAGCTGTTGGATATCCTCTTCCCTCCTGCTGGGGCATTAAAAAAATCGCGTTTGGAGTTAATAAAATTCATAAGCAGTCTATATATAATTTAGAATATAGTTTGAGACTTCCGATACTGGCAATCTTCACGAAATACACAAAGTTATAACTTCGTCGCATGGACCAGGCTGCTAGTAAATTTGAAATTGGATGTGAAACTCCTTCGATCGTGCAGAGATTTAATATATTTTAATGTTTTTAAATATGATTTAATACTTTCATGTTTTAAGTTTTTGAAATTCTAAAAAATGTCTTATTTCTGATACTATGCATAAAATTACTTTCGATTTAATGAAAAAAGAAAATATTTAAAATCTAATATTTTTGGCAGATATAATATATATTATGGTCCACTTTTTTGTACATTTTCAGTTAGGAGGCCTTGTTTTAGATCAAGAAGTACGTGCATTAGGAACTTATTTAACTGGTGCAACATCATGGTCGGTTCGTGACAAAATGGCTCGACTGACTCAAATAGCAACTCTACTGAATTTAGAAAAAGTATCCGAATTGAATGAGTATTGGAATCCAGGTGAAAATAATGATATGCCAGCTTGGCGTATTACACCGAACGAAGTTCGAGCGATATTAATTTTACGGTAAACTAACTTTGCATAATAATTAATTGTTACTTGTAATCTAATCTATCGTATTTGTAGGGAGGACTTCAGAATCGAAGATATTAAACGAGTGAAAATATAGTTATATTTCAGTTATATTCAATTTGTTATTTATAGCATGATGCAATAATTAAAGATGTTATTTTAGATAAAAAGTGTACAAAATATTGTAATATATATTATTTATTATTTGAGTACGCTGTCGGGGAATTCAGGGGAAACTTCTTATATTTTAAAAATAGAATAAAAGTTAAATTGAATGATGTCCTTATCGTTGAACTTCACAAGTTGCTAAGAGTGTAAAAAATATATACACATATATTTTCAAGATCTAAAATATGCATTAATGTTTGGTATTCATAGCGGTTTCCCAATTCAGTTTCCTGATATCTGCACGCTGATCTGGTCTGAAATATGTATTAGTATTAGACATGGGTAACGCAGCGCTGCGCCGCGCAATTGCGTTGAAGCACTAGACATGATACCACTGCGCTGATACCGATTGTCGGTATCAGTAGCACAGTAACGCACTTCGGTATCAATGGTGTTGGCGCTGCCGCTTTGCAATGCCAACACCATTTGGCTTGGCGCTATGCTACGGCGCGGCGCAAAGATATAAGTTGAGTATACTTAGCTCAAGTCTGTTTGATGCAAAGCAATATATCTACGCGTACGCACGTTTGGAAAGATACCTAAATGGGTACATACTATAGCCTGGGTATTTTAAATCGGAAAATTAGTAAGTTCAAATGTGGGTTGCTCTCGTCCCATACAAGCTTTTTCAATCATTCTTTTTTGAGTGAATCATAGCGTCATGGTATCAGCGCAATGCTACCAGCGCCGTATGTGAGTCCGAGAAACGCAGTGAGTATCCCACATAGGCGAATGAGATCATGGTATCATAGCGCAATGGTATCAGCGCAGTGCGCTGATACCACTGCTGGCGCCGGTATCAGTGTATCAGCGCCTCAAAATTTGCTGCGTTACCCATGTCTAATTAGTATACTCTTTGGAAAGGGAGCATTAATTGAAGGTGTATTTCCATATTGGTGAGATATTAAGATATGAATTCCGAACATATTGTTCTATGAACTACGGTGAATGTAAAAGAGAAGCATAACCGATTGACCCTATAAAACACGAAATTCAAACGAAATCTTCAATCGTAGGATAACAGAACTTGTTTCATGAAATCACACCAGAATGCTTCAAGTCTATTCTGTCACATAGTGACCTTTATCATACTGTGGTTCACCAAGCGTTTTTAGTGGACCAAGATTTTACTCTCTCGATCGAAGGAAAAAAAACAATAGACAGACGAGCAGCGTTATACCAACAAATTTTGTGTAGGATTTGGAAAACCGGCTATAGAGATATCAGCAAGGGATTGAGGATGAAAGCCTGTCAAATAGCGCAAGTGCTTCAAGTATGTTCGGGAGATGAAAATCACGCCTGACCTCGTTCGATGAGCAAAAACCAACGAACTATATGTCAAATGATTGCAGACAAGATAGGAATCGAACAAATTATAGCTCACACCATCAATGCAGACGAGAAAAATCTATGCCAAACCCGTCCCGATAATGTTGACTGACGATCAAAAGCAAAACTGCTTGTTTGCGAAGACCTTCCGTAGAGAATTCAAAATGATCCGCTGTTTTGGAACACGCCCGTCAGACTTCGTCCTGTACTCTAAGTTGAATACAGGACTTAAAGGTCGCCACCATGGATCCGTAGCGGAGGTTAAATCGGCTTCGACGCGGGCATTCCGGAAATCGCCTATAAAAATGGCTCAAAACCATGCAAAACACACCGGCAAAAATGTATTGCCGCCCAGTGGTACTAAAATTTAAAGAATTTTTATAGTTCGATGCAAAACTTTAAATGTTTTACCAATTTCGACTCATTACTTTTTATAAAAACCCAGTATAGGTCATATTTAGATTTCAAACTAGAATAAAATTCCATTCAAATGTGAAAACAAGCAATTACTCACAATATAATTGATGACGACCCTAAATTTATCATCGTATCTGGTGCTACATTAAACCGATTATCTCATCCGATAACACAATTGCAGTGGGGGGTCTTAATAGAGACCATATATTCAGGGTTTTTTTTTCTAGAGTGTCTCTAATTACCATACCCAGGACATTTTATCGTCGAACTGAAATAAGTCATCTATCCAATGAAAAACACATAAAAGAATAAAGCACCAATTTTTTTTTTTTAGCAAAAAGTAAAGAACATCTTGTATTTCATTCAAATTTCATTTCCAACAGGTTATGTACATTTCAATCTAAAGGCCGTTATCACATCTTAAAAACCCAGTTTGTCTATAAATTCAAAAAGACATATTCATTTCAATATTATGTTCAGGATTATTTTTAAAGTTTTACAATTATCGAATTCTAATTGTATTTCAATACATTCCATTACAATATTACAAATGCCTAACTATTTCGTACTTTTATCCATTTGTCATTCGCATATATATATATTTGAAAAGCATATCTTTTCATAAAATGATTGAATTAAATAAATGTTTATGTGATAAAAATTATTAGTAGTCTGTTGAAGTAATTAATTATTATTATTATTATTAGAAAGCTATGAATATGTTGACATCATAAGAAACTAACCTACAACTATTCAACAAAACATTTACTGAGATGAAATTATGAATTAATTTAAATTCAAATCAATGAAGAAAACAAATTCTTGGTTAGATTCCGATTCAGGAGATTGAATGCAAAGCAAACCTTTATGATATAATAGACATAACCGAAAGTATATAGCTTTTCATAAGCTGAAATTCCAGATTATTATATTTCAATCAAAGATCTTATAAAATGTAGTGCTAAAAAAGTTATAATTAAAAGATTTTTTTTTATACCATAGAGTAATGAGAGGTTTATCATGCAGTAAATGCCCAAAGGCATTGGATCATAAACTTCACTTGTTATCTCTGATTCGGAAAACGGTTTCTTTTAAAAGCCTACAATCGTCGTTACTCATATACACTTCATGTGCTTTGATGTCACTGCTTTCTGACATATTCAATTTAATTTACAAAAAACAAATAATTCGTGCAAATTACAAGAGTTCGCTTCCACATATATAAATACAAAATCAACTTAAAACACTAGATACTACTATTCGGTAAATATGTTACATTGCGTAATCTGCCGGCATGATAAACAAAATAGCATTCAACGCAAAAACTCTTATTACATACAGGACATTGGTATGGTGATTTGGCAGCACGATTCATGGCCTCCTTTCGACCGTGTTCGCGGCAAATTCTTTCGTAGCATCCAACACAACGTTTTGGTTTGACAAGTCGGACAAGCGAATGATCCGATCCGATGAAATCTTCATCCAGACCGAGTTTGCCGAGCGTTAGCGAGCTGGGTCTCAAGTTGTTTGGAAACTGTAGCATTCCGGTAACAACATCTTCGATGAACCGAATCGACGAGGTTTTCCTGGTGCAAACCTTTCGGTAGAGGAAACAAGCGTTGATCAAACATAAGTTTATGATCACTTCGACGGCAAGCTGCTGATACCAATTCAGACTGTTCATGAGTACCGGATTGGTGATTCGCAAGTCGTTCGACACTGAGGTGAGCGATCGGAATTTATAGTAGTCAGATAGTGCACCTTTGCCCGTAGTAAGCAGATACTGATCGAAACAAGGGTTATATTTACGAAATGTTATTCCAGTATCCGTGGTGTAAGCTTCGGTTTGATTGCCGAAAACTCTTTTCTGTCTCAGCTCGTCGGGTATGTCAGTGTTGTCTTGATGCAACAGACCCACTACATACGTCTTTCGCTCCAGCAGTCTTTGGGCCAAAGTAACTGAAGTTAGCTCTTCGGTGCAACACAACGTGCGACCTTTGCCCAACAAACTTTCAGACAATTTCAAAGCTTGGTCGGCGGTAATATCTCTTTGGCGTTTTCCTTGAGATACAGAAAAATCGTACACATACCCTCCTTTAATTTGCAGAAAGAGCATATTAATTCCTTCGGTTTCCGCTTCCGTTCGAAGAAACATTTTCTCAACGGTAAAAAGTTCAGGTGCAGTAACCATTTGTTTGAATTTCTTCTTCAGGTCGTTGAAAAGCGGACTAATCATATCATTAGCCCGAGGGCAATCAGGACCGATTCTCCACATGTGCGATAAAAGTTGAAACTGGCTTCGGGAAATCGAGTTCATAACGGAATTCGTGTATAAGTGATTTCGACACCAGTACGAATTTAATGTCGGATATTTTACTAGACCCATCCAAATGATAACGCCAATGAACTTCCTCATTTCCTCCACGTTTGTATCGCGCCATGGCTGAATCCATCTGTTGATAACTTCATTGTTTTCCTTGCACATGTGCGCATATTTATTGGTTGCATCTACCATTTTCTGTAGAAACTTATCATCGAGGAATATTTGCATGAAATCATACGGTTTATTGCAACTCAGTTTATTAGCAACGGTTGCTTTAACACCTGAGTTTTTTTTATTGAACATAAGCCGTTTCTTTCGTGGAAGTCTTTTTGTTTTAGTTAATTTAATTTTGATGTTTTCGTCGCTTTTGTCATCATTCCGTTCATTTGGTGGTACCACGTAGTCGGGATCGTCGTCGTCCGGTTCGAAGTCCATTGGTTCCGATTCTTGATCCGGTGTTGGTGCATCATATAGATCGTATTCTTCACGAAATCCATTCGCCGGAGCAGCATTATTCTGGGAATGAGAAATCGACATCGAAATAATAGGTAAACATGAAGTACACTAAATTGGATGTTTAATGGAGGCATTTTCTATAACTGATATGTAAAGTATTTATAGAATTATTGTAATTTTAGTTAACTGGACCGTGTTTTGTTTTTTCGAGTGATGTTTTGGCAATTATCATACATCGAGAACAGATCGGGATATAACATCTTAGTAAATATGTCACATATTAGTACAGTTACACTATTATGGAAAGTAAATACAAGGTTTTAAACGATTATAGCCTCTAAAGTTGTCCAGAATATAATTGCACCAGAATAAATCTTTACAAAATATCTTAAAAATAATTTCTTATGATGGGCACCTGCGATATTTGGGTCTTGGTCTAAAATGCTGATAAAATTTGGTGCTGGCAACAAAATTTTACTTGCGAAACATGGCCACAGAAAATATTTCGTGTTATGAACACGTGCAACTACACTGTTGAGAAAAAGTTTCCGAACAGGTTATAATTCCTTAAGAAATCTATTGAAAACTCTCACTGACTAAATGGAGCCAATTTTTCTCTCATAAAACATTATACAGTCTGTCAAGAATGAGTTTACACATAGGGAAAAAATTCAATTTTTCATCTTTCTAATTATAAAATACTACTTTTTGTTTATGTAAATAATTTTTTTTCTTAATTATCGTTATTTGCATTATTTCCAACCGATATATACAAAAAAGTACAACTTCAATGCAAAAAAAAGAACGAAAAGAACAACGAAAACAATTATTACAATTCTTGAAGTGTCAAGAAACTCTTTACACAAAAGTTTATTTTTTGCATTACCTACTGCAACGATACGGTAAATTTACCATAATTTTTGGTCTGTATTGTAAAGCTCTATGAATATGATCATTAGTGTGTGATTAATTTTTGGCTAATACGCATATATAAGTGAGATATTGTGTTTTAAAATGCCAGGCAAAAGATTATCCTTTGAGTTAGTTCAGATGATATACTATAGTCACCAATTAGGTAAAAGTGCACAGGAACTGTCGGAAATGTTTTGTGTAGCACGAATGGCTATAACGTTATAAATCGTGCTGAAAATGAGAATAGATTGGAGCCAAAGTGTGGAGGTGGCTCAAAACCAAAAATATCTAAACGTATAGAGCGCCTTATGATAAGGAAGCTTGATAAAAACCCCTGGATTTCGACCAGAACACTTGCTGGGGAACTCAAGGAAGAGTGTGATGCTGCTGTTTCCCATGAAACAGTACGACAGGCCATCCTACGAAATAAGTTCTCATCAAGAGCTGCACGAAAGAAACCACTGTTTTCTGCACTAAACATCGAAAAGCGTTTTTCTTTCGCTATGATGCACCTTTTTCAACCCGTTGACTTTTGGGACGACGTCATATTCTGCGATGAGACGAAAATGATGTTGTACTATAATGATGGACCGGCTAGAGTGTGGCGCAAGCCTTTAACATCGTTGGAAAATCGAAATATCATTCCGGCTGTAAAATTTGGTAAGTTGTCCGTTATGATTTGGGGTGCTTCTCAAGCAGAGGAGTAGGAGACTTGGCATTCATCGAGTCAACCATGGACGCCCAACCATATTTGCATATCCTTAAAACATATTTGGCAAGCAGTGCGCAGAAATTCGGGTTTATGCATAACAGCAAACCAAATTTTAAGCTTTACCAGGGCAACGATCCCAAACATAAGGCGAACATGGTGCGAATGTTGCCCTTATACAACTGCGGAAAAGTGATGGATACGCCAGCCAAGAGTCCGGACTTAAATCCCATCGAGAATTTATGGGCTTACTTAAAACAACAAGTCGCTAAAAGGCAACCCAAAAACCGAACTGCCTTGAAAATTGCGATTCTCGAAGAATGGCAAAAAATACCAACCACGTATGACCTGCAAAAGTTGGTTCATTCAATGAAAAATCGGTTGCGATGTGTGGTGGATCCCAAAGGTGGCCATACCAAATGTTAAATATACCAAATAATATTAAATATCCTGTAAATATGTAAATATTAAATACAATAATAGTTTGTGTAAAGAGTTTCTTGACACTTCAAGAATTGCAATAATTGTTTTCGTTGGTCTTTTCGTTCTTGTTTTGCATTAAAGTTGTACTTTTTTTGTATATATCGGTTGGAAATAATGTAAATAGCTATAATTAAGAAAAAAACATCCATTTACATAAATAAAGAGTAGTATTTTATAATTAGAAAGATGAAAAATTGAATATTTTTCCTATGTGTAAACTCATTCTTGACAGACTGTATATTAATCCATGATTAAGCATTTTAACAAAATAAAGTAAACAAATTCAACCGTTATTTGGAACAGGAAATTTGAAAATTATTTGAAACAGGAAATTTGTTATTTGAAACAGGAAATTTGAAAATTTATTTGAAAATTACGTAAAAACTGGTGAAAAAGTTTCCGAACAGCTGTAATTATATTGTTCCCAACACTGTTGTGATAACGGTAAAAATTTATCTGTAAAGCGAACGCATTTTTTGACCGTCAGTAGGTAATTTGACATCGGCTACTGCAAATTGTTTCACGTTAGTGTTGTTGGTAAATTAATGAATTTCAATGCCACGCCAAACAGGAAGGAATACTGATATAAACATTCGTTCTTTGGTGATTTTTCATCGAGAAAAAGGCAAAAGTTTTCGTGAGATGGCAAATATAATGAATTTAAGTACAACTGCATTTATTGTTCGGAAAAGATACTATACTGATAATCTAATTGAAAACAAAAACCGCTCTGATCGTCCAAAGAAAATAATGAAAAGAGATAAAAAATTTCTTCTTACATAACATACATAAAATGAGCTCCAAAACGAAATGCTACTCAGTTAACTGTGAAATTGAAAGAATTCAACCAAAAGGAAGTTCACATGTCTACAATACGGAAAGTATTGCAAGCGAACGATATTAAATCAAGGGTTTGTAGTTTACTAAGCGAAATCAACAGAAAAAAAAGACTTGAATTCGCTAAAATTTTTAGAAATAATGGTGTAGAATTTGGAATAAAAGCGATTTTTGTTGACGAAAGTAAGTTTAATTTG
The DNA here is from genome assembly GCA_947369275.1 of Nemotelus nigrinus. Taxonomy (NCBI): domain Eukaryota; kingdom Metazoa; phylum Arthropoda; class Insecta; order Diptera; family Stratiomyidae; genus Nemotelus; species Nemotelus nigrinus. The sequence continues at coordinate 50,127,410 of OX376375.1, read as the reverse complement.
CTTAGAAGTGATAAAATTTAAGAAAGAGTGTGGCGGCAAGTCAACAAAGAGTTGTATATTAGAAACTTAAATTGTACAGTAAAACATGGCATAAAAAGTCCAATGGTTTAGGGTGCAATAAATTATAGAGGTGTTGGTAATTTATCTTTAATTGATACTACAAGGAATAAAGATATTTATTTGACACTTTTGAGAGAAAATTTAAAACAATGTGCCAAAAAGTTCAATACCGCAAGTAATTGTTATTTTTACCAAAGTAAAGATCCCAAGCAGAAAGCTTGGATTGTTCGTCAGTGGTTGTTATACAATTGCCCCCATGTCTTGGAAACCCCACCACAAAGCCCAGACCTTAATCCTATTGACCAAGTCTGGTCAAATAAAAACATAAACGCAAAGGAGTGGAATTACAAGTATTCCTAAGCTTAAGATTGCTTTAAAAGAGGAATGGAACCAAATTCCACAAAACTTCATAAAAAATCTAGTAGAGTATAAGCCCGATAGACTTGAACAGGTCATAAAAAGCAAGGGACTTCATACTAAATATTAAGTAATTATTTTCACTCAATTTGAAGATAAACTAATCTTAGGAACTTTTCCAGGAAATATTTAAAAATGTTCGGAAACTTTTTCACATCTTTTCTTAGAATTTATACGTAATTTCGTTTCCTGTTTAAAATAACGGTTGAATTTGTTTACTATATTTTGTAATATGCTTTATCCTGGATTAATAAATAATATTTAAAAAAAAGTAAATTGGCTCTATTTAGTCAATATGAGATTTGATTAGATTTCTTAAGAAATTATAACCAGCTCAGAAACTTTTTCTCACCAGTGTACATCGAATTCAAGATAATATGCATATTTGTACAAAATGTAGTCCAACGAATTCAGTAGCTGTATAGATTAGGTAGAATTCAATACTTTTAGTAAATAATTGAATTCATTCACTGATTTAGGATGTCATAGAGTACAATAGTACTGTATAGGAAAGAGGTTCTGCATTAAGTTAAGCAATTTAGAAACTTAAAAATTAGGAGATCATTAATAGTAAGTATTTGTGAGATAATTAATAGTGAGTATTTGTGTGTCGAATTTATAATGGCACCTAAAAAGGCGTTAAAGGAATTGAGTTTAGACAAAAGGAGATAGATTCTTACAAAGTTGAACCAAGGTTGCTCGCAGAGAGCGTTAGCGGGAAAAATGTCAAATTCAAAGTCAACCGTTGGGAATATCAAAGTGCAAAAAAGTTAATTTTGCAAGCTTTGGACTGCAACCAAACCAACAAATGGAAAAACTTGTTTCGAAGATGTCGAAAAGGTCGTGCTATGTTTTTTCAACAAAGTAGATCAAAGGAAATGCCTTTAAGTGATGTAACAGTCCAAACTAATGCGATTGAAGGTTTACATATTCTATGCAAGTAACGGCCACCTAAAATTTTTCACGCTGGAAACAGCATTCAGTTCAAAACTCTGTGTAGGGAACGAGCGCATGTCAATCAAGGAGCAGTTGCTGATTGGAAACATCACCTTTGCAATGCATTATACGACTATCCTACAGAAGATCAGTTCAATATAGACAAAATTGGACTCTTTTATCATCAGCTACTGAAGTCTTGTTGGACAAGGTGCAGCATGCAAAGACGGAACGCTTGCGAAAGAACAACTGAGTATTTTATTATGTTGCAGTAAAAGTGAGCAAGACCAAGGATTTTCCGCCAAAAACATAATTTATGGCAAAAATTTGCCGGTCAAAGGGGAGCACAACAAAAAAGCGTGGATAATTACACGTATTTTCGAGAATTGGCTAGATTCTGTCAATCGTAGTATTCGGACAAAAAATCGACGTATTATTCTTTTGATCGACAACGCTTTAAGTCACACATCTACGAAGGAATATTCAAACATATCAATCAAATTTTTGCCAGCTAACCTTACTTCAGAAGTTCAACCGCTAGACCAGTGCATAATTCAAAATGATAAGGTGAAGTAAGGCAAACCGAGACTGCAAGAAATCTACATATCTCTTGCGACGCCAAAAGCGGATAGATTGAAAATGGATCCAATACAACGGGCTATCGCATTTTATAATTCATTGCCGAACTCGGTAAAACCGGCTAAAAACATAATAGAATTTAAAGTATAATTGAAATCACACATCAAAAGAGCCGATCTTTAATGACGCAGATACCAGAGTTTTTTGTTGACTTTTCGCTGGACACATGTCAATGAGAACAAACACATAACTTAAGATATGAAGTATAATTAAAATTAATAACGATTGTGCTTCCCTTTATATCAATTTTTATTTGTCTGGGAAGTACTAGGACGATATGTTTAATGATGCGATGATGCACACGGACCATGTATACCGACTGAGAGAAGGAGAGAGAATGGAAGGAAGGAGACAAAAAATGCTTTTATTACTCGTTTCAAAAACAAAAAAATGCAATTCAGGAGCTGATTTTGCAAACCCAGTAATGTATTGGATGCAATAACATGGAACGTTACAGCGTAGAATGAAATCGAGACTACAACAATACGAAAATGGGTTCACCGTGAGAGATCAATGCTAAAGCTTCAGATGGGTCTGAAGAAGAAGACGGAACCGAAGAATATTTTATCTATCCTTCTATCGCAGCAACCGATGCTATTTCTCATGTAAATGAGATTCTTCTCTATGCTTCTATGGACCAGCCCGAATTGATCCAGGATGTTTTGAGTATCCAGAGGAAAATCGAGTAGCATACCGAAAAATCTAAAATTGATAAATAAAAATCTAAAATCTGAAAATGAAAAAAATGTTTAGTAGGTTTTTTATAAGAACAGGTTACGGAAACTATACAACATAAACTTTTTCGTATTATTTTAAATGTGCTAAAATTATTAGATATAATATATAAAGCGTATATGAACATGTTTCTGCTATTTCTGGTGTATTTAATGTTCCTTGTTAGCCTATGAATAAAAATTTCAAAACATAAACGAAAAACGGGCTGTCAATTGGATTTTCTCAAGGGTCCTCTGGCCAAAATTTCCGGAACTGCCAGTGACCAAATTTCACAGATTTTGCTGTATTTGAATCTTATTAAAGATTAACCCAAACTTATACTAACTTATTCTTACTTATAATTAAACTTATCTGAAAGCTATTGCTGTGCTTATTATACTTAAGTATAGCAGCTTATTGCTGTTATAATTGCTACATGCCATGATGGAGGGATATAATTAGAGGGTATTGTCTAGTATTGGACTTGTATGAGAAATTTCTTCGCTGCTTTTTTATGATTTCTTTGATCGGGTCAACACTTGTTCAAATATGTAGCCTGGAAGTCCAGTAATAGAAGGACTTATTGCCGATAATTTTTAGGCATTTATTCTAGGCGATCTAGAGTCTGGTTTTGTGACATTCTGCACAAATCCTCCAAACCGGTGCTCAATACAGAACAACTGGCTGAATTTTCTGCTAATCAATTAATATTTTATTGCTGTGTGATAGTTTTATGTAAAAGTTATCGATGTGCTTATGATAAAGCTTCATGGCCAGATAAAAACGTGTTTCTTTTCCCTGTCGCGTTGAACCTGAATTTGATTGCGAGAACTTTTCACAAAATTTTTGTTCACTCTCCAAATTTGATTGAACCTATGTTCAAGGCTGCGCAGCATATTATTTCTCAGGCATTTTCGCAGGATGAGAATCCTTTCACGGATTACTAAATACACCTAAAATTAGGATCTCAGTTTCTTTGCCACCAGCGTCTAATCTTGTTTCACTGACGGATGAGGCGTTTTATTTCCGCGCCAATTTCAAATGCATGACTTTGAATACTTTTCTTCGGTGTGTAATATACCATTGCATTGTGAGGTTCTCAGTAGTCCCATTGCTATCAATGTCACTTAAACTGTGTTCGCCAAGTGAAATGTTGGACTTGAGATACTTATTCCAGTCATAGACTTTAAAATAGGTGTGTGAGAGTTCGGTAAGAGGCGTGAAATAGGTGTGTCCTTGCAGTTTGTTTCTGTACCAACAGTCAAGTTATGAATGAGGGAAGAGAATGCTTGAAGTGTGGAGGTATTAATAGCGAAGTCTAGGACGCACCCAGTCTCTCTCAGCTGCCAGGAGCAGAATGGATGACGAAATGATCATCCTGTTCAATATCAAAGAGTATTTGTACACACTTTTTATGTGTACCGCAGTTCCAGAGGCTATGTCGAGCATTAAGATCGCCACATAATAAGTGCCTTTGGTTTTCGTTGGTGACGAGGATCATGTCGTTTTCAATGATTTTAATTTAAAATTGTTCGGTTTAGTTCCTGGAAAGTAAAGAGTGATGATCCTTGATTTCTATAAATATATTTTCTATGCAGATTAGGCGAAATAGATTTATGAACTGCAACTGCAACACCGCCTTCAATTCTATCAGTTCTATCTTTCCTAAGCTTCTAACCATGTCTCAGTAATAACTATAACAGTCAGGTTTTTGACTAGCTGCAATAGGTCTCCGTCCATATATTTCGAAGATTTCGCGCATTCCATATAATAATATTGAGTTTAAGACGTATAGCTTCAATCTTCACGCGTATATAAAAGCAGACCGTTGTTTAAAACGGATCTTGAAACATAGAACTCATAGAAAGCTAGAATGAAAGCATAAAAATTCTTGCGGATTTTACTGACTATCCATACTATCTAATCGACTTACTTTTTTCATTTATTATGTGTTCAAAACGTGAAAATTTAATATGTGGGGTTTTAAAGTCAATTATGAAAATAGAATCAAATCAAGCAGGGGAAGAGCAATTGGAAGTAATGATCAAAAAGTGGATGAAAAGGTGGTGACCGCAATAATTTCAAATATTGATATCTGTAAATGTCATCAAGTGTCCATTTTTTTGCGATTCGATGTGGCAAATGATAAGAAAAACTAAAATATCTTTCGTTATGCTTCTGTTGGGTGTTAATAGCATTTTTCTTTTTCCAGACGGCTATGGCCAAGACTGGACGCAATTTTCGTGAAACCGAATTTTACTAGCTTATATTTTGAGTGTGATCTGCCCTCTTTTTCAGTGTCCATAAGTCAGCTACAACTACAACAGTTGCAGTAGCTTCTAAATAAAAAGTGACAGGAGTCCTTTTGATTTAGACACAGAAGAAAGAGCAGATTATCCACGAAATATCGATATATGTCAAGGAATTGAAATAGATGTAGTTTCTAAAGGAAGTCATTTTTTTTAATAAAATATTTTACATTTGCCATTTTTAGTTATGAAATTTGATACGCTAAATGTAAGATGTTATAAATTAATTTTAATTACAAATATTATCACATTGTTAACTGTGTACGTATTCGTATTTCTTCGGGGTATGTTTGCATGAAAACGATGTCCAAAAACACAATTAGTAGCCAATTATTTACTAAACAACAGTTTCACGTAATATTTGACTTCATTCCGTACGCAAGCCACGCAGTGCACTGCTAAGTGGGGCAACGCGAGGCATTTATCAAAACACGAATTTGCTTAGCTTATGTCAATAATATAATACTTGAATGAAATTATGAGTAAAATATGCAACTTTTTACCTCGTCATTTCCAGAAGGTCCGCCGCAAAATACTACAGCTTCAAAAACCACTTCTTCCGAATTTGGTTGGTCCGCTTCATCGGCCATCGTGTTAAAAATCGCTGCTCCTTTCTGCTTGATACTGATTTATTTAGCACTTCCACTCGAAATTGTTCGTTCCTGATGATCAATTGAGCCTTTACACCCCGCAATATATGCGATTACTATTTTACAGTATTTTAGGAAAAAAAATAATGGAGTAAATTGATAAAACCACCCGCCGATCAGCGTCAATTCGAAGTCAACACAAACCAAGCCATTCGGCAGAGTTGTCAGATCGTAGGGAAAATTGAAAAAAAGATGTCTGCAGTCATATGGCAAAATCATCCCTTTTACCGCCTCTTCGGTTCTTCTCTACAAAACAGATGTCATTTTTGAAATTGCCTATGGCTGTCCTTTTCTATCGAGGTGGAATTCACTTAAGGGTGATAGATGAGCATTGCTTCACTCGTAAAATGTTTAATTTTGTTAGGTGGTGGTATATAACTAAACAATTGTGCCGTGTTTGACGTGATTATTGTACTCAACACGGCGTTTCATTCTTTGTAGTTTACAAATTGACTCTATTTACTCTATTTAGAGAAATATCGAAGGATGAGCGAACATAATGACATTTCGACAATTATAGCAAACTTAGTACCAAACGTAAAATTTGCTCTCACTTTTTCTCGTATAGGTTCAGTTAGCGAACGTGCGTCGCGTCCGTCGCGTCCCCTCCGACTGAGTTGAATTTCTCAGCTTCCATATACTTTACATTGGAAGACGCAGCGATAGTTATCCAACCGGTGCGTCGGACGCGACGGAGCGCAAGAGATGATCAAATTTCATCTTCGGACGCATCGAGAGAGAGAAAGGTGAGTTTAGAATGAGTGGTGAGTGTTTTGCAAGGCATTCTGTCAGCTATGAATTTTTCAAGGTGAATATATTTTCAAAATGTTTTGTGGAATAGATAAATCATTTTCCTGAAATATTTAATTAATTGAATGTTGATGCTGTAGAACTTGTTAATTAGCGTATTTTATAGTTATAAATATATCTGGTAAAATAATGTTAATTTACCGATGGTTCAAAAAACAGTCAACCTTTGTTGAACCGATTAAATTGATGTCTGCATTGAATTAGCTTATCTTTCATTTATATTCGCAACTGTTGCGCTTAAAATTTTATTGATAATTTTCCAAACATAGAATGCTTGAAAATAGCGTGACAAAAATAATAGTAGTTGTAATTTGTGACAATTCAAAAGTTTGATTGATTCTGAAACCAAACACCCGAGTAGAAATGTAAAAAAGCGTTTACGTTATTATGCTTTACTTAATCAGTTAGAATATGCAGCCATGATATTAATCAATATCCTTCATACGAATGTATGTCGATTTAAAATAACCATTTATTTCCCGATCGACGTTCGTTGGACGTACCGACCACCTTCTTTTCCTTTTAATTTTCTTGTATTTTATATACAGCATAAATAACATGCTTAACATTTCAAAAAACTCTCGCATTCTACAATTGTTTACACATCACGACAATAATTTAATTCAACACCTTCAACTTCGACACACAGAAAGCACGCACGAACTGAACAGACAAATTACAAAACAGTTCAAACAACTCCCGCGTTCGAATATGAATTTTTCACCAGGAAAATAAAAACTGACCACCTTTGCCTTTGACAGACGGAGCGGACGCGACGCACTCTCAAAGATCATCGATGCGTCCGGTCATAAAACGCAGCGGACGCGACGGACGCGACGCACGTTCGCTAACTGAACCTTATCTCCATGAGATGTCTCCACTTGGAGAAGCACGACATTTGTCTCTCCCGTCTCTCCATATTTTTCACTGCTCTTGATTTGTTGTCAAAAATTGAAAAGCAGCAGCAAGATGTCAGCTGTAAACAATGTGAATTTTCTAATACGAGCTGCAGCTTTATTTCCATCCAACGGCCATGCCAATCTACTACTCAAATCACATTATCTGTGAGTAAACTTTTATATTATCTTGACAAACTATAGCAAATCGTAAATTGTATGTGTCGTCAAATTATAATAGTCGTCTTCACCATTGTAGAACAACTTCGCGTGAACTGGCTGCAAGAGACTTGGATTTGCCAAAGAAAGAATTTGGTAAAACGCGAATATGTCAGAAATGTTCGGCTGTTTGGTTGGATGGAAATTTAAAATTGAAAATTCAATCGAAAAATTTGAAAAGGCCAAAACAAAAAGGTCTAATTACAAAATTAGAGGCTGGTGAATCGCTAACAAGACGACAGAAAACCAAGGCTAAATGGCTAAAGAATAACTCACAGAGCAGAGTGGTAAGTACTAAATTCAGTTGGTTGTTTAGTTGTAAAATTGGAGTGGGTGTAAACAGAAGATGTGTTGAGTAATTTATTTAGAATATCATAGTTGCTGGAATAGATTTCCAGCGAATTGAAATTGGCAAACACTTGTGTACTGCGCATAATCAGATCAAAAACCATTAGAACTAGGTCAGGTATTCCATCTGTTGGAATTGGGAAGCTAGCCAATATATTTTTGGTTTTTAAACAATTTCGAAACGTAGGCGAATGTCGTGGTTTATGCTCCTAAATTAAACTTCATATGTAAAAGCTCGAAAAATGTATTCTTTGTCCCAAAGCTAATCCTTAATCCGATGTTTTTTCAAAGTTATATTCTAAGGTGTCTTATTTGCATCAACCAACGGTCCATTAAGATGTATATGCCCTAATTAAGGTATATGTGCAAATAACTAGTACCCAAAAAATGCTTAAGATTGATCAAAAGAAAATTGCACCCTCAAATTATTTATTTTCTATTATGTTTCAGCTTGTTATATGCTAAAAAAAAAAACAGTTTGCAACAAAAACTGAAGATTACAATTTGGATATTATTGCCTTAAAATAAAAAAACATTTGCCACATAAAATAAATTTTAAATTTATCATTTCTTGGATTCTGAGATTTTCGCATTGATTTATTTTTTTATTCAAAATGTTTTTTTTTACTCATATTATTTATGTAAGCTTGTCGTACAGATAATTTTGTTTATAGTCAGCTACATGTTGCGCATATCGATGTTTATATCTTGCGAAGGTAAACTTACAAGCGCCAAAATGATGCGAATAACTTTAAAGTATATTCCTGAGGCTAATGGCTTGTCGTCTGAATCCTTGATGGCAGTAGAGATTAGAACCGAAAATAAGGCTTAAATGAGATTTGTCTTTTCCAAATAGCATCTCAACGTCAATTTCCTCAAAAGCTCACAAACCGGGAATGTCATTGATAACGAGTAATGCTGGCCGATTATTGCAATATCCACGATTTATAAAAAAAAATTACTTTTCGCATTGAAACTACTGCTGTCGAATCACCAGCATGACAAAATATTTTTAATAATCATAGCATGTAGCTTAAAGGCGTTAATGAAGCCAAAAATGGTAAAATGAAATTTAAAACTTCCTCCAACTTGTGGTCGGCTGCTACAATTGCCCCAAAGTAATTGAAGGATTGCACTATTTGAAATTCAGATTACGCTACTTCAATTCAGTCTGGCTGGATTTGTTCACGATAGTTCCTCTCGATGACGTGCCAGTGTCTTGGATTGCTCTTTTTTCGAACGTCAGGCTGAAGAGAATGAAAGCCACGCTATCTTCTTGTCGAAGCCCAATCCGGCTAATTTGACATCGCTTGCTACATCGTTCATGGTCAACCTACACAATCATGTCAGTTTGTTTCGCATACCGAATTCTCTCGTGGTCTTATGCATTTCTACCCTAGCTAGGCTGCCATAGATGGCTTTGAAGTCTTAAAATAGATATTTCAAAGGAATATTTTTCCATCACCTGCCCATGAGTCAAAATCTGATCAATTGTTGATTTACCGGCATGAAGCCAGAATGATATTAGCCGGTGGTAGCTCTAGATCATGAGGCTATCCGTACTTGGAAAATAGAGGAGAGTATCTTATAGGAAGTACACAACAATGTCATACCCCTATAGTTGCTGCATATTGTTACATCTCTTCTCTTATGTATGGGGCATATTATACCTTTTGCTCTGATGCGCCCATACATGCAATATAAATTCTTGAATTGCTTGATGTAATGTGGGCCGTCGGCTTCAAAGGCTTTGTTCAATTTCAGTCGACTTATGGCTCTTTGTACCATTTCTATGCTTGGTGGCGGCAGGATAAGGTGTTCTTCTTGGATTGAAGGAGACTCCGATTCTTCGTTGATCTGAACGTTTAGTAGTTCACTAAAGTGCATTTCCCATCGCTCGAGAATACTTTAGGACCGATGAGCATAATACCATTTTTGTCCTTACAGTACATGCAGCGTGGTGTGCAATGCGTCATGTTTCGGACTATTTGGTAGAGCTCCGCGCCTGGTGCGGACCTCGATCTGTTGTTTCTTTCTATTTCCCAGGTCAAATCTTTTTTTTTTCAAAAACCATACCTACAACATAGTGGTCCGAGTCTAAGTTGGCACCTCGGTACGTTCGTACCGTCATCAGGGTCGAGTAGTGAAGGCGATCCATCAACGCGTGGTCTATCTGATTGCGAGTGGCTCAATTAGAGGATACGCAGGTGGCCTGGGCCTGGTACTTCCATGCTTCTAGTTCTATGACTCGAAGACAATAGTCATTAGTGTTCTCATGAAAACTATGGGTGCCTGTGTAGTACCTAAATATCGGCTCCCGATCTATTTTAGGGTTGAAATCTCTAATGATGACATCATACTTTAGGCAAGCATTGAGAATTCGCTCCACCTGTTCATAATATGCGTCTTTTTCGTCGTCGCAGATTCCTCCGTGAATTTGTGAACGTTTATGAGAATGGTGTTTGCAAATTTGCCTCGCACGCGAAAGGTGCATAGTCTTTAATTAATAGTGTTTAGGCCGATGATGGCAGACTTCATTTTTTGGCTGGCCAGGAAGCCTACCCTGAACCCATGGTGTTTTGGCTGTCAACTGTAGTAAAAGTCATATTCTTTCTTTTGCAAAAAAACAATTCCCAGTCCATGTGATCTCTTGTATTGCTCTTATATCAGCCCGAGCTCTGTAGGGTGATCTAACGTTCCATGAGAAAATTCTCAATTCGGTTAGCCGTTTTCGTTTGCGTGGTTGTCATTGTGGTATCAATCCAGTTCTGAGGCTAGTTGTTCGAATAGGGATGAGAGCGCTTCAGAAAGCTTTTTACGGGAGTGTTATCGGTCTCTCGCCAACCTTGCTTGGAAGGAACTAGAACTTATAATATTCGCCAATCTTTATTGAAAGAAATATTTCCCGCAGCCACCGCGAGGATGGTAAGATCAGATTTCGATCAGTCGATGGAAATATAGAATTAATAACCGACATAAAGAAGCTCATTAGCCTTCATTTAACTTCATTAGAACGTTGGCCAGATAATCTCGAATATGTGTCGTTAATGCACGATCAAAAATGGTGTTGATTGCATGGTTGTTCATTGACTTCTTGGTGGAATAAAAACCTACAAAAAACACACCATGACACAAGTAGTGCTATACAAAATATCTGGATGGTTTACAAAATCTCGCAGCTGAAGAACAAAACAATTATCAATTCTTGGAAAGAAATATTCAGGTTGGAAGAATAAAGTTGCATCTCATCGATATTTCAAACCAGGCGACTAATGAGTTCTCAATCAAAACTCAAACTAAGCCTGAAACGGGGCCATATTTTTAGGCGGCAGGAAAGTTTTGCTATTGATATTCTAATTTGGCTTTGTAGGTTTGGATGTCATAAATATATTCAATTTGGAAACGTCCAAAACAAACTTTAAACGCTCCTCTCTACTCTTCGATGAGATGTGATTTTATCGACTCGTCTCTAATAATTAGCTCTCTGCAGTACTCGCTGTATAGTCTCCGCCCATATTAACCTTCTTGAACTATCCTCAATAGCAACAGCTAACTTTAAATTTAAAGCCCACAGAAACTAATTGAAAACATTTAAGCGCGTTTTAACTTGAAATTGTGAAACTGTATTTTTGTTTCACTGCTGTGTACGAATATCTATGTGACATAAATTTGCTAACCTCCTTCTTATAGCAAATAGCTAACGTTTATTCGAACAATCTCAAAAAATTCTACCTGAAAATTACGTGTGCACGAACAATGTATATGAAAAAAATATCTTCCACATTCCAAAACAGGTAAAAAACATAACCAGGTATTTCTGCTCCTTCTATTGGATTGCTGAAATTCTATTTACCATCTTCAGTACTTAGTCAATAAGTAGACAATTCCAATATTTTGGACTGAAATCGCCTACGATTTGACTGATTGTCAAAAATTCCAAATATTCCAGAATTTTATTTTGAAAATCAGTAAAATTATGCTTTAATTCACTTTAAATTATTTCTTTCCTGTTAACTTGCATATTCCTAATGTAAAATACCTGATCTGCTTACCTTAGCTTTGTCCTATGCCATGCCGTAGATTTTCTTATGCAACTTTGTATCTGTATGTGAAATGACGTTCGTTAGAAATCTAATTTTCGAGATATAATTTAAAAATTAGAAATCACACCCTGAAGTGGATTTAAATCTCTGATCCCTATTCCAAATCCAAACCTAAAGTATTAAAAAGGTTGTAAACAACAAATACTGAGCATAAGTAGGGCAAATCAGAGCTATCTCACAAACGCGTTCAAATCGCACTACTGATTTACTTTCTTTTTACAGGACATCACCTGTTTACTCTGCAAACACAAAACTAAAATACATCTTGAAAAACCCAAAAAAGAATCCACTTCACAATCATCTGCACCATCAACAACGCAGGATATTTCCGAGTTGTCGTCGTCGGCACGAAAACCGAAAAAGAAAAGGAAAGACAAATGTGCTGGATTGAATCCAACTTTAGTTGCTCATGCTTCAACTAGTAGTTGTACATCTAATGTCGTCACCACCACCACGACTCGCACCATTAAGCATCCCATTTCTTCTGCCAGTACCTCGACTAGTAGTCCGATTCAATCTTGCGCAAAAGTCACTTCTGAAACATCAAAAGCTAAGAAGTCTAAAAAGAAGAAATCTGAAAATCAAATTCTCCCACAATCGAATAATATCAAAAAGACGAAAAAGAAATCGAAAAATCAACAAAATCAGCCAGCTAAGGAAGTATCGAAAACACAACAGAAAAATACCTTGCTTCAACTGGCGCAACTTTTGAAATCAAGCGCTAGTTTATCGAGTAAAAGACCAAATCCTTTAGAAAATTTATTACGATAGTTCTTTGAAATCTTCCTACCTAAGTAAAAACCATTATTTTAACTGATTGGATAGAAATATAAAAACAAAACAAAAACAGTTGTTGTAAATAGCGATTCACAATTGACTAAATATACTAAATTAGATTATAAGGTTTCTTCGTCGTATGTGTTTCTGAATCATGCAATAAACGAATCACGTCAGCACAAACATCTTTAGTTCTTCTGTTCTCTAAAAATCATCCCTTCGATTTGCGACTCGCAAAACTTTTCGTCATATAATAGATATGATCGGATCGTATGGACAGGATAGCGCACGTATGTTCCACTTGGATGCTTTGAAAATATAAAGCTATGTCATTGGGATTTGTTCCTTGACCACCTGTTAGGATAGAAATGATACTAAAATCATATCGTTTTTATAAAAAAAACCAAGAAACTTCAAAATTTAATCTATTTTGCCAAACCACGAAACATCAAACCAGGTTAGTGTGATTAAAATGTTTTCAATACCACCGTGTGTAAAACTGGGTACTGAAACTGAAACGAAAGTGCATTATCATGTGCATTGTTAGGAACAAGTTATAGCAAAGGAAAAACGAGGACAAGGAGCAGCGATATGCTTTCTTATTCTTCAGGGATACTTCACACGAATTTCGTTACTATTCAAACTTTTATTCGCTCACTATCAAACATTCTCTACTCGTTGCTCTTCGAGGGATTTGTGCGGATTTCGCTACAACTAATAGGAACTTCTTTCACATGAGGAATTCGGAATTTGTTGTTTTTCGGCTAGGATTTCATAAGGAACTTAGGATCAACTTTTTGGAATTACATTCATATTGTTTTGGACGTCATTTGCTTTTCTTCTTGAAATACGAGATATTTTCGGATTGTTTGTAAAGTTGTAAGTTTAGTTGTTGTTGTTGTAAATCATATTCTAATTTGGCTTGTATCTTTTTTAATAGGTTTAAATTGGCAAAAGTAAGTGGCGAAGAGAAGTTTCTGATGGCACGCGAGGAATCAGGTAAGATTTTAGTGATATGTATTTTGTATTTAGGTATTTAAAATAAAAATGGTCGAAGGACTGACATCATCGTCTCAAACAATTTTGCAATTTTACTTCACTCAGAGATGAAGAAATTAAAGATGAATTAAAAGGTCTCTTCAATGTTGGATATATCTTAATCAATCAGTCAATCTACTGCAATTTAAAATATTAATTATTAATTCATTTATTCTCATTAAAATTCTCTAACCTTCAATACCAAATATTATTTTATTTTATCTATTTTTTTCCTTTAGAAACTAAGAATATTTGAATTTCTTAGGAAATATTGATATTTTGAGAGTAATCTGCCTTCTTTTTCAGTGTCTATAAGTCTAAAAATTAGTGTTTAAATAATTTCAATATTGTCAACTGAAAAAATTGCAGCAATTGAATTTTGTTTATACATTGTTTGGAAATTGTCTTTATGAGAAATGAAGTGCCGCATGGGGGTAATATGGCCTCTAAGGAGTATTGTAATAAAATAAGGGGAAATTAAATGGCTTTAATCTCCACCTGGTCTGTTCAAAACGAAAGCCTTGCTAGCTAAGCTCGTTATCTAAGTTATGTGTATAATTGTATAATTGAAAGCTTCTCGTTCCATGTTAAAGTAGGGTACTTAAAATTATTCTTAAGCTCGTGTATTGAACTGGGAAGTTATCTGAGGAGTTGGATCTCACTAAAGATCCGACCCTCGGCGCCCTGTAAGGTATTCGAGTTTCATCAAAGCCTTGCAATATAGAAAATTTTGTTATGGTAAATAAAACTTTTACAAAATCAACATCTTGCCACTCGATGGTTTTCCAAACTCTGTTCACTGGTGAGAAAAAGTTCTCCAATAAAGGATCTTTTAGTAAAAAGAACGATCTAGTGAAGTTTTTTATTAGCTTAAAACCTTCCTTAAACTCTCAAAAATAGGAAAAAAAATACGACAGTTTGTGAAGGAGACTCACGGGGGACGATTACGTATTTTGACCTATCCCCCCTGTCTAATCCTAATTGGAATAACGTATTGCCGGAGTTTAGGAGGATCATATAATAGCTAGTAGATGCAGTTAGCACTACTATTCGGCCATTACCTTTATGTAAAATCAGTCTAGCTACCAGATGGACGTCGCATGCGTAATTTTATTTCGTGTTTCGTTAGTTTATCTTTTTACTACAAGCTTCTGAAATTGGTGAACAAAATGCGTGATAAATTGAAATATGATGGCTATAAAGCTAAACGAGGTGGAAGATGTTCGTTAAAAAGCTGTATATGCCAACCTCCAAACCGTTATGAAGCGGAGGCACACGATCCCGCCAAAAGCATCATCACGTCCGCTAGAAAGTTGAAACTAAGTGACAATGCTCGTGATATCTATATGCATCCTTCTGTTATCGTTTCATCAATTTAGTGGCTGTTTTTCAGCAATTTTGTCAAAAGTGAAGTTTAAAGTATGCGACTTAGGCGTCACTTTTACTGAAAGCAGTATATGCGACTCGGTTTTGAAACAGTCGTATCTTATGAAAAGTGTATGTAAATTAAAATTTCAATTCGTCCACTCATCAATAACACAGCATATAAAATCACTAGAAGAATGATCCCATGCGACTGCTTGGAGTAGGTTTACATGGAACAAAAAAGTTTTGTGTTTTATGGGACTTACTTGGCCAACATTACAATCATTCTATGATAAAGTAGTCAAAATTATTTGTGATGCTACTGAATGTGTTTGCAAGGATAGCATGGAACATGCAGTAAAAATAGAAAGAGAAGAATATACAAGGAAAGGTTTACCAATTAAATTGGTAGTATCGGTTCGTGGAGAAAATGGGAATTTTCATCATTGTTCATTGTTTATCAGTTTAGTCATTTTGATCGGATGGAATACTGGCAAAGTGATCGATACAATTATACAATCTAATAAAAAGTTTAGTAATTTTGATCGGATGGAATACTGTCAAAGTAATCGATACAATTATACAATCTAATAAAAAGTGGCGCTGTGGAGTATGATGAGTGGCTCGAAATTCATCAAAATAATTATCAAATAGATCACACGGTCCTGTAGTTATCGGCATGTTTCCCCACTCTGAAAGTTTACATCATGTAAAATACGGCTACATTAGAACTGGCGATATTGAAACCTTTACACGAATCAGAACTTTATTATACAGAAAAAATGTATCGAACACGTGCGGGAAAAAATTGGCTAGGCTAAGAATTTTCAAAAAAGAACGTGCGCGGACCGCCGCGAAAGAAAAATTATAGAATGAATTTATCGATGAGCTTTCAATTTACTGTGTCTTGGTTATTCGCAAGAATCACGACTCTGTAGAAAATATGAAAGATAAAATTTGAGCGACGTTATATCACAAGCTGTCAAAGAATCTAAATCCTCAACACAGCAAGTGTCCACCTTGCAAAAATGCATGGTGTTCGTGGCAAAAGGCAAGCCGGCTTTGACGAAAACAGTTTTCGAAGCAAACAAGCCAATCTACAACGAGTTGAGCAGCGACAAACTTTCAAATCGATGCTTAGGTGGTTTGATTAAAAATAGCGATGAAGGTATTTTTAAGAAATATTTTTTTAAACCTTTAAAGACTTAATAAAATACTTCATGAGAAAATTCGACAACTATCAGTATACTTCTAAAAAAACCCCAAAATTGTCCTTTTTGACGCGCATGGTGGCTTCACCCCTTCATGGAAGTTTAACCAAGAGAAAGAACATTTTATTCCAGGGGATAAACTTAATATACAATAAAAATTAGGAGTTTTGTACTAAAAGGTGACAACGAAATTCACTTCCGAACAAATAAATGTACAGTAAGAATATATCATTAGAAGGCTAAAACGGATTATCATACTTTGATTTATTAAGTACAAATTTTGACTAAATGGTTGCCTATTTAATTGAAAGAGGATTTTAAAAAACGGTATTTATTTCTAAAATGATTGAGGGTATTGTTCTCAGTTTATTGTTCTCGTCTTTAGTAGCTGACCAACTTAGCTATACTCGTAGTTCATATGTGACTTGCTACTTAGCGATCTGTTGGAATAAAATTAAGCTATTGTAAATTTTACATTATACACATGGTACTAAATCAGTGCTTTCGCGAAGGTTAAAGTCAGATTTAGTGGAGCCGAGTTGCCACTAACTCGTAACCTCAAAACACTACAAAAATATTTTCGAATAAATCTGTAGATTCGAATCGAAATATAATTGTTTCCATTCATAAAATTACGTCCATAATTCAATGATTTCGATTTCGTGAAAAAATAAATTAAGGAGAGGTTGCAGTTTCTTGAAATTTGAAATCACTTTCATATATGAAAGTATATATGAATCGGTTCCGGAACCCTTAAGCTTTGAAGTAATTGACAGTGTTTCTGAAAGTGCGTGCGAAAGTACGCCAGCTATTGTATGCTGTGTTGAGTAGATTTTGTTAATATCGTTTACATATAGAACGCGACAAATTTCTAAATCATCCTCCGAAGACTTGAAAAGTGAATGTAATTCTAAAAACTCAGTTACTAGAAAATCATTATCATTTTGTCTGATCAGTTGAAATATTTTATATACCTATACTTCGCTCCTATTTTAGGTCCGGTTTAGTTTTAGTAATAGTTTATAGATTTGTTGATATATTTTATAACCCTATACTTCGCTAATATTTTAGGCATGGATATGTTCTGAAATATCGTGGATAGTGAAAAATAGTCTAAAGTCCAAGTAGTGATAGGATAGTGAAAAATAGTCTAAAATAATATTTACTGTAGCAGAAAGAAAAAAAATAATTTTTTCCAAACTACTTTTAGTATAGACCAATCGAAATTGTAAACCAAGCACATGTAGTTACATTCGAAAGTAAAATTGGATAAAAGTTTATAGAATTTAGTTTTTGTTTGGAAAAACAACGTTTATAATGCAAAAATAAGTTCAACATGTCTATCAATCAAAAATATTATGATATTCTATACTTTAAGAAAACACTCCTTTTGCATATGCATTTTTCTATGTTCAAGGAACATTGAAACTCGAAGCGCCAGGCTATGTCAGTTAAGGATAGCTATTCTTGAGACAATACATTAGTTAAGTTGATCATACAAGTCTTACTAAATATTTACAGTTAAATTATCGTTCACTTCCTTACATAAAAGCAGATATAATTATTTAAATAAAATTCATCAGCAAGAGAATAATTTAGCGTCTTTCCAGTACCTACAAATTATGTGTTGAATGATTGATTGTGTGTTAACTAAGCTATAAACTGAACGAATTAATTGGCAGTCATAATGCCATCCTAATTTTTTGTTATATACACTATTATGTAAGAAAATGGTAGATAAATAGCCTTTGAGTAGTTACGCCATCTATTCAAAAAAAAAAAAAAAATCACAATCTCCACCATTGTAATAAGATTTAACAAACACAAATCGGGTTTTACAGCAGCCATTGTCTCAATATTGGTATTGCTAACAGAAAACATGCATTTTTAAGCCATTTATTCTCAAAAATAATGCTACAAGTCTTTATGATTATTTAATTAATATGTATGCAAACATATTTTGAACTGAAAAATTATGTCTAACCTTCTGACACATCCCACGATAAATTTCATCAGTATCCCATGGTCCACGTTCTGGCAAGGGTAATCCACGACGACGCAATTCTTGTACACAATCAGTTAAATCGAGTATAGGCAAAGGATCGATATTTGCTTTCCATACTTCACTCACCAAGTATTCGACATAGTGTTGTCTGTTGTAAAACCCGAGACGAAAACAATAACGTAAAGAAAATCAAAAGAATGCTATCACAACGGAAACAACAGTTTTTTTTTTTTTTAGAAATAAATCAAATTGACAGCAAAAAATGGCGAGGTATCTACAAGAGATCTGTGGTGGGATCAATATTGTTTAAGGTTCATTTTCGAACTTTCGTTCGCTAAAATTTTTATGTTTCGAAGTATATTATGACGAAATTAGTTAGTGTAATAATCAAGCATGCGTCACTACATCACAGTTACTTGTTGTTTGTAAGCCTCACCTTCAGAAGTTCATTTCTGTACAAACCCTCGACCAAGCCGTATGGACGAGGTGGCAGACGTTTATTGGCACGTCTTACCACAATTTCGAGATCATCAGTCGTTAGAATTTCGAGAGGATCGATATTATTGTCAAAAATTAAGAAGGTCAAATATTCTATATAATGATTTCTGTAATTGATGCACGAGTACATTGTGTAAGATTATAGATATGGCAACTCGTAATAAAGAGTTTTAAAAGGAATATCATCTAGGTCTATATTTTTGGGATATGAAGCAAATAAAAGAAAGGACCGGCAAGCCTTACCTGCAAAGTCCTGCGTGTCCGTCTGGTACGTCCCCATTACAGATTGTATCCACTAGACCTGTGGGAGTTTCTTTCTGCAATGGTATCGGACATTTTACCACAGCTTTTGCTCCTTCCGAGTTCATAGTCGGTAATGCATCTCTGGGCTCTGTGTCAAATGGCACATTAACCATTTTCAATAAATCCTGCAGTTGATTAGGTTCTTTGTCGCGCAAATAAAACAAACAGTTACGAGGATGATGCGAGTGTAAGCCCAGTTTTGCACAGTATGGCGAAACTTTGCATTTGGCACCCATCATAAATGGTTTACCACAGCCATAACAAAACTCATATTTGCATTGCGAACATGTAAAATGCATACAGCCTCCTCTGAAAGTTTACAAGTTCAACTTGATGTGTGAACCTTTATATGAGTATATTAATACGAGAATAAACGTACCTGGTTAAAGAAAAACGGTATTTACATTTCGGACAGTCGATGCCATGAAGCTTCAAATGCAAAGCAACACCCTCGGCTTGTTTTTCAGGATCGTTGCACTCTTTCCATTCCTGGTATTTTTCACAGCTGATGCCTTCATGCTGCTTTTCCCACTAAAACATCATAAGTTAGTTGTGTCTTACTAAATGGATTGCGTTCGTTACCGGCTTGCGACAATTAGCACAAGTTACAGACCCACAATCTGGGCAAATCAGTCTTTTTTGTTTAGGTCTCGCAAAGAATCCTGACGAACATTGTACGCACCATTTGAAATTCGGATCTTGCATCAAAGTGCGATCGCGTAGTTTTCTCTGGAAGAGTTCATGAACCTCTTCCTCGACAATATTTTTCAGGAATATATCCAAGTTTGAAAAGTACTCGAGGACATCATCTTCGTTCATTTCAGAATCATGAAGCTCAGGTAATTTGCAGTATGGGCAGTTGCAATCTGTGATGCTGCGGTCGGTGATCTAGAAAAGAAGTCTTTGGTGAAGCAATATTTTTACAGAGAAGGTTCAGTGTTACTTGTATTGTGAAATAATTTTTAGCGCAATCTTTGCAGCACTGATGAGTACACTTCAGCATCGATACGATTTCGTTCATCGGAAATGTTCCCGTGCAAAGTTCACATTCTTGCTGCAACAACGTAATGGCATGTTCCAAATCAACGCACTCCTTGACAGCCCAAAGAGCTGCTTCTGGCTGGAATTTCATAGCTATCAGTTCGGCAGCCAGTTCTGCTTCAAGCAAGTTGGTAACCCGCTTTTCTTCCATAACACGTTTGATGATTTGCTGAAACGTATTAGAAAGACAATCATTATTGTATTAAAATGATAAAGTGGCAGGGTATTTAGTTGCTCATACTTCTTTCGACTCAGGCTCTTCAATTGATTGATAAGTTTTGAAAACTCGTCCTGGAGCACTTTGCTTTCGTGTTCGCTGAATTTGCTCCTCCTCTGATGACGATGTTGGATTGTCGTCACTGAAGCAGGTTTCATGGTATTTTTTCTTTGGCAGTTTATGTTGCTTCGTATAAGTCGCAGATGTAGGTTTTGTGTCCTGCGGCTTAATCAGCTTACTGATGGTCTCTGTGACTGAATTTATGACTGATTTTCCAATTATTTTCGGTGGAACGAGTTTGGAGGGTTTTAATGCTCGCGATAGTTTTGGGAGGTCTTGAACTTGTTTATTGAGCAGTTCCTGTTGGATAGCCCGAATCGAAGTAGTTTTGATAGAAGTAGTAGGTCCTGTTAGAGATGTTTTCCGTACTGGAATTTTGTTGGGTTTTGGAGTAGTAGCGGTGGTGGTTTTCGGCTTGATGATTTCAAGTTTCGCAGTAGGTGTTTTGTTTGACGATTCTTTGGGTGCTTGGTTTGGACTGATCGAAGAGGATGGATCAGTTTTCAGGATAGCTGTATTGTTTTGATTGGAATGAATTTGATTGCTAGTTGTTGGCTTTTGCGTTGTTAATGATGATTTTAAAGGATTACCAATTTCCTGCTTGGTGTCACTAGTAAATGAAGTAGTATCTTCGCTCTCTGACTGATCAGCATATGGAATTGATTGGTCATGAGATTCTTCATATATAGTTCCACCGATTTGGTTTGATGTACTTGTTTGAAGCACTACTGGCTGAGGTTCAGGTGCCATATCATTGCTAGGACTATCAAATGTAGGCATTGGAGCTGACGAATTCCTCATAACAGTGTTTAGTAAATTACTGATAAAAGATGCTGCTTGTTTCGTGTGATTTTTTCCAAGAATGTTATTCTGATCTTCGACTGAGGATAGAGTTACTGTAGTGCTGGTTGGCTGGTTGATTCCTACTGAAGGTTGTCCAAGTGCTGGCTCAGTTGCAGCTGTATTTAGTTGGTCCACTGGATTTTGACTACTGTCTGGTATATTTTTATCACTCGGCTGGATTATATTTAAAGAATATATCTCTGCTGTAGCATTTTCGGACAAAATTTGCATTTCTTGTGTTGTTTGTGTTGATGTAGTCGGTAATTCAAGAGTTTCATGACCTGCTACTATTTCAAGTAATTCATGCGCTTCATTTGAATCTTGGGCCTGATTGTTGTGTGATGATAGCTCTGTATTTGAAATCGTTTGGCCCTCTAATTGTTGGTGATTTCCTTGTTGAGACTCATCTGATTCGGCTAGAGCTATCACATGCTCTTGAGTTGACTGCATTTGATTTGTAGTTTCATGTTCATTTAGAGCTCCAGTTTCGATCTGAGCTCTTAGAACCTGTAGTGATAGCTCTTCTGTCGTTTCATTTTGAATTTCACTTGTAGGTGTCATATATATTTCTGTTGTTGAGTTTGGCTCTATAGCTAGTCTTGTTTCTTGCCCGTTGGAAGACTCAGTTCTCTCTTCAGCAGATTCGATAAGGTCATCTATTTCTTGTGGATTTGCGCTCTCTGTTGTAATAGTTTGACCGTTTTCATCCGCGGTATTGAATGAAGCAGTTGGTGATTGGTCTGTAACAATAACATCATTTGTGGTGTTTTGTACAGGTTCTTGGCTTTCAATAAATTCATTTACAGTATTTTCATCAGCAATAGATTCTGCTTCGAAATTTGCGTTTTCTTGACGAAGAACCGGTTGCTCTCCTTCAGTTTCTGGCTCTTGTTCATCTTCAGCTTCTGGAATATCATCTATAGATGAATCATCAGTCCAGTTACCTTCTTCGTACTCATTCTCATCTTGCTCTTCCGTTATTTCCTCTTCATCCAGCTCCTCTTCGTCGAAAAAGTCTTCCTCGTCTCCTTCCTCTTCTTCAGACCAGTCATCCGAATAACCCTCAGAATAATCTGTACCATCATCTTCAGACACAAATGATGCTATATCCGAATTGATTTCCTCCTTCATTTGTTTAATCAAACGTTGGGTGTCTTCAACGAGAGCAGATAGGTTTTGTTGTTTCGGAGACTCTATGGTGGAGATGTTTGGTTCTGTTGATGTTGACGATGCAATGGTGGTATTGAGCTGAAGCTTTGGTGAAAGAGATGAAAGTGTATCAAGATCGTCTAATGATTGAAGCTGAGAATTAACTTCTTCTGGTAACGAGGCTATTGGTTTAGGATTTAGTGGGCCAAAATGAGTTTCTTGTATATTAGCTTCAGTAGTGGCTGTAATAAGAGAGGAAGAAGAGTTCGTTTTAATTTCTTCCGTGGCGGTAGTTTGAATAAGTTCTTCCTTGTTCACAGTCGAATTGACCTGCTGCACTGCTGGGTCTTTAGCTATTGCATGACTGCTTCGAGTCCCCTCAGAGTCTGTAGCTATACTATACAACTCGTCGTCTGACGTTTCATCTGCTGGGTTAGTATGCCCACTTTCTTCAACACCGCTGAAGAGTTCTTCATACGAACTTGTATCTAAGTTAACAGTTGTGTCATTTTCTGATGTGATTTCAGAACTTTTGTCAGTGTTAGTAGAAGTTTCTGGAGTCTTAGCTGCATTATTGCTGGAAGTTTCGGCAGTTTGAATTTGTTGATCATTTGATATGAAAATGTTGTTAATAGAATCCATTGTTTTATCCGCTTTAACTGCTGAGCTTCCCGAAATTATTTTGAAAGGAGCTGTCATAACGTTCAATGAGTTTTCATTTGTATGTGTAACCACTGAAACTGCAAGTTGTGTAGTTTGGGTTCCTGAATGACTTTCGATGCTGCTAGTTTCTTGCGACGACGATGGAAGTGCTGGTACATTCTCTATCGCATGAGTGGCTGCAAGTGTTCGCTCAGGAACATTTACTCTAGATATATCAGCTGAAACATTTACTTGTTGCGAACCGGCTAGCGTGTTAGCGGAAGTTTGCTGATTGGTGGAAGGTTGTGTTTGTGGTGTCTGGAGTACTATTGTTGCTGTACTAATTTTTGTTAGGTTCTCTTCTGGTGGAATTGGACTTGTAATACTATTTGTTCGACTTCGAACTGGGATTCGAGACTTTTTCGATTTTGGCGATGACTGTTGCGAAGAATTGGAATTTTCAACCAAAGGCTGAGTTGACTGGTTGGTAAAAGTGTTTTCTTTGGCTTCTTGAAGTAAATCAATAGTCATATTTATGTTGGGGATTTCAGAGAGTGTACTACCATTCATTGGTTTTTCTATTTGGGTTTGACCAGAAACTTTTTGTTCTTCTCGTGCTGTTGTAATATTTACTTTGGCATGAGCTTCACTTCGAGTATCTGGAGACTGTGTTGAGTCCCTAGTTACCGGTTTAGTTGATTCACTGCTAGAAACTTTTGCCTCGGCAGTTTGAGGTGCATCAATAGCCAGCACTTCAGTTTTTTCTTTTGCTATTTGATTCGCCTGTTTTTCATTTGAGGATTGATTCGAAACTGTTTGTTCCTCTGTTTGTTGTGCTTTCATTGGTACCCTTTCTTTACCACGAGTTCCTGGTGAGCTTGCATGCAATGATTTATCCACCGTATCACTTGCCAACGGTTGCATTCGAGCGGGACTTTTCTTGGAAGGCTGTTGTCTTCTGGTGCCTTTTGCACGTTTTTGCTGACGTGTTTGTTCCTTCTTCCTTGAACTATCCTTCTCCGCATCTTTGAAGAGTATTTTTACATGATACACATCTACACTTCTAAATTCTTCCAACTGATTCTCCTCAAATAATGGCTGAGCGTCCTTTTCCTCCTCATGCACAATCTCTTGAAGTGTCTGCGCCTCGAAGAAGATTGGTGGTGAAGTTTCACGAACGCTAGTGTATCTAAGGTTAGGTGTAATTAAGACATCCATAATGTACTCATCTTGACTGATGGGCGGAGGTGGAGGTTCTGCAACTTCTGAGACTATCTGTACAATTTCATCGTTATCCTCTTGTAGCTCTTTCTCAACTTGCTCTACAAGATCCGGTATGATGTCTTGAATGTGCTTCGACACAAAATTCCTTATACTGATTTCTTCCGAATTGGATCTGGCGATTTTTTGAGCATGTACAATTGGGCTTTTCATCACGATTCGATCCAAGCCCGGTAGTTCCGGTTCTATTGACTCAGCCCGTGACATTTGATTTGATAGTAGATTGCCAAGCATATTTTCGATATTTTTAAGCATATTATTATTTTGTTTGGCTTGATTTTGCTCCATATTTCCAATAAGTGTTTCGATATCTTTCAGGAGATTTTGGTTGCTGGTATATTGTGAGTCTCGATCGCTACCATTTAGTTCGGCGAAATGTTCCTTGTTTTCGTAGCTAAATGTGGAAAGGCTGGACAAAGATGCAAATCTGCCAGATGAAAATTTCTTTGGTGGCTCGTTGAATTGATGATGTAATGGGATTATGTCTGCGTTGGCATTTAAGAATTCTTGAATAGATGGATTAATTTCTGCAATGAAATGGAGAGAAAGATTTATGATGTTGCGTGAGTCTTCATAGACTAAGATGTTAATCGCAGGGCTCGATATATATAGCAGGAAGGCGATCAATATTAGTTATGGTAGGTAAGGCACATCTACTATTCAATTCCTAATGGTTTAATCTCTTTTTACATTGCAGAAAAAATACAACTAGTTGGGCTCAAAATTGTTGTGTTGTACATTACAATGTTTAATAAACTGGACATTAAAGCGAAACTATTGGTGATTTGTTTCTGAACACAACAATATACAAAATTGGATTTGACACGTTGCAGAATATTTTGCGGGTCATGTGCTGTGAAAATCTGATTTGAAATGTGAAATCCAGTTAGGAATATTTTACTTTCAATCGAAAATAAAAATTAGCTCATTGATAGCTCAGACTATATTATTTTAGAAGTGGCATACTTATGGTTTTTAGCAAATCCCAAGAACATGGAAACAAAAAATAAACTGACCATCTTTTTATATTTTATTACATTGCTCTAAGAAACATGATAAACAGTAAATTAACAAATCGAGCACACAAAGCAAAAACAAAAACAATTCAAAGTACAGCAAATTTAGCGTGTTCGGTTCAACGACATTGTGTATCCTTATGTAACTAAGAAGTAACTAAGAATACTAACCAAATTTAGTTTCATCTTCATCATTCTCGGGGCTCAAAGGATTTCCACTTTCATTTTCGACTCCGGCCGGAGGTCCCCAAATTCGCATTAGAAACGGTTTCAGTTGACTCTTACTCAAATCGATAAGAGCCAACTCTAAATTGCCATGATGTGCCGTCAGGGCCGTAACGATATCTTCTCTGGAATAGTTCCCACGATCCGCAATTTCACGATATTTCTTCTGACGTTGTTCGATGCACTCAGTGACTGCATGCCAGACATTGCCCCTGTGAATGCGTAAAGCCTCTCGAGCCTCTATTGTAGATATTGTTCCGATTATGTTTTCCTTGCGCTCTTGGCCGTATTTCGTGGCCAGAGTCTGTACAGTTTTTACGAGCTTGGACCAGTTTTCCCGTAGCCAGCTTATAGGATGTGTGTCACCACAATGCTTGAGTGCAGCTTGAAGCTCTTCGGCGGTGTATTTATAGTGCTCAGCTTCCTGAAAGTATTCAGGTGAAGATAAGTACGGTAAAATATTTAAATCTTACTCTTAAAAGTAAGGCAAGCTCTAATTCAGAACTTTTCAAGGTTGTCGAATCTTTACGTCGTGGGCCGTAAGGATCGAATTGGGGCTCGTGATAGTGCTGGAAACACAGTGAGTTAGATTATAAGAGAAAGCAATGCAATCTTTGACTTGAAACTTTAATTGCAAACGACTACTATAAATATTAACAATACTCACTCTTTGCAAATTAAGTAGATCAGCTGTCGATGATTTCCTCTGCAAATATAAATCCTCCTTACGCAAGTCATTATGGCTACGATACCGTTCACTTTTCTGATTAAATTGTAAATCCTTGAAATACTGTAAGCTACGATCCAGATATTCTAAAGTTTCGGCATCCAATTGTCCAACACCTGGCCTGTATTTGCCCTGATTCGGAGAGAAAGGACTCATGGCGCGCTGAGGTGATGGTGGTAGGCTCTGAAAGCATAGTATTAGTTCAAGTAACAGATTTGGATTTTAAATGAGCGTGATATACTCACTTGGCTATCGCTCACAAGACTCTGTCTGCTGATAGTTCTTGATTCATTTTTCCGTGGTAGGACACCAGGTGTCGCAATCGAATACGATCTTGATTGCGATCGATAGCTAGAACCTTCACTATCAAGCTGAAGTGGAAGCGCTTCGTATGTCTATAGTTTGGCAAGAGGTCATATCAACTTATGAAAATCATGGAAAACTTATCTATGGAGTTACCTGTGTCGAAATGCTTTGAGGAGGTGGCGAAGTACCTGTCGAAACTCCCGTTGAGGTCTTAGATTTCACTTCTTTCGGTGGTGATGGTCCGCACGCCGTCGATACTTTATGGCTTGTAATACTTAGTTTGTCGTCATCTTGTTTATTGTCATAGTTTTCTCTTGAGCGATCGTTGCTATTATCATTATTTGTGACAATGGCCAGTCCATCTCTTTTATTCGAAGGCATTGCTCCAAAAGCTGCATCACTTATATCATTCTCTACTGTTGCCCAAATATCCTCAAGGGACATATTATTTGGATGTCCTATAAAAATGTGTTAGTTTTAACCAATTTCCATCATGAATTTGTAACAAACATACTTTTAAAATCATTTCAATGTCACTACAATAGATAAATGTATCAAACTACATATGTACAAAACACCTCATCTTATCTTAGAATTAAGAGAAATAAAAGTATGTTGTTTATTTTTCTAAATTCATGCTGGTTTATGGTCCAACTCATCTTGTTTGTTGATAAAAAGTTTTGTTTGCGCCATCCTGAGACATATATCAGTTTTTTCTTGGATGTAATGCGAAGGATGCAAGCTTATTTTGGGCCAACAATTTAGGTACATAACAAACACTAAAATATATGATTTTCTGCTTTTATTGGAATCATTTCATAATGCATCAGGCGATGATAGGAGATTATATCAAATGACGATGATAAGTGTATTATATGACAGTTTTCTTGATTGCATTTGTAGACTATGTAACAATGTATTTTAGGGAAAGGAAACCGTATTTAAAAAATAACCGGGCTACACTACGTCATACATTTTGAAACCAATTTGCACTCAGGCTTTATATTCGTTCAAACACATTTTTATTCATTTATCACATCACTTTGACTTCGTTCCAGGCCAAAATGTTATTTTTCTTTTCATACCTTTCTTTTTACTACTATTCCCTCTGGGATCTTCGGAATCTTCTTCCGAGGCCGAGATTTTCATTGAACTAGTTTTTTTCGTAATCGATCTGGTTGTATCGGACTGCTGATCGTGATCCTGTTTTTTCGATGATTGGGCTTTTGCAGGATTATCTGCTGGAGGAGATTTCGGCTCGTGAGTTGGTGTCTTACAGCAAATAGCACAAATTCGAGTGTTTGCTTCGTTCAAAAATGTACAAAACTCGCATTCCCATTCGTGATTAGGAACTGAAGGTGGCGGGCCTGAGGGACTGCCATCAATAAAGTCGATGTCTTCTTGATTGTTTGCGTTTTCATTTGGTGGAGTGTTGCTGGGAGGCGTGCTTGAAATAGCAACTGGTGAATGCTCTTTGGGTGGAGGTGGTGGTGGACGACGTTTTGGAAGTTCTTCTTCATCGTAAGATGATGATTGTATCGGTTTCGATTGAGAAGCACTTTGGTTTTGCTTGGACATTCTTTCCTGTATTTTAGCTTGTACTATTGCTCTTGTTCCGGGCTCTGATTCTGAATCTTGAGTCATAGGTGAGTCAGAAAGAGTTTTCCTTGATAAGCGATCGTGTGGAATTGTCGTTTGTGCAGCGGCTCGTCGTCCAGGCAGCCAATCATTATGCAACGGTTTGCTTCCTGATCCTGTTCGGCTGTCTCTACTATCGCGCCTTGTTCGTTGCGATGAACGTTGCTTTGAATTGTTGACCTCTTCACTCTCATCCTCCACATCGTAACTTTGCGAAGTAGATGATATTTTCCGTTGTCGCCGGGAAGCGTTAGTCATTCCTGATTTACCAGATCGTATCGATCGGTGATCATCTTCAGAATCTTCATCATCGGTTGCATCGTGCTCAGCATAGCTGTTTCGTTTCGATCGTATCGATTTAGTTGATTTTCTTGATTTGATGCTCATAGCTGGTGAGCCGGCACGGGACGTGGCGCGAGAATGCGCACGTGATCGCGGTGGATAAACCGGTGGCATCATAGCTAGTATGTTTAAAGTAGTGTTAGAATGAGTGATTAAAAGTTTTATGTTACAAACCAGTATTCATCATTGGATAAGGATACATAGGAGGCGCTCCCCAGTTAGCCCATGTCGGTGGCGGGCCATGCATTGGATGCTGATTCGGAAAATATCCGCCCGGTGGTAGATTGAGACTCATGTTGGAGCCATTGAAGTTGTTCATTCTCATGTTGTTGTCGGACCATTGATCGGGTCCAGATTGGTTCCACCCTGGCTGACCGTTACAGTTTACACAGTTCAATTGTGCCATGGATTGAGCCTAGATAAATGAAGGTGCTATTACTTGAAAGTTTTCATTTTAAGTTTATATTCACATATAAAGCTGACTAAGGATAATTATTTTATTAGAATTGTTTCATTAATTTGTGGAAAAAGTAAATCAAAAACTCCAAAACTAAAAACTAGTGATCATTCAAATAGTCATCCTCAGATGGAAGAAGCATAAATAAGCATAATAAAACGCATAATTTTTTTTAAAAAAAAACTCCAATGACAGAGAGCTTGTGTCTCTGAAACAGTGATTGAAAGCACAGCTAATTATTCTTTAAAATTCGGTGATATACAAGGGTGGGCTATTAAGTTCGCAGAATAAATAGGTAGGTCAATAATGAGGGTAGGTTATTGAAACGTAATGAGTTCAGAGACTCATCATAAGTATAAATAGCAAGTTTTATTTCAATCGAGCCATTAGTTTTTAACTATCGACAACCATGTAACTCAATCTGGAAGAAAGTGTAAAATATGGAGAAAATCAAGTACCATGCTGTTATAAAGTTCCTCACCAAAGAAGGAAAGTCACCTTAAAAGCAACAGCGCTTGGAGTGCTGTCACATGTTTGCGGACCTCTGTAGTGAAGATAAGGATGATAAAGTATTTAGTCGAATCGTTTCTGGAGACGAGACTTGCATTCACCATTATGAGCCTGAGGCCAAACAAGATTCTATGCAGGGGCACAAACAAGGCACACCACCGTCCAAGAAGTTCAAGGTGTCACAGTCTACAGAAAAAGTCGTCATAATTGATTTTTGTGGCTCAAAAAGAATCTTGTCGAACGATTTTAAAAACAAAGGTATCTCCACACCCTGATATTAATACGTTTCAATTCTAGAGCGGTTGAAAGAAGGCATGAGAGGCGAAAGAAGGGGGAAAATTAACCAAAGGTGTCTTCATTCTGTACAATAACGCACCTGTTCACAAGAGTCGTTTTGCATTAGCTGATCTGCATAAGGTGGGCTTCGATATTTTAGATAACCCATCCTACAGCCCTGACCTGGTTCCCAGCGTTTGTTATCTTTTCCCAAAATTGGAAAAGGAGCTTCGTGGGAAGAAGTTACCAAACGATGAAAAAGTGGTGGATTCAAATATTTTTTTTTTAAAGAAGCGTAAACTAATTGAAAGATCTGAAATATGTAGTAGAGTCGCAGTCGAATATATTAAAAGAGAAAAATAAATTTGCATTTTTATTTTGGAGATTATCTTATCCCTCACTTCGCGAACTTAATGATCCTCCACTCTTGAATTTTTTTATAATTCTTTTAGTAATTTATGGAGAACGCAAATTTAAAAATTCCAAAAATAATAACTGGGAATGAAGCATTTTTTTAAAATTAGTTCTTACTGCTAAACAGGGTGAATGAAGCCACGGTTAATTATTTTTAAAAATTCGATAGTTTATGCTTTGTTTTAATGAAAATTTATAATTACATTTAAACTTCAAGAGGTAAATTTTTTTTACATACTTGTTGCATTTGCTGATTTGGTATCCATCCAGTAGCTGTAGTAGTCGCAGGAGGATATCCTTGTCCCACCTGATTCAAATTGAAAACGGATGTACTCATAGTGCGCATTGGTGGATTCGTCTGTGATTGGTGACGTTTATCCAGCTGCTGATGGTGATGATGATGTTGTTGCGGGAAATGAAAATGTGAAGCATCGAAATTATTATGGGACGTGGGAAGATTCAATCCAGATGATATGCTACTGGAACGATTTCGATTGGGAGAGGGTGGTCCTGACCACTGATCAGACGATAGGTGTGACTGAAGTTGGAGTTGTTCGGGGGGTAAATTCAGGGACTAGGCTACGGTTCGTAACTTGAAAAATTGACTAACCTGAGATCCATTGAAATTCGATAAACCGCTCAAACGGCGTGTATCAGAATCATCACCAGGCCTGCCGTTGCGCATAGTTTCCTGATGTTGGCGGTATCGTTGTTGTAGTAATGCCATTCGATCAAGCGTGGCACTGGCTTTGGATTTGATTTTTTCTAGAGCTATCGATGGTGGCCGTTGAATCGAATCGAATGCTGACGATCGCAAACTATTGGGTGTTGTCGGTCGTGGTGAAGCTGTAGTTTGACGGAAGGGCTCTTGATTCGAGGGTGTGTCTGGAAGTGGACGATTTGTGTGATTCGATGTCGTTCTTCGAAGCTGAGCGACGCGATCGGCAAATGACGACGATGGGCTAGATGAGCGATGCGGACGTGTCGAAAATCCACTTGATCCTGATCCAAACCCACCCATGACCTAGGAAGAAAAGTTTAATTATGGCTCTAGGAATACGAAGGAGCTGGATATGTTGAGAGTGGCTTTCGGAGTTGAATTTACTCACCACTTTTCTAATTTAATTTTCAAGCAAAACCTAGTTGTAGTGATTGTATATATCTTTCGTAATAAGTAAAAACAATTGTACTTTCGCATTCAAGGAATATTCTTTTATTTTTACTGTTATAAGTATGGTATACACGGTTTCTTCTAACATTTTTTTTTTGTATTAAACTGTCGCATTTAATTTGTATGAATCTCCCTCACGTATTTCACTATAGCAAATTAAAGCGTAATGGAGGTTTTGTATTTTAGTAGGTACATGTCCTATGGCTCTAGAAGTTAAATTTTTCATCACACATGCTTATGAGATGGAATATGGGTGATGCTAACATGACTACGAAGCAAAATGATGCGAGTGCTTTGATGAGAATTTGTTGTTTACTGTTTTCAAATCGGTTAATTTAATACTTTGACATAGAAGTGCAATTGCACCGAGGTGATAAGGTCATTCGCAATAGTTTCCTTTTTGTTTCGAAACGTAGGCAACATTTTTTTTTATTACTTTCCATACTTTTTGAAGTACTTTTAAATAATTCGTTAAATTAAGTTTTTATGGTGCAGGAGATGAATTAAATAACAAGAAAGACTTGAACATAAGTCCTAGCTCGTTTGTTTGGAAAGGACTGAGGATTTTAATCACTGCATACGGCGGAGAATGTAAGGCAAAACATCTAGGCACAAACATACTAAAAGAAACACTACATAGCAAAATGCTTGCTGATGTCGGAATGAAATATCAAAGCGCACATGTATATGTTTTTACATTGAAGGTATGAATAATGTTATTATGATATCGTGATCCGACAAAAATTTTAATTTCTCATAACAACAATTATAAATAAATTTTCTAATCGCTTTACTACATAATATATCACGACGATAATTTTCGGTAAACATATCAAAAATGAATAATAGCACCATAAATATCAGAAATTTGAATATAAACAAGCATTAAATATTTTCTGTTGCAAACATTTCAATAATCGTTTTAATTCAGTTATTGTTTTTTCTAGCAATTGTTTTAAGAAATTCTGCACAGTCGTACCTGTTCCTTGCGTAGTGGCATCGGACTAGGCATTCCCTTCTTATTGCGTCTTGGTGGCGGCACGGGCGGCGAATGAAGTGATTCGGATTTAGGTGGTAGAGGTGGTTTGATAGTTTGGAGTTTTTCAATAGCCTACAAGTAAAAGAACAACATTTTTTGAACTATTTTCATTGAGAAAGGTTTATGATTGATTACCTTTCGTAAATGGGTTTGACGCTTGGGATGCCTGTGAAACATGTCATCACAGGATGCGCAAAAATAATTTTGAGGACATTGTTCACATCGAACATATGCTGAATTGGATCCGCATAAAGTACATTTGATTCCATCGGTTCGTTTGACTTCTAGAATTAAATAATTTTTGCTGTTGAATTTTTCATCACTTATCATTATGCTTAGACTACCTCAAACAGAAATTTCAATTGAAGTTTTTTTTACCAAACACATTTTTATGTAAATATAAAACCTGCTCACGATCGAAACTACTACAACCAATGTAGCTTTAAAGTATTTTGATGAAAATTCGTGTGAAAGCAGACGGGAATGGGATGGAGGTTAAAACTGGAAAATGTATGAGCCTACAGTAGCTTGGGCTTTTCCAGGATGTTCGAGTCATCACCAGATGTTCTAGTTTGCACTGTTTAGTGTGATTACGCGACTTCCTGGCAGAGATGCTAATCTAGGGAATTTTCTCCTAGATATAGGGAATTTTTACTTCCATCGGGATAAGCGGTGGAATTTTATTATTTTAAGTATCTGGATATTTATCACAATGACTAAAAATTCTGCAAGCCCCAATTTTAAGATTTGTGATTAAATTTTAGAGTATGTAGCATCAACCCAAATGACTGCGCTCAAGAGTTTCTACATACTTAAAATGCTAGAAAAAATATTTTATTTTCGTGATGTACAGTGTACCAATAATTTCTTCGTACAGCTGCTATTTGGAGCTCAAGTGCTAAAAAACAATAAATTGTTGCAACAAATTTGAAAAAGTTTTAATGCAGATTTATCATTAAACATTTTTATTTACTTTAGAAACAAAAACTATTCCATTTAAATTATTCATTACAAAGTTATTAACTAAAATTAAAACAAAGTCAAAAATTTACCTCCAATAAAGTCTTCGTACACTTACCAAACAGTTTATGAAAAATCTTAAAAACTATAGACACATTTTGTGTTATTATTTAGTTGGGTAGCCTTTGTTGTTAATCACGGCTTCAAGGCAGTGTAGCATCAATTCTACAAGTTGTTTCCACAACTTGGCTCTATTTTTACCCATTCTTGCTGAAGAGCCTGTTTCAACTTAGGTTACGAGCTAATATGATGACTCCTGATCCTTTTTTCCAGCATGTTCCGCATGTGCTCAATGGGATTGAGATCAGGACTTTGCGGCTGTGTTTTAAGCATATGTGGAGCTATGTACGCCACGACCATCCTAGTATTATGGGCCATGTACTTCGGATCATTACCTTGCTGAAAGTAAAAATCCTTTGATTCACCCAATTTTTCAGCACTTGGCTCCAAATTTCCCTTGAGAATTGCAATATATGCATGATGATCCACGATTTCTTCAATTATTTTTAAGTTTCCAATGCCGCTGGCAGCCATACAGCCCCATACCATTCGAGCGAATTTTCACACAATCATTGTAAACATATTTTTTAGTGATCGATCGAAGGTTTTTCCTCGCCGATAAATATTTTCCATTTAATATGTTTAAAGTAATTCCACGACAATCCTCGGAGAAGCTTCATTCACAAATTTACAGTCAATGTGAATATGAGTGTGAAGTGTTTAGTTCCACCACTCATTTTATCCTTGATTTAATGCGGGCGCTTATTCAGCGCTAGGTAAACTCAAAGCTCGGTGCACGGTCCATCGCTTGAGCATGAAATCGAAGTAGGGACCACCATACTTTAGAACCCAATGCTCTACCCACTAGGCTACACAAACAATTTAAGCCAAACATTTTACGAAAATCGAAAATTTTTTTTAGAAGCCGTCATTTTGTTAAAACTTAATATTTTGCTAATAATACTGTTGCATTTACACTAAACTCTATCAGTGACAAAAATAACGAGAAACATCGAAAAATATCGTCTCGAAATATCCCCAGAAAAAAATGAGATACATAGAAAAACCCATAGATATAAGAAGAATGGATACGAAATGGGCCGAGAGAAATGAAACAATTTTCGACCTCTGGTCGCAATGTGTAAAACAACAACAAATTTCATTCAGAAAAGTTGATTTATTTGCAAATTTGTGTCCATGTATTGTTTTCCCCGTCATCCCAACCACCCCGTAGATCGGATGGATCGAAATGAATGTTTACATAGAGAGTCTACAGCGCTGAGGGGTGGTGCGTGCGGCATTGAGGGGAAAGCTGTTTTACAGAGAGTCAAATTGCATGTGTAGTAAAATTGCTTCATTCACGTACGGGTTCATGTATTGTGATTGCGTGTCCATTCTTTATATGTCTATGGAAAAACCCTATGGAAAATCGCTTTGTAAACGCCGATGAGAAACTACTAGAAGCCAAGACACAAACAGATTCCTATAGGGTAAGAAATATCGAGAATAGCTGAAAAAAGTCGATTCAAAAAGTGACTTTTAGTGAAGCTACGAACAGTGAATTTGTGTGAAACGCAAAAATTCGTATTGTGCACGCTTGGTAAGAAGTTTGGCATGCTGATTATTGTAAGAAGGTGTGTGGGCTAGTAAAATTGTGAGAAGTTACGAGGGCTAAAGAAAGAACAGAAATTCGAACAGCAGGCCATGAAACTGAATCAGCAACTCAAGCAGGAAGCTATGAACATCAGCCAGAACTATCAACAGCATGCTGATGGCAGTAAGAAACAAACCTATAGAGATCAAGGAGGAATTGTCCCAACAAGCACTGGATATCAAAGAATAGATAGAACAGCAGGCAGCAGCAGCTGATGAAAATCAAGTAATAGTTCCAGTAGCAATTGGAGTCTCAAGCTGAAGAAGTGAAGCAGCAGCTAGACACTTAAGCTGCTGAAATAAAGCAGCAGTCCGACAAGCAAAGGCAAAAACTGGTAGTACTTGAGGAAGAAACCAATTTACTGAAATTGGATTTGCAGCGAATGAAAGCCCGAGGAACTACTTCAACTGAATGAAATGTCAGTAAGGCACTGAAAGTGGGGAAACTTCTTCTTTAACGGGCAACATTCTTCTAAATTCGACCATCTACAAGAAGCAGTTTGAGGCTATTGCAGAGTACAACCATTACACCAATCAAGAACGTGCGATCACATTGATGCTAGTAGAGTGAAATTCGGTATGAAAAAGGCCAAACTTCGGAAAAATTTGGTGTGAACCTTGATACTGCCGTTTGTTCAGCACGTTAAACATTTTATACGGGGTCAAAGGTCATCAAAAGTGATTAAAAATATGTGATTGCCACTGAGATATTTACGTAAAGTCACTTTTGGTGACTTTTGATCACGTATAAAATGTAACGCAGCACTCGAATCGATGGGGACTTTTGAGATTTTGTTCATTATTTGTTCACTCCAAAATCTAGCTTTCCCCCAATTTATTCAAAGCTTCAAGTCACATTACCTTGGACTATGGTGCCATTGAGGAGCCGCAATGAAAGTACTTCAAACCATTTCAGCGAACAGTAACTTCAGATATTCAAACAGATTGATGAGTGCTTTTGGATGTGAGATACAGGAAAGACCACTGAAAGGAAGTTCATCGTCCACAAATCAGAACAAGTGTACGGCTAACACATCAAGTGTAGGGCTAACAGAATATTGGGATGAAACGGAGAAAGATGCTTTCATCCATGAAGTATTTCAACTAGCATTTCGTTTGGTTGACAAACGGACGCTGAAGCAGTTTTTGCCCTACGATTTGAACTACGAATTGGCTAAGAAGGCGTTATGGAGCAAAATTAGAGTTTATAAAATAGAGTAATTAATTGAAGTACACCAAGAAGAAGAGTCAATATCTCCAGGGAATCAATGAGAAGTTGAGCCCCTCAATGTTGGAATTGCGGAGAAAAAGGACACTTAAGGGGTGATTGTCGCCAAAAATGGAAATCGACGTATTGTCAGGAATGTGTGCATCGAAGAAACTTCACCAGCTAGCGGAGTTCCCCAATGCTGGAACTACGGAAAGAAAGAACATCTGCTCCTATCCAGAGATATCATGTTCACTACAAGACGCGTTTTTTAGAAGAGCACCCAGAGATCGGCTGTAGTAGCTTTAGAAATCATTAATTTTGCCAAAAAAAAATATATCAAACTAAAGTTAAAAGTTATCATAATATTTGTATACATTTTTACGTCAATTAATCAAAATATCTTTCCAGGAAAAATTCTTGAAACATTGCCATTGTCGGCACCGTGTCGTGACAGATTATAGTCCCTTAAACTTAAAAAGCTATCTTAAGCCGAGGCCCTCTAAATCAGGTCGGATTTAAGGAAAAATCTTCAACCACTCTCACACAAACTCTTTTTTCTACAGTTGAGAGAAGGTCCGACACTGAGGACTATAAAATAAATCAGAAATACCAGTGAAGAGATTGGCTTACGCTTGGACATTTCTTTAGCATCAGCTGTTTTGCAAAACGTATCTGGTCTGGTTTAGGGAGGCTTGCCTAAACCCATGCGTATGTACCCAGAAGAGAAAAAATTGTAGGCAAAACCGAAATTATCAGAAATTTGATTTCACAGTTTAACAGCTTTATATATTTCTCTAGATAGTATAGTACATGGTACCTAAATACGAATACTGCACAAAAATTCGAAGGAAATTTTCCCGGAAATCCGGGAAATTTTCTTCTTTTTAGGCTGGCGCTTTCGCTTGACTGTAACTCTCTCGTCCCATGAGAATTTCTTAGCCCCTACATGCTACCGGTGTTTTCTATGAGTTTTCTAGAGGTTTTTTCGTTCTTTTATGAAGGGGTAATACATTGAAATGTTTTATATCGTAATGGTTCGAGCCAGTGTTGTGAAATCGTGGGAATTTTCCCATTTTGTGGGAATTATCGACCTTTAAAACTTGAAAAAGGGAAAAGGGAGAAACTGCTTCTCTTAAAAGAAAATCATGGGAGAAATGTGAAAAATGTATTGCATATATCGAATGGAGAGATGTTTTTTTATCGAATGGACATATTTAGCTTTTTCAAGTGCTAACAATAGAGGAGTTTTGGAAAGAAATAGAAAATGAATAGAAAATGCATGTTTCCTCATTTAATTAAGATTTCAAAGTGTGCTCTAGTTTTGCCACATTTAAATGCTGAGTCGATAAGAATAATCTCCATTGTAACCGACGTCAAAACTTTAAAACGAAACACAGTAGGTAAAGATTTACTGAACGCAGTTTGTTTCATTCGTTCAAATTTTCAGTCTAGAACTGTTTCCTGCATTGTTTTCGATAATTCTGATAAACATTTCATTTTCCCCAATGCAAAAAATCTATTTGATTAGTTTGAAAACGAACGCATTTTGATAAATAAACATAAATCTGTGGTGAATTGCTCACGCATTGTCCGTGGGAAAATTTGTGGGAATTCGCACCATGTACAGTGGGAAAAATTTCCCTTTTCGAGGGAATTTAGGCCACGGAAAACTCACAGCACTGATTCGAGTCGATGCCTCCCGTTGGTTCTCGATATTTCAGTAAGTTCGGGTAAAAAAAATGCTCATGTTAGGAAAAATGACGTCATATTTCAGTCAAGGGAAAGTTAGGGAGTAGACCTAATTACATCAAATATTAACCAAATATCAAAATTACATCAAACATCAAAATTTTTAATTAGACATCATAATTACGAACTTACCTGGTGTCTTAGGTCGTAAAGGTGCTGCATTTGAATATTGCTGACCGTTGAACTCGATTACTTCATAGTCCGGTTCCAATTGATTTTTTTTCGGTGGCAAAGCAGGCGGTTTATCCTCACCTAGAGGTGGTGCAGCAGGTGGTTTAGGTCCGATTCGATCGTGTGTTTCATTCTATTTGTAAAGTAGTATAAAAACAAAACAACATTAAAATTGATTACTCATTATGTTTATTTACGACACAACATCCAATACAAACACTGTCCGATTTTCAATTTGAATGAATGCATGCATACAAAACACTGATCCTTTTTTATACTACGTACCAGCCATTGTGGCATTGTTCGACCACTTTTCAGTTTCGGCGATGTTGCAGTCGGCAATCCATTTAAATTCTATAAAAGAATTTGTAAATAATCGGTTTATTTTTCGTTAATGAAAATCAAATTGAGAATTTTGAGAATCGTGAAAATTTAGTACAAGTTTCTGATTGATTTATTGAATTTTGGCGAGCAACTAGAGGCAAATAGCCGCTTCAAATTAGCTGAAAACGTACTGACGGCAAATAGTGCAAAACAGATTTGAGTGGAACGTGAGGAAAATTATTAGCAAATAGTAATTACGATCGGAATTTATTGAATTAGTGCACTGAGTTTCCTTCAAATAAGATGTGTAATGATGGATCAATAAAATCTTTTTCGTCCTGGCTCTTTAATAATCACGAAATGGCGTAAACCTATTACCATTTAGTTAGAAAATTCTGCATGGCAAGCGCTTTGGATTGCATATTTTCATAATAGAATAATAACTTTTAGTATCTGTCTGGAGCAAAATTTATCGAGAGATTGAACCTGAAAAAATGAGTGGGATTGGAACAAAGACATGGGGCAAACGTGGGTGAAGCAAAATGCTTAATTTGCGAAAAATAATATATTACGAGGCGAATTTCGTAAAGATTATTTTTAGATATTTATATGATTTGAATGTTTTCGTTTGACGTAATTATGATGTGTGAAGTTT
The DNA here is from genome assembly GCA_947369275.1 of Nemotelus nigrinus. Taxonomy (NCBI): domain Eukaryota; kingdom Metazoa; phylum Arthropoda; class Insecta; order Diptera; family Stratiomyidae; genus Nemotelus; species Nemotelus nigrinus. Next base: position 50,087,976 of record OX376375.1, on the reverse strand, counting down.
TTTTTTGAAACTTTAACGAGATTTCTTTCTGTGGTTTTGAATACTATTCTACTAGCTTCTCGTGAAAACTGTTGTCGACAGTTCGAGATTGCTTCGAGAAAATTGAAGTTTTAGATTGCTCGATTTATAAAAATGTGGCTTAAGCTAGTTATTGTGTTAATAGTTTTAAACTCTTTTTTTTCAACAGTGTTTTGAAGGAAAATAAATTCTGAAACCAATCTGGCTAAACAGTTTATAAAACTCCGGAGCAGTTTGTTGAACTAAATATTATACAAAAAACATTTATTAACATTTTAAGAAGTTTATATACATTGTGTTATATTTGCAATCCACAAGGCTAAATGAAACTTCATAAGGACCTACGAACTGATACTACTGTCTAAGAAATCAGTAGATCCAACACCAGCAGATATTACGGACCATTTATTCTTTTTCTTAGTAAGCTAGCTGAAAGAATTCTGACACAGTAGAAAATTCAGCACCTCATAACATGCAAAATAAAAATTAAAACCTACAATCCATTTTTGTTAATTTTTGAAAGCTTGATGTTGCAATAGAGTGTAAACATTGTTTTAATCATTTTTGGCCTTATCAAACATGCTTACTTAATTTTTAAAAATATGTTTGCGTCTGATATCAATTTCTTTAGCTGTGCAGAAAATATAATGACTAAATATTTGCAATTGAAAAGATTGAGGAAAATCAATCAGACAATTTGGGCAACTCAAATGGAGTTATAGTCCATAAGCACATTATTTGGGAGTTATTATACACGAATGGGACGTGTATTTAATAGGACAGTGAGAGGGTATGTAAAGTCTGGGATCAAAATTGTATGGAATATACTACATAAGCATTCTTTTGGGATTGATAATCATATTTCACAGGGTTATCTGCTCCTTATTTTAGGCTTATCTTGCTTTCGTTGGATGTGCGTCTTCTGTATACTGCATCAAATTTCCGGAGTTGATATTCATCTAGTACTCACCATAAGACATAGACTAAAGCAAGAGAGGGATTTTCAACCTAATAATAAAATAATAATACAACGGGAAATGCCAACTAAAGTTCGATGTAGAAACGCTGATAAGAATCTACTAGTACACATAGCATATAAAGATAAACAAATTCCCACAGGACGAGCGAGGTCCAAATAGCCTAGAAGCATACAATTAACGAGCCTGGAAATATCCAAGCAACTATAGATACCCCTGATGTGAGATTTGGTAGTCAGTCTTTGAGAAGCGAATCAACTGAATTACACGGCGATGTAATTTCGAAGCGAGTCATTATTAGCGTGATTGTTAAAGTTTATACGAGTGTTAAATGAACTGGTGAGTCTAAAGTGGAGTAAATTGTTTATAGTGACAATTATTGCATAGCTAACCCGCAGCTTGCCATAACATACCTGGGCATCATTATTGGTGATAAGGTGAGCTTCTGGAAAAAGTAGGCAAGACGACATACGTTGTTATTCAACGGTCGCTAGAATACTACCCAATATTGGCCGCCCAAAATAAAGCCGAAGGCTATTCATTTCAAGGGCTAGGCAATTCTACGAAAACCTTTGCAAGGTCTAGGAGATGAAGCTGGTAGAGAGCTTCATTCACAAATTTACGGGCCATGGGAATTCCAGTGTAGAGTGATTAGTTCCACCTATGATTCACTTTGCTCCTGATTTAACTCAGGTATCTGCTCAGAGTTAGGTGAACTCAAAGCTCGGCCCGACCTGGATTCAAACTAGGGACCCCATACACTAGAAGCTAGTGCTCTACCCATAGCAAGGACCCCGGAACCGAAAAATGTGTGTCGCTTTGCATACGACAAAGTAGTTGGGAGGAGCCGCGAAAATGGCTTTGGACCCGCAGACTAAACCCCAACGTGTTGATATTAACTTCAAGGAGCCACTGAGAAACGAGTTATGACCAGACTCAGTTTTTAAGCGGACATATTGGGTATCGTATTTGCCTGAACTACACGGTCCAGTTTGTAGTAATATATCCGAAGATGTGAAACACGTCATGCTCAGTTGGCCGCAATTTAAAGCTTGCAGAAGTACTCAAGATATGGCACTAGGCACTAAAATATCAGCGGAGAATATGCTACATTGTATGCTGGAACCTCAAGCTACAGGGAATACCATTGAAGCAGGACTGAAAAATACACACCCCAAACTGTGCGTTCCTTCTTTTTGTCTCTGTGAGACAAAAAGAAGGAAAAAGCAAGGATCACGAGAAACAGCTAAGAGCTGATCGATATCTGAGAAGTAATGCTGTATCAATAGTCTCGTGGGGACTGTGGAAGAAGAAAGAGGTGGTTTTAGACTGTTAAAATCCAACATGTTTCAGGGTATTAACTAAGAAACACATTTTTTTTAAAGAAGTTCATCTTCCAACAGCGAAAAAAAGAAACCACTAAATTTTAGCTAACATGGCGATTATTTTACTACAGCGACCTTATCCAAATTAGTAGTGAGAACATTAACTATACTTTTCAAAGCCGTAGTGTAATAAATCCTTCCTGATTGTTTAAGTTGATTTTGAGTTTTATTCTAATATCCCAGTTTCGAGTTGAGACAGAGCTCAATTTTCGATGAAAATCAGATCATAAAAAGTTGAAGTGGAAGCACGGTACCAGAAGCTCAACAGGTATTGTAAAAGGCTTATAAATACGCTTCTAACTTCATGTCTAGAAAATATATACCAATTAAATTATAAGTCGAATAAATGCGCTAGAAGTTTAAGGAAAAGTTAGAAAAAAACCCACAGTGGGCGCAAAATTCTGCTTACCATTTTCGAGTGATATTCCATGAAAAAGTTCTGTGAGAAATCGAAAGTTCGAAGATATATACATATATATATATATATATATATATATATATATATATATATATATATATATATATATATATATATATATATATATATATATATATATATATATATATATATATATATATATATATATATATATATATATATATATATATATAACATCAAAAAAATTCTGTGATTATTCATCGGGAACGCGCTACCTGATGAAGGTGAAATTTCCAGGATACATTGATGTATATGTAGAATAGATCCAGGCCTCACCAAATGTTAACTATCGGTAACCCTTTTGCGCTGGCCGCCATTTTCGTTGTATTTTAAATATGCCTATTATTCTGTCAAAAAATAATTTTCTAAAAAACTAAGATTGCGAAATGTACTCCGAAAGTGTTTTTATAAATAACTTGATAAGGTTTGGGAAATTGTTGACCCTGTGCGTGCGCTAGGAGCTTAAAATGATATCTGGAAAATTTGAAATTTTTTGAATTGTGATAGCTTTTGACAGATATATTGGATAATTATAAAACTCCCTGAACATATTGATGTTGCTAAATTGTATACTTATGGTTTTCTATGAATTTGCTAGCAACCCTTTAAGTACGGTAGTAGCCAGATACAGATAAAATTTACAGAATGTATTGGTCTTAAGCAAAACCAAGTCTGATAGAAGCGATTTTGAAATAAGGGCAATTCGGTGCCAGTGGTGCCATCTTGAAAAATCACTAAGAAAAATAACTGCTTTTGGCCCTATATATTCTGATTCAGAAACCATATTTTGACGAAATTCACTCAGTAACTGAATCTTACTCTAAGCCACGTTTGATAGAAATTTGGTTGTACAATTAGATTGGAGCTGCCAGATATAGTAATTTTGATGTCTTTAATTTTAAAAATTCACTCAGGAAAATAGAGCTCTTTGCCCTATAGCTTTCAGTGCAGTAATGGAATCATAAAGAAATTCATATGACAAATTAAACTTATTATAGACAATATTCGGTAGAAATCTAGTTGGAAAAACAACTATAGGGTTGCTAGCTATGGCTGATTTTGTATTTTTTTCGGCATATATTTAATAAGCGATTTTATAATAAAATATTCAAATCGTAGTGATCTTGTACTGAAAATAAGCAACATATGTTAAGATCTAGAGAATTTAAAAAATTTTGCTAGTGGTAGCACTGAAGTTTTTTGCATCTTTTCATTTTTCATTTCAATTTCATTTCATTTCAATTTCTTTCCAATGCAGTCATCGGATCAATGCGAAATGCGCGGAGTAGGTTGACTTCAGCGTGAGGCAAATGTGACATATTTTTGGTTTCGGTGCTAGCAAAGGGCTGCCAGCTTGAGGCTTTTTTGTTATTTTCGTACCAATAAATTTTTACATTTAGTATTAACATCGCGAACATTTGCCATGAAAATAAGTAAACAACGTTTGAATTTTCTAAGGTCTGGATATTTTTCGGATGGCAGTCCCAAACACCTTTCTATCGCTGTAACTTTCGATGAAGTCGTCGAAATTAAATTGACTTTGGGTCTATTATTACTTAGGATGTATTTGTCTTAACGAGAGATATACACCTAGAATGGTCGGAAAAGTTTTTTTGTATATTTTCTTAAATATTGAGGTCTCAACAATATCTGGTATAAACCCCAAGTTAATATTTCTATAAATAAGCTAGTTATAGCCGAAAGAGTGAAACGTGTTTTGCGGCGCCGATCCGAGTGGCAGGTAGCGACAAGTGACTCTTCGAACAATACGTGTCTTTTTATATTGTGAACGAAGTGTAGACCTATTTTATGATTCTATTGTGTTTTTGGGCATGCTTGGCTTCCCAAAACTGCAATGAGAGCTTCAAACAACTTATTTGGAAGATAGCTCCAAAAACGATGAACAGCGGGGCCAAAATCGTTAACATTGCAATATTTCTTGCAACATGCACGTTCAACAATGGTTTTGCCTCATTGTTGGAAGTCATGAACGTGTTAGGAATATCGATCGGACCAGGAGCGCACTTGTACAATGCGCGAAAAGACGAAACTCGCATAGCGAAAGCCGAGTTGCAAGCGCAACAACAGACGGAAGAAGGTCGAATACGGTGTCGGTAGCAAAAATTAGAAGCTATGAATATTCCGGAGACCGTAGAAGACTTGTACTATGGGCCTGGTATCGATGATTCCATGTAAGTTGACAAATTTAACGATTTATTCATTCCCAAATTTTCAAACGCGTTTTTCTTAAAAACACGTTTTTCAAATCGGTACCCAAAATTTCTCAAAAACCAATGAACCGATTGCCCTAGTTTTTTTTGTGATTATTCTATTCAGCATAATCTAGTACTTGTCATAGGATTTTTTTTGTTCGTTACTTAGTTTTTGTTTTATAGGCAAAATAATAACTAATTTTTGGTCCAAAAACCAAAATGCATGTTCAAACGTCCGCCATTTTGTCATTAATCGATATTTTCAAAATCGGCTATGACAAGTACTAGATTATTGTGTTTGATTTCATAATCCATTTTGATTTGTTCTTCAGATGATTTTTGAAGAAACACCAGTGGGTACCGTTAACGCTGTTTTTTTTACGGCGCTCCAAGGATCATACAATATCCTTATATATTTTTTATAGTTTGAAATGAAACTAAACATATTTTTGAATGTGTATACTTTCAAATAGTTAAACTCCCAATCCGATATTTCAAATAGTTTTCCTTAAAAAAATGCACAAAAATGAACTTTTTTCGGCTCCTAGGTGTATATCTCCCCTTAAGTGGTAGAATACTCGTACACACTCAAAATCTGCACAAAAACATTCATGTTTTGTTCTGATACGCTGGGGTTTTTTTATTTATCTATCTATCATTTGTCTACATTTCGACTATCATTTTGACCAACTACCAAAAACTCATCATCCCTACTGTAAAATGTTAAGCAAGCAATATAAATTCTTGAAATCTGAAAAGTTTATACAAATTTTCATAAGCCAACGCACTCTTTCTCCTTCGAATATCTTACTATGCGAATAAATTTTGGCTAGAAAAATCATCATCGCTGCCAACTTCAACATCAAAATACTAGCAACACTTTCAATATTTATTGGCGAATTTCAAGTAAAAAATGATATTTGCAGCTTTCAACGCTTTGCGTAAAAATTTAGAAGTGAGCCTATTAACATATCGGAAATAATTTTATTTCTTATAAAAAAAAGTTCAAGTGGTATGGAAGCGATTGTAATTTTGGAAAGCATTTTCGAGTATTTTATACAAAACTGTGAATGTGGAGAAATATACTGGGAGGTGAATAGGTAGTGTATACTAACATTAATTTACAGCCGAGTCATGTAGATGTTCTGAAATGTTATTTGAAGGCAATAACATACCAATCACTTGGATGGAATTTGCAAACAAAGAGCATGCATCTACGAAAATGTGTGTATATACTCCTAGCATTGCAAGAGGTACCTACCAAGAAAATAATAAATATTGCTGGAAACATTCTAGTCTGTATTTATCAGATAAAATAAATGAACCTTATTGAATTTTCGAGCATACTTACATCCATTTAATTATTTACTTTTTGTGTTGTTTGGCTGCGAGTGCAACATCAGGCTTTTACCGTTCGAATTGTTATGGAAATTATAATTTTGTCGTTCATTAGCTGGTGGAATCTAAAATAAGAAATCCAATTTCTAAACCAAAAGTTATAATGGAATTTACCATATTCGACTTTTCCTGGCTTTCATCATTAGAGTAATGTCTAGCCAGATATACATACACAGAAGAAGGTAATAGAAATATTCGATATTTGTCAAAAAGTTAAATAATACTTAGGTTTCAAAGAGCAAATTAATCTTTTCTTCTCTAAAATATTTGTGACCTTGAGACATAGTATAGTGGCAAAGACGATAATTTATAAACTAATTTTTCATATTACCTTTGTGTGTATATAATACAGTGGAAGACATTCGTAAGTGCACATCTCTTATGATTTGTGCACTACTCTAGAATATTTTTAAGAAAACCGTTGTTTCCCTATTTTTAGAATAGCTATGGATAAATATTACTCGACAGTAAAAATAATGCTATTGTGAAAGCAAATTCGAATAAATGGAGCTCAGAATTATAGTAACAAATCAAGGGCACATTACAGCTTCCCGGGCTGTTTGGATGACTCCATTCTTTTTACTGCATGACATCGAAGGTATTGACGGAGTTATCATTAAGCAGAAACTAGTCTGGACAATTGATACCTTCAAGCCCTTCAAGTCCCTAGGTCCAGATGGAATTCTACCGGCCATGCTTCAAAAAACAGATAGGCTCACCGTTCCCCGGTTTATACAAATTTACAAAGGTTACCTAGTGCTAAGTCACGTACCTGCAGTCTGGAGGGAAGCTAAGGTTGTATTTATACCCAAGTCAATCACGCGTATATAAAAGACTATAGACCAGTTAGTCTGACTTCTTTCCTGATTAATGTTTTCGAAAAATAACTAGACCGCCATATCAAACAAAGACTTAGATTTCAAGCTCTATCGAGAGCCCAAAATCTGTACAAGTAAGAGAAATCCATTGAAACGGCTCTTCATAGGGTAGTCCTCCAAATAGAAAAGGTACTCCATTACAAAAAATACGCTTTGGAAGCCTTTCCATTACATTGAAGGCGCCTTCAATAATGTGAACACAACTGCCATTACAATTGCCTCCACGCAACCAAAACCCATACCGCTATTTGTAGCTGGATAAGCAAAGGCTCATACCAGCGGAGTGGGCGGGGCCGCAAATCCTAAGGATGGTCAACAGAGGCACATCGCAAGGAGTTCTATCCCGTCTCTTGCGGAATCTGGTGACAAATTCAATTTTGGAAAGGTTGGAAAGCAGAGACTCACGGTCGTTCCTATACTGAGGACATTGCGATCTTAGTCTTGGGTAGGTTTCCGCATTCTTTTGGTTCAGGCAATCAGGTTAGACGGTGCCAGGTTAAGTCTCAAGCTACAAACTAAGTATTTGAGTCTTATTCTGGACAGCAAGCTCACATGGAAGTGAATTTACAGGAGAGAGTCAAGCGGACAAGCAACGCGATTTACGCCAGCAAGATAGTGCTGAATAAAACGTGGGGCATAAGACCTGCTTTAAGGCAGTTGATCTACTTGGTGATAGCTAGGCCGATCCTTCCTTATGAATACTAGGTCTTGTCGCCAGCAGTAAACAAAACTACTTTGGGTGGCATGGTAAACACAGCTCAGCGGTTGGTGGTTCTCTGCACTACAGGCTCCTTCATCTGTTCTGAACGTCCTGCTTCATCTCCCTCCACTTGACCTTTTTGTTAGAGGCACTGTCACAAAAGCTGCTGTCGGCCACAGCAGTATTGAGCCAAAATAATCATTATTGCAGGAGTATTGAGAAACCAGAGAGCGTTGTTTTGGTGACCCCCGGCTGGTGGATCTCTCGCACGTGACGGAGCAGAGGTTGAAGGACATCTTTCAGCTCGGGGCCTTCGATGGCCGCTTGGACTGAACTTTTTTTCTTCTGGTCCCCTTATCTGGTATCACTATGGACCAAATAGGTCTATGTGTGGCCTAGTGAAAGCCAGTGTAACCTAACCTAAACTACAGGTTTCTGTGAAATCACATTGCATGTGTTTTCTGATCTTCGCGAGATGTAGTATCGAAGAAACTCAAAGGAAAGCCCTTTTTAACGTTCACCGAGAAAAAAGACTGCGATTTACTAAAAAGCTTATGTCTTGGACATTCGGATGGAGAAATGTAGTTTACCTGATGAAAAAAATATAATTTGGTTGGTCCAGACTACTACAATTGTTATCGGAATAATTTGAAAAAAAAATACGACGTGGTCAGAACGAAGTGTAACTTCAGTCGGGGCAGCTTTATGGTTTGTGGAGCATTTTCCTGTAAAGAAAAGCTTTTAATCTGTTTTCTAACTACTCGAATGAACTCCAAGATGTACACAGATCTCTTGGAAGACGTTTTGACCAATTATCTGTATAGTTAGTAGCGACGAGGAAGATGTAATTTTCCATTCATGCTTCGAGGTAAAAGATTGGCTTTTGCACACTTGACTGGCTCGCTTGTTGTCCTGACTGTAATATTATTAAGAGTCATTGGGAGATTCTCACTTGAAAAGTGTATGGAAATGAAAGTCAGTTTGATAGCGTGAATGCCTTATAAGCAAGAGTTTGCGCATGCTGCCTTAAAAATCTAACAGATAAGTCCGTTCAGGCGAATGTCTAAGCATAAATTAGAACTTTATTCTTTAAAATACACAAAAATAACACAAAAACCCAAAAATGAATTTAAATCACGTATTACTAAAGAAAGCATTATGTATTTATGTATCTTTTTTAAAAGTAATCTAGCTTTTTTTGAGACAAAATGTAATGCAATCCATGGAGAACTTTTAAATAGGAAGCTTGATTCAAATTCTGATCTGAACAAACTCTGAATGTACTATCCAGCATACATCAATAAAGTAATGAACATCATCCTGATGCTTTGCCTAACTTGACGCGTCTTTTTCAGAAGAGTGATCAATCATTTTTTAAAGCACTAAACATTGAAATATTATTGATACCTTCCAGCAGATCAATGAAACGATTGGATCATTTCATCCATCTCCCACAGTCAACTCGATTTTGCTCCCTAAAATGTCCTATCGTTTCCCTGATTCTATGTTCCTTAATGATATCACTGGTTCTAATCCATGAAAAATTTGCGACTTCTTTGCAAAATACTTTTCTTGTTTGTTCCTCAACCGCATTCTGATCACATCATATGGATTTCTCCATGTTGTTTCGGCATCTTTTGCTTTCATTCACACCAATTTTCTGAAAATGGAGTTCTTTTTCGAGCGAATGCGGAATCTCGAGCTTGTTTCATCGACTTTGTGTGCTCTTTTGTTTGATACTTATATTTTTAACCCAACTTTCTCCTCTGATGTAATTGTATTCTTCTGAGAGTTCTGCTTATATTGCATCAATCCAAAAATCCAATGACTCCAGGCTGCATTTCGCACTATTTTCCCAATCATTTTCTTCCTTGCTTTGGAAAGTTACTGGAAGAGTTGCTTACAACAAGCGGCTTTCTATTTTGCATCTTTTTTTTGTTCGTGAGGAGCATAGGCTCATCAACAGCAGATATCTCACCTCTAATCTCACAGCCTCTACTAACTGGATTGCTTCTACTTTAAACCAATTGAAGCAAGCGGATGTCGCATACGACGAATTTTTTAAATTTTTGATTCTGCCAACCACATGCTTCTTCTTATCAAGCTCGGAGGCTATGGTTTCATCTTGTCTTAGTTCTTATTCTATGCTTCTGTCCGCATATGAGCTGTAATTGTCAGTTCAGGCAGCTCTTCTCCTTTCTGTTCGCTTTCCAGCGTTCCCTAGGGTTCGATACTTGGTCTCTTATAGCCCGTCCAGACTACGTATACTTATGTATCCGGATACATAAGTATTGTCCTCACTGCAGCGACATCTGCAGATACATTTTACCCTTGCCATGAAAATCAATGAAAAGTGTGGACGATACTTATGTATGCGGATACTTAAGTATCCGTAGTCTGGACGGGCTATTATAAATCCTAGTGTTTAGGATTTTTTTCGATCTGTTTGTCCTGTGTTGAAAATTTTCAGTGCACAAGTGGCTAAATTTTTGATAACAATCACTGCTTCGGAAGCTAGAAATTAGGGACAGAAAAGTATCACTTTATGTGATACAAATGGTAGCACTTTATGTAAATCCCTCACATCACATGCCTTGTTTGCTTCATGACAGGACCTTTGCATTTTGAACAGGTGTTTGAAGTCAATTTAATTAATTTTGTGTTGGGTATTTAATAGTCCAGACACCTTGATTTAGAGCTTTTTAGGTTCTTCAATCAACTATCATAGACACACTCCCTACCACTTCTACCCAGTTCACAATAGTGCAAACACTGGTAAATACAAAATAAAAAATAAATAAAAAAAAATCATAAAAATTAAACGGTTTATTAAATATTTTTTAGATTTCTGTGAGAATGAAAAAATGAAAAAATTATAGATCAGAAAACTCACGCAAGTGTGCTAAATCACATTCCGCTTTCTTCAAACTGTGCAATACTAATTCAAATCGGAAAACCGTGTTTTATCGGTTCAACCACTGTATATATAATTTTTGTATTCGCTAGCTCTGCCATACGTCGTTGCACTTTGACCATGAAAATTTAAATAAATTGAATTGAAATGAAAATTCAAAATGAAGTGAATCACACCTAGTAAGCCAATATAGTTTGAAAGTCATTTAGACATTTTATCTTCGTGAAATAGTGTTGTTCCAAAGCCCACAAATTTTTAAAATCTTAGTTATGGTTAAATAAATTATGTTAAAAGATTTTCATCCAAATACATTTATAGTTAAATAAAAATGTCAAACTGATTTTTTGCAAAAAGTTGAAAAATTTCTCATACAATCGCATCAATTAAAGTTTCAATATTTGTACCATCCAAGCATTTGACGATATTCAGGTGAAAAAAATGTTCGCCACAGCAAGTTATCAATTTCCACGAGGATTGTGTCAATTAGCTGGAACAATAACAAGAATTTTCGCAAAGTATAAACCTGGTCCTACCGCAAAATTCACTCATTCAGCTATTCCAAACAAATGTATTACCGTTCCCAACTGCTTCCTGACAAAATATCAAAATTCTGCAAAAATTCAAAGTGAGTCGCATAAATCGATTAGCACTTCGATGGAAGATGTTGGAAATCTTTTACGCCAAATGAACAACGGACACTCATCGATGCAACCTTTCCACCTGAGTGTTAATGAGAATGCGAAAAATCAGATTTACGCTTTATTTTCGGGACAGATAAGCCGAAAAAAATTTAGTAGTCGATGTTTTCCCGAAAAAAAGAGAAATTGCTTCACACCTAAAAATCCATGTAATTCGAAAAAAATTTCAAAAGATTGCCTAATGGTAAGTGGGAGAAGAAAGAAAGATTCAGAGAAAGCTAAGCGTACTTGTGTTAGTAGAGAACTTGAAAAAAATCAATGTATGCGTCTTCCATTTAAACCTTTTAATCCACCACTGGTCGTGAGAAAGCGAAAGCGAGATGAAAATTGTGATGATTGATTGTTTTTTTTTTAGTTTTAAAGTATTAAATATTTCATAGAAATTTGTAAAACTTGGCATAGTCATAGAGTTTTTAAATATAAGTTAAAAAAAGAATGCGAATTTCATTGAACTGAATGAAATATTTATGATTGGTCCAGTGAAATCCGACACAAAAAAGGCGAAACTTCGGAAAAATTAGGGGAAAGCTGAATTTTGGTGTGAACCTTGGCATTGGCGTGTTAAACAAAATATCAAAAGTCCCCATCGATTCGAGTGCTGCGTCAATTTTTATACGGGGTCAAAGTTTACCGAAAGTGACCTTTCCTAAATACCTCAGTAATGGTTACGTCTTCAGAAAAACAATGTATGACGAATTTGTAGCTTAGAAAATTTCCAACAAAAAAGATTTGTAACTTTTTCCTGCAGCCATAGCCGTTTTCGAGATATATATTTATCTAAACATTTGTTACTAACAGCATCGTCTTTCTCAACGGCATGTTAATATTATCCAATTTTGATTACGACTTGGCATGTTTGTGAGTTTGTTTTTCTATGTTTAATATAATAATTTTTCCGAAGCACCTTGTTAGATTTCCCTGGACTAGATGGTGAGTTTCGATTTTGAGCTCGACGATAAGATTGGTATGCTGGAGCAGCTTTCAAGAAGAGTCTTGCCTTCGCATTTGTGGAATTCATCGCTACGCGAAATTTTCAATTCCATAGTAGATGGTGATTGCGGAATTTTTCATTTCGCTCCTTTTCAATTTCTCATATTGTTTTGCATATATTGATTAACGTATATGTTGATTGTGGATTGCCTATTGTGTTAAACCACAAATAAAGGTACTCATTGAACATTAGAAATGATATTTGGAAAAGGTGAGAAGAATGAGCTGTGATAGCTTCCACCTTCTTATAAACCAATGTGTTAAAAATATGGTTTTATATGTTATAGAAATTCACAATACATGCTTGTTTGGCAGAACATTTCAATTGAACCGAAGCCCCGAGAAGAGAGAGCCGGCCTCCTAACTGAGAATGTAATGGAAACCATCAGCAAGGCAAGGGAAAAAATTGAATGCCCCGGAGGCAGATTGCCCAATGAACGGTCTTGAAATTCACTCGTCTGCAAAAGCGTAGTACCCTTAAATCCAGACCAAACGGGTTCTGGTGTACCGATTAGTGTTAAAGGGGTGATCCTTATTATACTTTTTAGAGACAAAAAATCCACTCAGAAAGTAGAAATAAAAAAATATGATGAAATTAAACGTCAAACTAAGATAATTAGAGTCTAAATAAAAATGAGTTTGATTTGAACGTAATACATCAAAGTTAAGTTTTTTAAAAGAGAAGCTATTACTCAAACTGGAGCCCATCATGCGTAGAGCTTTTTTTCACCGTTGGAAGGTGGAAATCTTCAAAAAGATGTTTCATGTTTGCTGCCCGGGAACATGCCGGGTTTTTACCGACTAAAACCACCTTCTTCTTCCACACTCCCCACGGGACTATTGATACAGCATTAGTTCGCGGAGGCTGATCAGTCCTTAGCTGCTTCTAGACATCTTTGCTTCTTCCTTCTTCCTGTCCCGTTCCGCGTCACGCATTTTGAGGTGTATATTTTTTAGTGCTGTTTCAGGTTTTTTAGTTCAGCATATAGTGTACGATATATTCCGCTGATATACTTGTGCCTAGTACCGTCTATAAGCTACTTCTGCATGCATCAACAAAACACAGACAGCTGAACTTTACGTGCTCCGCATCGACGGGTTTGTAGACTGGAGAGTCCGGGGAGGTATCGTGTCCAAAACGATGCAAATAATAACGATAACCGCCATGTCCGCTGAAAAATTTGGCTAGGGTAAAACTTGTTTCTACGTGGCTCCTTGAAGTCCATTGCACAACGTTGGGGATTAATTTGTCAGTTTTGCGCCTTATCCTAACTATTCAGCCATGAACGCATTAACACTAGTCTTTGAATCGTTCGCGCGCCTGTTGGCCGTGCTTCGTTTTTGTAGTGTCATCATTCGCTAGAATTTCAATGAGCAACTGGCTACAGCCCTAACCAGACATAAGTCTGCGAACATAAGCATCTGTCAAAACCGACCGGTTTTAGAGCAAAATAGGCACTTTTTGACATACGCAAACACGAGTGAACATAAGTGCCCATACAGCGCATAAGCGAACGTATGTCAAGTCGTATCTCATCACCACTTTACATGCGGACAGCTCATAGCAACAATTGAGCACAACGTTGCTTAATGAGCATGCCACTTTTCTGGCTCTCCGGAAAGTTATGTTTGAGTGCAACATATGCTTTGCGTACCTCGCGCAGAATCGTCACTAGTTGGACCTTATAACACACGTTGCCGAAAGGCGCAGCAGCTGGTTCGAAGTGCAATCAGTCGATAGTTTGGTTGCATTTTTTGCCGATTCGATTATATTTACAGCTAGCACTCTTCAGATCAGTAGGTTTCGGCTTTGCTGCGGGCCGCCAATATTGGGTAGCATTCTTAGTCCAGTGAAATCCGACATAAAAAAGGCGAAACTTCGGAAAAAATAGGTGAAAGCTGAATTTTGGTGTGAACCTTGGTACTGGCGTGTCGAACAATATGTCAAAAGTCATCATTTTCTTGTAACCATAACCGTTTTTGAGATATATTGATGTAAACATTTGTTACTAACAGCATCCTCTTTCTCAACGGCAGGTTGATATTATCCGATTTTGATGTAGCAGTCCTATTGTCGACGCATATCGTCGTTGGTTTGGTTGATATTCCGTTAAAGGACTTAACTGCCATGCGTATAGCATATATTTCAGACTTGAGGACAGTAGATATTTACACCACAGGCTAAATCTGTAGAAAAATGCCCCAACCATCTCCTGTATCCGCCTTTGGCCCGTCCGTGTGAATCCAGACGCGACCATCGGCGATAGCTCCCTTTTTCTTCCAGTCTGGTCTTGTGGGTGTCTTGACCTGGAAATTCCTGCCAAAATGTGTTATTTTGCTCATGTGGTTAGTGTTTTCTGCAACGAGCCCAAATTTTCGGCGGTATTCTGTAAAAATACTGCTGTGTCCCTACTGATTTGAATCGTTCCACATGCCGAAACTTTTAGCGCGAGTTATATCTTTAATATATATTGTTTTTAAAAGAAAACAAACTTTTATTTAGAAAAACAATTTATTCTGGTAATGGTAACTAGTAACTAAGCCTATGATATGATTCCCTATATATATCATTTGAGAACCAATGGTCTTTGTCTAAAAGTGCTGACCCACAAAACTGCTGATCTGCAAAAGTGCTTGAGTATTTAGTCAACAGATAAATTATTTATGCAAGCTAATCAGTTTTTGGATAAAGAATTCTATGATTTGATACTCAACTTATCATTCAAGTTGTTGAAAAAGATAAAAGTGAATTTGAATATTACTCATCATTCCAATAATTTATTATAGATTGGTATCGTACTCACAAGAAGTACTTGTGAGTACTTGTGAGCATATTAGGTAGTTTCGAGACGGATGTTACTCGCGCATTGTCGCTAAGCTTGCGCTTCTAAAGATAAATCGATCCCGGGCATAAGTCCCAGAACCATTTCATTTTGCAGTTATGTTAGCTCCTTGAAGTTGGTTTTATTCTCCGCTGCCTTCAACCACACGATCGTTCCATACCCCAAAATCGGCCTCACTACACATGTGAATATGTAGTAGCCCAATCTAGGTTTTAGACCCCAGGTATTGGAGTAGGCAGATGTTACCATGAGTTCGGTGATACGTTTTTGCGACGACGGTCGTTTGATCTGCTGCTTGTAAACGTCAAGATAAACAGACATACTTGATCGAAGCTCTTTTTGGAATTTCAAACGCCGTTTGAAAATGTTAACAATTTTAAGAAAAATTTTTTTTAATTTGTTGCTATGCTGAATTTCTGCAAACATTATAATTCGATTTTTCTTCTCCGTCTTCAAAATCTGTTAAGTTACTGATAATGTCACTATCATTGACTGTTTTTTCTTTAATCATTATCTTAATCATCACCCTAATCATCAATCCATCGTTTTCAAGTCATTTCAAAATGTAGCTAAAAGTTCATTTCACATAGGATATCTTACAAGTTACGATTATGCCCTGGTCTAATAGTTGTGCAAAACTTTATTTATAATAACTTTATTAACATGTACATATTGGAATTCGCTAACACAATATATGTATACATACATTGTATATCTTGTGCATTGTGTTAGTTTGTATGTGAACATTGATAGAAAACATTACAAAATGGTGTTATAATACCAACAACGCTGCCATTCATATATCCCATTAAACAAATCGCTCAAAACAAAACACCGCACAAAAAAAAATCGCACAAAAATGGGTTTGACTGTACTACTCGAACACACATTCGTGAGCGCCTTTGTGTTGTTCGATTCTTCTGGCAATCGACCATTTCAGCGGTGACATATTTCTCTCTTTAATTAGTATCAGCATCTTTATGGCGGCTTCACAAAGTTCTCCGAAATGATGTGAATCTGGAGGAAAACCTATAAACTCATCTGAGTCAAACTTAGTCAGGATAAATGCCGCCATTCTAGAGGTAGACCTGTTTCCAGGAAGACAGCCTCCGGCTCCATGTGTCGTGAGGGCCTACACTAAACTATGACTCCGCCTCAAAAGAAAAAAAACCGGAAGTTCCTCTCAAAGAATACAGTTCATCTAGGCCAGGCGTACCTGAAAAAGTGTCTTAATAATAATTAGGCCATGAGACTCACTTTTAACAATTCATTATTATTTGGATTGTATGACTGATTTTATCTTGATATATGTAGGTAATATTCAGCTTCAAACACGAAAATCAACTACATATTTATATTCAGTCCGCGAAATCAAGGCACATCATATTTAAGTTTATGGTATTCAAGTAAACTCGATATTTAAAGCAGAATCCTGAAAGCCTGAAAATTTTGATTGATTTGGGTGTTTACTCCTCTCGTCATGTTCGATAAGGACTTCACGATCTTTCGTCTCATAAACTTCCAATAGTAATAGGCTGGGCACCCGGTGTATTTTTGAGATCAAATGGCAACCCATTAAGCCCGTACTTCACATTTGGGGCTAAGACTGTAGTTTTAGGTACATCCTCATTGGGGGATATCCTCATGTTTGTTCATATTGATTTGATGAAATTCTGACGTTACGCTAAGTTCAAGGTGGTAAAATAATTTGATTTTCCACATCTTGCAAGAGTGCTTGTGATATAAGCTGGCCATTCATCTTAGACAGCCCAAAACACTAACTTAATAGTCCTACATAAATGGAAACAAATTAGTTTTCTAATAAGCTGTTTCAACAATTTTTTTTATTGAGTGTGGTGGGCCACCAGGTTCTATCCTAGGCCCAATTTATTTTAAAAATTTGCACTGCAATACTGGCTTCTTCATCCAATACTGACATTTTCAGTTAGCCTCATTGGAAAGTTCTTGAGTAGAATGTACAACAGCGGGAGTATGCGATTGTGACTTAATGCGTATTCTTTTTGCTCTTACAGGTTTTTCGTGTGCTAAAAGTTTCTCTTTTGAATGGAGGCAGGATTCGAATCATTAACATTTTTTCCTTAGATTGACATTTTTTGACTACCCATATTACTCGCTCTCACTTTAAATTTCATCCTTAGTCATCCATTAATTGAGGGAGTTTTTAGGCCGGCGGACTTTACACTTGCATACCGTGTAGATAAAGCGCTGTACTCAGGAAGTATGTGTACGAATTATTGTCGGCGATAGGCTGTTTGAAAATCATAAATAGATCAAAGAGATCTGACGTTTCTTTATATACCTAATTTAGATTAGATTAAGGCATTTTACTTTTTGTTACTAATAAAAACTAACTACCACTAAAAATACGATCGTGAGGCTTGACAAAAACTATGTATATGCTCAATACAGCCATGTATGTTCACTCTTTCCATTGCAATTTTAATAAATAATATTGTTAAAACTATTAACATGACCATATTTTGAAAAAAATCTGATCAAAAATACGAAACTGGAACAAATTCATCCAACTATTCTAGAAACTATCATAAACCTACTTTTCATAATACCATCGGAAACGAACGAGGACAAATCAATCAAACATTGGACTATGGTCCAGGGTATTTTTCCTCGTTTATTTCTATCTCAGAAAAAATCTTTTCCTGAAACACTGTGCCAAAATGTGCCGTGTTTTCGATGAGCGAACGAGAGCGAATGAAAGAGAATGTGATTCTCAATTTAGATGCTGCGCCACTATCTCCATCATCAAGATTACATCCGAGAGGAGGCCTAAATGAGTTTAATTATAGAAATGTCGCAAATTCAAGTGGCAATTTTAAAAATAAAATTAAAACGAAAGTAGAAAGAAAATGCGAAAATCAGACACGTTTGCAGCTTTTGCACGATTTTCAACGTGACGTGTCTGATCGTTTTCATTTTCAAAGACGACATATGGTTGTGATTGTATTGGCATGGATTGATGTGACGGCATCAAATAAATCTTGATTTATGCGAAGAAGAATTTCGTTGAAGGGGACAAGATAATCTTTTCGATAAGTCATAAAATAAAAATACTTACACTCATCTTTTTAATTGAAGTTTTAAAATCCAATCTAGATCACTACATATCCCCGGGATCAAGCACAATCCAATTTTCCTATTTTTAACTTGGCTGTGAGATTTTCGAGTGGTGGTGAAACTGTTGCTCGAAAACACGGAACTATGTGACACTTTTTTCTATTCTGAATGCACTAGTGAATTTTTAAATATTTTGGATATGTATTATTGGGCTAAATTTTAATCTTTTTTTTTTTTGAAAATTGTTACATAAACTAGTTTTGATTTATTTTCACTTGAAACAACACTTTTCACTGCAACTTGAAATTCACAAATATAACGACACTATTTTTGAAGAACGGTATTATGCAATACTTTCCATTCTATAAATTCCGATAGTAGATAAATTCCGATAAATATTCACTGAGAAAGAAAATTTTTGTCGCTCCACTTAGGTGAAAGTGAATTTTTTTCTTGTCTTTTTTAATATAGCTGGTTCTATTTGGAGTACACTAGTAGAACTGGGCAAATAGGATTCATGATGATCGTCTTGCAATTGGACGGTACTGATCGTCGCGGGAAGCTCAAGCTTAAGATACTTTCATCGTCCGAAACTCACTGAATCGATGATTTGTCGAAAAAACGATTTTCCACTTGATGAAGAAGAATTTTCCCCAGTTTCGAAGTCGACATCGTCGTCTGGCTAGAATATATTGTAAATAGTATGAGAAGAGAGAGAAAATAGAAAATTTGTATCTTTATCCTATATGCTACGGAGAGCACAAAATCTGAGATGTTGAAAATTTTATTGAAGAAGAATTTCATTTAGATTAAATTTCGTTGTTTTGTTTATGTTTAGGGCAATTTGTATTTTGAAATAATTGGGGAAGCTACCAACAGATACGAGTAGTTTTGTTTTTGTTTAAGAAAGTTCAAGTTTTTATGTGTGCGTGAGTTGGTCAGTGGCCAAGATTATAGGGATTTAATTTGGCGTCTGCGATTTGATGGAGAAATTATAGAAAATGAAAATATAACTGAAAAGTTCTGGTCTAACGAAATTCGAAACTCCAATCGAACCCGTAATTACTGAAACAAGGAACATTTACATCCGTGAAATAATTTATTTTCACAAAATAAATAGTACAAACAACAAATAATCTAGTTTTGAAATCTGATTTCAATACCTCAATTTGAAACGATCTTAGTGGTGCCAAAAATTTTCAACTTGGACCCGAACACGTTTCGAGCAAAAGTTCAATCGGAATTTAGACGATGTTTGAATCTTATCTTCTGCCGCTGTTCATTGTAAGTTAGCAAGTCTAGACCAAGTGTACGCTAGGTGAATTTTGTTTCCTCATTCTCGAGATAGTTTGAACGTCTGAAATCCGCAATTGGACATTGATGTAATCTATTTGAAATTTCAATGGGATATGGAGGTAGCAACGAGTATTTGGAAATTATGACGTAGGAAGTATTTGTTCTCCGTATATTTGTTTGCGTCTCATTGAAGAGTATATTTATTGCAAATACGAATAATTGGTTAAAGTTATGCAGATAAATTTCACATGTGAATTCCAAAAATATATCTAAAGATTCCGAAGGAGCATATTTTACGGAATCGTTTTATTTTCAGCAGCTTCCTGTTTGTGTGTTGAAATGACTTGTAAATATTGATTTCTAAACGTTGTGTGGAACATATGTTTGCTTGATTATTTGGGTCACATATTCATTTTGTTGGACAAGCTTATATTTTGTATGAACAGTCATAAGAAGTTCGAATTTTCATAAAAGTTTGGGAGCGAAGTGTTTTCTTTGGACTCTTTTTTAATCTTTGTACAGATAACTAGGCTTTCATGGGCTGTAAGGCTATAAAAGGAATATGTAAGGGTATGGACAGTGGATGTGGCGATGGACGACTTCGCTTTGTCGAGTGGTATTTGTGGTCTACTACTCTAGCTTATTTTGCTTGATGAACCCAACGCCACTTTGCAAAATATCGGCATATATCTGTTACGTGAGAAAATAAAAAGAAGTAATTTTGCAGACCCAAATATAATTTTAAAGGTTGTCTTTCAATCGCCTTTCGCCTTACCACTCAGGGCTCTTTTTTATTGCTTTTCTTCTAAACTTATAAAGTGAAATTGATTAGTCGACTGTAATTATTTTTAAAATTATGTGGCAAATCTACTATACACAATTTTACGCCGGTAGTTAACTTTAGCTTGTTCATCTGCAAAACCATGCTGACAAAATAAGACAGATTATGGAAAAAGTCTTTTGGAGAAAAGTGATCATAATATTCATTACTGCTGCAATTCAAAAAACACTTACTCGGCTCAAGCTATATAACAATACAGTATAGAATCGGCGAATAACGGCTTTACAGCAATTTATGTAAAAGGCTATGCAATGTGCGCATAAACGTGAACTCTATAATCTGAGCATCATCAATGCTCTCGTACATATGAAGGAGTTTATTACATGACGAAAAAAATATCATTCTCGAAAAATTAGGGCGAAAAATAATGCTCAGTGACTTAAAAGCAAAGCAGAATGATAATGGGTTAAAGGATATACAGTACAGTTCAATATATCTACCTGATCAATATACTATCTTATTAGGAAGCCAGTATAGAATCAGATTACTATCAATTTGCTACTGTATCTCTAGCTAAAATCAGTGCAATTTAGCGGCAAACGAAGCATATAGATATACCAAAAAAACACAGATATACCGAAAGAGACTGGTAGCAAACCATCTCGAATTTATCACCATAATCGTCATCGGTGCCTAAACCCGAATCTTTACTAAACCCGATTCTCGATAAATGCAGATAAGGGAAAGTGCTATTGCAATCACTTTGGGCTAAGGCCAGCTCATCAAAGACGGGCCGTGTCTGCCACTCTCATCACGCCAACTATGGACATTCTCAAGCCGTTCAGCGAGGCTTGGGCTAGCTGTCTGGATTCAATTTAAAAGTATTTTGTACCCTTGCCCAAATGTTGTACCCTATCTGTTCCCTCTAACTTCCGGAAACTCCCTAACAATGCAATAAACTCTAAGAAAAAGGTGATGAGATTAAAACTCACGGAAAGAGACGACACTAAGATGTTAAATGCTAAGAAAGAAGATAAGAAAATCGCTCTAAATGAAACTTGTACTCTCTAGATTATTTTAAAATATGTATAAAACGGCGAAAAATAAGTATGAATACACGGTCTATACAATACTTTATTGCACTACTCTTGCCTCTTCTAACACGAGGTACCTCTAATCTTAGTACAGTATAAAACTGTTGTCTTAGAGTAAGTCAAATTTATAAATTGTTTTTAATGTGTACCAATTTTTTTCCAGCTTGGAAAAAAAAATATTTTAATAAAGAAACCGATTTTTCCTTTCGAAGCTAGATATATTGAATTTTGTGACTGTGTATTTGTCACAAAATTCAATATATCTAGCTTCGAAAGGAAAAATCGGTTTTTTTATTAAAACAAATTTATAATTTCATTTAAGTCCAGTAAAATGGCTCTTTGTAATGTTTGTCTGTAAACAATAATTTGTAGAATTCAGGAAACTCTATAATTAAATTTTTCTGCGGCAGAATTACATGGGCTGCCATTTCAAAGTTTTTCAAAAATAAATTCTATTGTAGAAGACGTTTATTATCAAAACTGAGTCTTTATGGTTTTATTGCTCAATTAGCAAATAAGTCATGATAATACTACAGAAATTTCTTGCTTATTAGAATCGCGCCCAGTGTGGGAAAGAAGTTTAAAAATGTGTAAATGGAATATTTAACCAAGAAATGTCATAGAAATGCTAGTCCAGTGGAGCAAATGTTTGCAGATCTTTCTTTTGGTGAAATTATCCTTCAATTTTAGACTTCAGCTCAATGATATATTAATTTTATATTTTTTCTAGGCACAAAACTTAGTGCCTAAGCTCGCAATGTATGAAATGTTTTAAAGCTATTCCTTAAATTTCATTCCGAAATGTGTGTTACGTGAATAAGTTTCACTTGTTTTTAAAGGAAATTTTAGATCTCTTTATGCTCGAAAGTGATACCTTCTTCCGTATGACTCGTATCTAAGTAATTATTTCCTTCCTTGACATTTAAGTTACGAGGCACTTTAAGCACAGTCAGTTACATGGCAGACAAAATTTATATATTTCCTGTAGTAAGCTCTACTATCGATAGTTTCAGTTCGAAGCATGAAAACTTCCAAACGAATTCTAGTATCAATCTACAAATGTATATTTATAGTTTTTTCAGCGGTGTACCTACATATATAAAATCTTTCTGTCGAAAGCTCTTGTACAAGTCTTTCACTTGCAGTCATCATACATTCAAATTAACTACGAATTTAATTTTATAATAGTAGTTATATACTCGGAAGTAAATTGCATTCGTATATCCACAATAAAACAAAGCACCTTGTTATATAGTACGTTAAGTATCAGGTGGAGTTAAACGCTTGATGGAATATTCTCAGTATTTATGAGCTTGTATCGTGTCAAGGTTAATTTCTTATCAGTATTTATTGACAAGTGTAACCGTAATGTTCGACTAAACTTAAGTACAGTTATTAGTTACTGTGAGTGTGAACTCATTAACTAGCTTAATAATAATAATAAAGTGACTATATAGGTTAATAATAATATAGTGACTAGATAATTTCGCGAAACGGTGAGTATTTATCAGAGAAGCTTCAAATTCAGATATTAAGAAATTGAATGTGTTGAAATTCCTTCGTAAAATATTTCAAGTTTTGAGAAAGATATTGTTCTTCTTCCATCGGTTCATATTGTCAATTAAAGCTTTTCTTCCCGGTAAGTTTCACTTGTAAACAGTTTTCATTGATTTTTCTAACGTTCAATGACACAATGTGTGCTGTGAGTATTTATATTTACATGCTACAATAGATACATTTCGTCTGCAAAGCTTCGAATTTCATCTGGCGCCAAAAGAAGCTTTCATTTCACCATTCTACCCTATTTTAAACTAAGCGTTAGCAAAAATAGAATATAATACATATAAATATAGCATTGAGAGACTGTATTCAAACCTAATGTTAAGAATGGTTCGTATATGTAAACCGAGTGAGGACACCATGGAGTTGTACTAAGAAATGGATACACAACAACTTGTTGATATGCAAAATTTCCACTAAATGAGCAAAAGCTTGTGTTAAAGTCATTAATAGAATGAGAATTAGTTAATTAGCTTTACATAAATCCCTATGCGATGATGTGCATGGTAATTTCGAAAAGAAAGTGTATTTTGTCGTTGATGTGTGCTTTTTAATGAAACTAGACAGAACTTTCTCCAGGGATTTATTTATAGATGATTGCGAAAAAGACGGAGAAAGTATATAGAATGAGACGTCTATCTGATGAGTTGTAATTAAATTTGAATAGGCAGACAGGTTACATGATTTTGTCACAGGGGAGGTGAGTTTAGATAATATTCAATTTTTATTTCTTTTTTATCTTTTTATGATGACTTCGGCTAAAATGACGGACTTAATAATAGAAAATGCGAATCCGAAAAAATCGATCAGAAAATTACATTTCAGCAAAATTCCAGAGGCTAAAAGTTCAAAAACAAAAATGAATTAAAACAAAATATCAGTGACAATTTGGTAAAATTTTTAAATTTTTTTTGCAAAATTTATAAAAAAAAACGTAAAAAAGTGGTGTAAATTTGAAAGAGTCGTAAGATGATTCGGCAAAATTATTGCTTTTTTCCCCCAAGATATAAAAAAAGAAAACAACTAAATACGATACAAAACTCAAAAAAATGCGGGAAACATTTGGATGCAATTCGGTAAAAATTAAAAATAATTCCAGAAAAAGAGCTTGAAACCTAATAATGTGATAAATTCGGTGAAAAATTCCGATAAAGAAGAATTCAAAGAAAGATTTGAACAAAAAAAATGGGATGAATATTTACAAATCAGCGGAAAAAATTGTGAAAAATTGGCAATTATGCACTAGATTCCCAAAAAGGCAGAAAAATTATGAGAAACTAAATGAAAATTCATCAAAATTTCACGAATATTTCAAAGAAACTTGGTGGAAACTGAGAAAAATTCAAAGCAAAAGATAGCCGCCGAAAGAAAATTTTAAATGAAATCCAGCAAAATTCTAGAAAGAAAGGTTTCGAAATAAGTTTCAAAAATAAGTGGAGAAAAAGGTGATAAATTGGTAAAAGTCTGATGAGACAGAAAAATTACATTTTTTGCGAAAAAATAATTTAAAGAAAATCTTAAGATAAACGGAAAAAAACGTGACAAATAATGGCAAATATTTAAAGGCATACTGCACAAATATGACAACAAATTTAGCTTAAATAAAAAAAAACAAGCAAAATTTTTGATGAAATAGGGGATCATCTGGGAAAAATTTATCAAAATACCAATATTTAAAAAAAAATGGTTGGCAAAATCGTAAGAACAACAAAATATCCAAGGTGTAAAGAGAAATGGCAAGCAAAATAACAGAATTCAATGGGTTCAAAAACCATGCTGATAGATTTTCAATGCTCAAAACATTATTAGCTATATTTTGCAGATATGGTGAAACTTAGACTTTCTGTGCTCTGAGCTGCTTTATGAATCAAAACTGCTAATATATTGATTCCTTCTGAAACCTCTAAAATAGTTAACAGAATAATATTGCGGAATTTGACCAAAAATAATGAAATTTCTTGCTTATTTGTATCCCGCCCAATGTGGGCTAATGGGTCAACTCCGATGCTTCATTTTTTGTTGTTTCTAAAAAAGTTCTGTGAGATTATCTCTAAAGTGCATAATTTTACCGGGCTGGATTTTTCTGAGGATATGAATGTAACAAGCAATAGGTCTATCCTAAGGTTAAATTAAGACATCTTTAATCATTTGGCTGCAGCGGCCATTTTAAGTACCCCTATATTTTTATGGAAAGACCAATTTCGGGAAAAACTAGAATGAAAAATAAAAGCTGATAATCGTTCATTCTTAGCTATGATAACGTTTGATACATTTTTATGCGAGCGCAGAGTACCTAAAAGTTGACATAGAATTCTTTTCGAATTTCGATTGGTGAAAGCTTCTGATAGATAATTAGATCATTACGAAAGTCGCAGGACATATCACTGTTAAAATATACATGTATGATTTTTGAATTGTGCAGATAACCATATAGCTACAGCAAATACATAAAAAAATCCTCCAAATCATCACGTTTGCTGAATTTTTTTTTCGCTTTTCAGAAAATAATACGAACGATTTTGTCCACTCAGTGAGTCAAAAATTTTCAAAATGCCACCAAAGATAGCCTTCACTAGATTAATTATTTTTCAACGAGAATTCACAGCCGGATCATCAAATCAATATGAAATTCATAGACTATTTTTTTTTTGAGTAGGAACAGGTCTGATTTTGAGTAGGAACAGGTCTGCACCAGTGGTACCGTCTTGAAAAGTCACTTGAAACAAATTTTATAACTTCTGATGCCATCATCTGATTTTAAACCAAGTCAATGGACCTTACTGTAACTTAACTTTGGTGACATTTTCGCTGAAAACCTACAAAGGGCTGCCAGCTATAATAATTTGCCTCATTATTTTAGTAAGAGATGTTACCATTAAGATTTTTAAATGCTATAAATCTTTCTACCCTATGGCATCTGATGCGGTTATTGTATGAAAGTGATACATAGTTCTTGAAATGGTCTTAATAAAGAGCAGGTTTGATATGCTTACACGCAAAAAGCTCACGAAGGATAGCCTCGATAATCAAACCATCGCCTCATTCCAGGTGACTATTTCTCCAGATTTGGACAACGTTTTTCGAAAAGATTTTTGGCCACCCGGCGCCTCAGTAAAGGATTTTATTTCGAGGTCTCGAATGACCAGTCACTCCGAAACATCGCAGAATTTTTGAAATTAATAAGTTCAATCCAATTCATGTATACTACCATCACATAATTCTTCTTGCAAATCTTCGAAGTTATGGGGTGTCTGGTCCTCTTTGTCTTGGTTGTCATCCTACGTTTCTGGTAATTCTTGTGCTGTAACTGTACAATCCTCCACCTCTTCCTCTTTCTGTCCGCTTTTCGGTGTTCATGAGGGCTCCATTCTCGGTTCAGTATTATTCCTAGTCTTCATAAATGATCTTCCTTCCTTTATTCGTTCTCCCTGTCTCTTGTTTGCCGATGACTTCAAGATTTTCAAAGTGACCCTCCAACTCCAAAATGGTCTCTGCACTCTGTGTTACTGGTGCTCTAAAAATTCCCTTACTTTGAACATATTCAAATGTCATCAAATGTCCTAAACGTATAAAATGTCACCCTTAATATAATCCTATATTCAGTACGGATCTTCCATTACGGCTGTTGATCATTTTAAGGATTTTGGTATGTACTTTGATCCAAAGCTCAAATTCGACCTGCACATTGCCTATATAACTGCCAAGTCCTCTCGTCTGACCGGTTTCATCCTTAGATGCTCTGCTCCTTTTACTAGCATCGCTACCTCTTTCCATCTATTTTTTCACTTGTTCGTAGCATCCTAGAGTATTGTTGTCAAGTGTGGTCTCCCCGTCATAAATATATCAATGAGGCAGTGGAATACGTTCAGCGTAGGTTTACTCGTTCACTGTTGTTTAACTTCAATATCTCTTTCTTTGGTTATCCGTCTTTCCTTATTCCGAATTCCTTCATTAGATTCCCGACGAGTGTTCCTTGACGAGTGCTTGCTTTTGAAGCTAGTCCATTGCCCTTTGTTCTCCGATCTTGGTTATATGCTGTGTATACGTAACGTCAATCGATCAGATAGATCTCAATTAATGTTTTCTCTTCCCTTCACGCGGTCTGAAGTTTATTTTAACTCGCCGCTAGTACGTATCTCCAGGAAACACAACGACCTTCAGCTTGGTCCTTTTCCGCTAACGTTCGCTCAATTTAAGTCGCAAATTAAAGATTTAATTCTTGAAGCTCCTTATAATGCTTGATTATTTTACCGTTTTTGCACGTTCTTCCATGTTAACTTGTGTATTGCTTTAATTTGTTGAAGTTTCAAATATGTATTTACTTAATATTTTCAATTATTTGCTATTTTTTTCTTTTTTAAAATCTTTTGTGGCTCATTCTAGTATTTATATTTTTGTAACTGGGCGGTAGCCTGCTAAAATAGATTTAAATAAATAAATAAATAAATAAACAAATAATGTACATGCATTCTAAATCTACACATTTACTCAACTTTTCTTCGAAAATAAGACTTCTAGCGGTTCCTATGTGGTTGAGTTTTTTTTTTATTTTCATGATGATTATTTTCATAATAATAAACACACTCAAATGTCAAATTACTTCCTCGAATCGATGTAGTAGAGAAAGCTTTCTCTCGTTGAAACAGAAAATAATTTCCCCACGTCCATGGGAAAAGTTTTCTCTGCGACCATCTGACTGATGAATTTCCATCATTGAATAGTGCAGTTCTTCAGTTGCCGCATAGATTTCCCTATTTGCCATCGAATCGGAACAATATTATTTGCATGCAGGCAACCAAAAGAAAAACTTCTAGTTCTAGTCATCACCAGCTCGGTATCGGTTATCTTTTTTCGCCAAATCTATAGGAATATTTGTCTTTTTAATGATTTCCGGCTGTTACATTTTAATAGTTGCTCAAAAATCGTTTAGCGTATGCATATCCGATTTTTCCATGTTTTGTTGGATAAGTTTCCCGATTAGTTCAAGATAAAGGGTGCATGGGTTTTCCGCAGCTGCTAAGTGTGATTTAGTGTCGTGTGCTGATTCAATCGAAAAGTGAAAATGAGTGAAAATATGTGTTAGTGAGTTTCGTTAAAGAAAAATTGGACTTTGTTGATTTCGTGGAATATAAAATAATGTTTTGTATTTTGTGAAAAAATCAGTATTAGCCATTCGGGTGCGAAATCTGCTTAGCAAATTTGCATTAGGTTATTTATTTGTTGGTATGCGTAACGACTTCGCCCTAGGCGAAAATGCAAATTAAATTTCTAATCTAGATAAAAATCGAATAAAATTTCAGAAAGTGAATAAAGAAAACTCTTGTCCACATTACGTATACAGCAAGGGTTGCTCGCAATTTTTCCGTGCAATGTTTTCAATGAAAATATTGTTACTACCGGGGGATGGAGATTCGGGCGCTGACAGGGTCGCTAGTGAACATATATAATTATTGGCTAGTACTAAGTGGTGTCAATTTGCTAGTCACAAGTGGGTGAAGTGCTTTTCTCATCACCGACGCCGAAGCTTATGTAAAGGACACGTTTTTGTTATTGGTGCTAGTGCTGTATTCCACTTTCCGGCCCGCTGAGGAAATCGCTTTTCACTGATAGTGACGGGAAAAACGTGCGTAGGTGTTGTTCAATCGACTAAGCCAACCAAGTGCCGACTACAGTCGTCGAGCCGGGTCGTTCTCCACTATACTGTGGGTGCTGCTGCGTTTATTGTGATTTACAACATAGCCGAGAATTGCTGTTGCAAAGGGTGTCCGCATACAACCCTTCCAAGACGAATTAAGAAAATGGTAGACATGGTATCGTCAGTAAACCGGGATGGTGAAGGATCTCGGATAAAGAATTTTATGGAGCGAACGCCGAACATTTTGAAGACCAAGTTCTTGTCCGTGCTGGGGAATAGTAATGAGCTTTTGAATGGACTTTCGAATAAGGTACGAATCTACTGCGAAAACTATAAACACATGGCTATATACAAGGTTATGCCTAGTTCAAGTGTTCATCTTTAAGAAACGAAGTGAGTTTATCGAAAAAAAGCTACTATGAAAGAAAAACACTTGACTATCTCACAACATAATTTTTCTTCTTTTCATACATCAGCTATACCAATTTTTTGCGTCCAACGTCTGCATACGTATGGTAAAAGCAAATAAAAGTGAAACTAAAAATGTCGATAAATGTAGATATTTGTCAACACCATACGTTTGCTCTACCGCTAACACTAGCTGACTGCTATGTTTAATAAATTGCAGTCACGTTTTTCATTCGGAATGATTGTGGAACACAGAACGTGTTCCATCAATAATTTTCATCTTTGTATGCTATAACTTGATGTGAAAGGAATTTAATAACGAACCGTTAGTCGATAGAATTGCGAGAAAAGCTATAGTATCAACATATTTTTGTGTTGTTTATTCTATGGGTAGGTTAGTTATTATCCTTGAACTAGTTATTTGAATTGGTAGGACGTGATTTTTGGTAACCACTTAAATTAGGGTGTACAATAATATATTGGTGAATAGTTCTGGTTTTATGTTGACGTTTGCTGTAGAAATTAGTTTTCACTGGTCTGTAGCGAATATTAAAGAAGTTAATGTTTTAAATGTGTTCCACGATTAAATTAGTAGATTGATGCTCTAGATTCGTCAGAATCTCATTTACACCCAGAATCTTCCAATTTTGCGTTGGACCCTTCAGATTTTACCTCTGTCCTAGTTTCAGGGCGGCATCAATCATCACTAGCTGTGATATAAGATTAGTAATTTTCACGATTGGAAGCGTATGCCAATCGAGTAACGATCTTTCTTCAACCGACCATTTACGAGTACGTCAAGTTACAAAAACGCAACTTATTTTTATCTCTAGACTAGCATATGGAACTCAACCTGGAGATCTTCTAAACTAAAAATGGAAAAACTAGGATAAATTCCGAACCCATTTATCTGCCGCAATCTAATCAAAGATAGAC
Organism: Nemotelus nigrinus; assembly: GCA_947369275.1. Classification (NCBI taxonomy): domain Eukaryota; kingdom Metazoa; phylum Arthropoda; class Insecta; order Diptera; family Stratiomyidae; genus Nemotelus; species Nemotelus nigrinus. The sequence continues at coordinate 50,057,717 of OX376375.1, read as the reverse complement.
TGGAAGCACAGGCGATGAGCCCGCTTAAACTTACATTCCATTCTCGTTTTCGTGCCAGTGGTTAGCAATCCTTCTGACCATCTGGACTTATTTATCGTATCACCATCGGGGCACTACAGCCCGAATCGAGCCTTAGCCTCCTTAATAATTCGCCTCCATTCGTCTCGGTTCAGTGACCGCGTCCTCCAGTTCGGTGCTCCCAAAAGTTACCTGCTGTCAGCATCTATCGAGTCCTCCCATCGCTTGCGCGGCTTACCAACTGGCCTGGCTCCGCTCGCTCGCCCCTTGAGAGATCTTTTGGGGATTCGATTGTCGCTCATTCGTTCGACGTGGCCAGCCCATTGTAGTTTTTGGAGTCGTATAACGGTAGAGACTTCCGGCTCGTCATACATGGTATACAGCTCGTTGTTGTATCGGATTCGCCATCCATCTTCTTCCCGTATTGGACCGAGGATCCTTCGCAATACCCTTCTCTCAAACGTATTTAAGGCTCTTCCAGATGCCTGGGTCAGCGTCCAGGCTTCACTTTCGTAGCATAGCACAGGTCTAATAATTGTTTTATAGATGCGGAGCTTCGTATTTCTGTGTACGCATCGAGATTTTAAAGTGGGAAGCACCGAAAAGAATGTCTTATTGGCTAAATGAATCCGACGTTTGATTTCGTCAAGCTCATTCCCATCCTTCGAGAGGTTCGTCCCTAGGTACACGAAATTGTCTACCTTTTCAAGGTTATAGTCCCCTATCGTTATGTTTTGTCTTATTGGCGTCCTTTTCCTTGATTGAGAGATAGCTTTAGTTTTTTGTTCGTTAATTTGAAGACCAACTTCCTTGGCGGTTTCGTTTAGAGCTACAAATACTTCCTTGGCGTCGTTGAACGAACGTGACATAATATTGATGTCATCAGCGTAAGCTACTAGCTGTGTCGTCTTAAATAATAAAGTTCCTCTCGTGTCAACGGGGATTTTTCTGATGACATACTCAACCGCTAAGTTAAAGAGTACCGGAGCTAATCCATCCCCTTGTTTTAGCCCTGTATTCGTCGAAAACGAGTTGCTCATATTATTCTGAATCAGCACTTGTGACGTGGAGTCGATCATGGTCATTTTCACCAGTCGTACCAACTTTGCTGGGATTCCGAACTGCAGCATGATGTTATATAATGCAGTTCGGTTGATGCTGTCGTAATTATTTATCGTATAGGAGTTTCAAAAACTGAATACGTACCCAGCATCGCCAGAAAAAAAAAAAAAATTTATCTATGTACTCCCAAAATGTTTGAGGTTTGAGGATAAGGCTGCTTGACTTTCAACATGCGGCGAATGAAAATCAAGATGATATTATTTGTATTTCAGAAACATGCCTGAACTCTGATTTTCTTAGCTCCGAGCTGCTTTCTACTTTTAAAATTTATCGCTGTGATCGTGATCCTAACATATCTTTGAAATCATTTGGTGGTGATGCCTTCATTGTGTTCAAAGATTCCAAATCAAAGCTTATAGTAACCTCCTTAAACAAAGTTCCTCCCCTCAAACTACAAAATTCAATTTTCACAAAGGTATCGTGTCCTTTGCACCCTGGATTAACAGAGCATTTTTTCATCTCTTCCATGTGAGTATTGTGTTGATATTTTCAACAGCATCTTGGAGTCCATACTTATTAATTATCAATGAAGTCCCAAGTATTTCCCTGGTTTATGAAATCAATTGTCTCAAATCTGCGAAAAAAACATCAATTACGCCACAAATATGCGGGAGCTATGTTTTGTCGAAGACCTTGTCACGAATTTAGAGCCGATACTAAGCTTGAAATTAAAAATGCGCCTCACTTATATGTATTAAGCATTGAGAACAAAATGTGAGGTGGTAATTTAAAGCCATTCTGGATACGTGGCTTTCCGGTCCTTCAATTCCACACCTCAGCCTTCGATTACACTTGGTGGTTAAATTGCTATACGTACCCAATCCAGCTGCAACATGCTTTCCGAACATTTTTCTTCGACAAACACATTAACCGTGTTTTTTTTTCTCCCGTTATCCATAACAGAACAGAACAGACGCATTGGAAACAACAACAACTCTTGTACCAGGGAATTCACTTGGACAGGAGTTGTAGTTGTTTTCAATGTGCCTGTTCTGTTATGGATAGGGGGAGCAAAAAAACACGCCTATTATCTTCATCACCTACTTCTTCCTACATTTTGGAATGCCATGATGACATATCACATTCACTTTTTCCTATTCCTTTCATCACTCCCATTATGATTGAAGATATAATAAAAGGACTAAAATTGCTTTCTAGTTCATTCTATACCAAAAATCTATAAACTAAACTATAGTTCATTCTATACCAAAAATAAATGATGGATCATCTGCACAAAATTGTTGACCTATCTCCCTTCTTCCTTTTTTTCTAAGGTTCTTGAGCGATACTTTCATAATACAGTCATGAATGATTATGGTCATCTTCTTATAAAATAGCATAATGCCTTCCAGTAGGCTTCACAAATTTTTTCGTCAAAGCATTAGTGACCTTATATGAAACTCATGAAATTACACAGACTCCCCAAAAGCTTTTGATCATGTTCACAGCCTGCTTCTTTACGAAATAAGCCCTCTTGGTTTTTTACTGCTTCTCATCAAATGGCCTGAATCGTATCGATCTTGCTATGATCGCTATAGTTCCTGTTTATTTACTTCCTTCAAACCTAAAACTGGAGCTCTACAAGGCTTAATACTAGGACCTTTGCTCTTCCTGTTCTATGTCAACGATCCTCCTCTTCTGCTATCTTGAGAATATCTCTTCTATGTTGACGGTCTGAAATTATTTATGAAAATAGGATCTCTTGAAGACTGCACCCTGCTTCAATTTAACCTTTCTGTTCTTGTGAACCGGTGCCAGATGAACAAGTTAATTTTCAACGAGAAAAAATGTGATTTGGACCTATTTTCCCATAAGACTACCCCAAACATGTTTAATTATTCTTTGGATACCAACTTACTTTCTTCTTCTAGCTGCATTAAAGATCTTGGTGTTACGTTGGACAACAAACTCTGATTCAACTTTCATTTTTCCCATATGGCCACCTGGATCTCCAAGTTATCCTTGTTAAGGCCGGCGATACATGTAAACGCCTGAATTTAGACCGTTTTTCAGAGGCTTATTTAAAATAGAAGGAATAAATGAATCGTTTTTGAAGTGGTCATGTTTATTTATTACATATTGAAATACAAGAGTCTGATTTTATTTAATTTTTTTTTCAAAATGGCCGCCGTAGTAACCAATCTCCTGAGACCCTCGCGGCGAAAGGCATCAATCGGCGGGATTTTTAGCTTCAAATGGGTTGGAGTGTGTTTATTAAACATGTATCTTCTAGTTTAAGGGGGCAAGATGGTTTCCGAGGCCGAAGAAAAGCCGATTTTTGCGATTTTTTTTCTCAGCTTTGAGCGAAAATAATTACTATTTTTTTATAACACATTAAAGAACTATATTTTGAGAGTATGTAGGAATTATTGTAGAAAAAAATATGAATTAGTTATCCTGTGGTGGCAGTAGATCAAAGGCGCTTCGAAAAAAAGGCGTCGTGCGGTGCGTAAAACCTGCCCTGACAGTGTTATCTGAAATCAAAAAATCGAAGTGATTTACTTAATATATTAGTTTTTTTCGCGGATGAACGAAACTATATTGGAAAATATGCGATTTCCGATTTTTGGTGCAGTTTTTAATTTGTAGGTACCATTTTCACATAAAAAATCAGCCTTTGATTGCCTGTAAAAAATAGTAAAAAAATTTTTTGAAAAAAAAACGATCGTTCATCCGCGAGTATTTATCATATTAAAGATGTCCGGCAAAGTTCATTGAAATCGGTGCATTACTTTTTGAGTTATGTTACGCACCGACTTCAAAAATGTAGTTCGGAGTTTCGAGCTAGACTATTTCGGTTTCTCGTGGAAATATACCTGGGAACACGATCATAAAATAACCGGTATCTCTGCGAGTTTAAGTCCGATCGCCTCGAAATTTTCAAAGGATATTCCTGAGATGTTGTACTTTCATATAAAAAAATAATTGAAAATTTTTTTTTGTCGAAGTCGGAAACCATCCTGCCCCCTTAACCAAGAGAAGAAAAAAATAAGTAAGAAAATCGTGAAAAAGCACGCTTCATAAAAAAGTACGATTTTTGACCCTATTTTTCGACAGTTTTTGGGTCAAAATTGCTAAATGTTGAAAATTTTTTGGCATTTTTGAGGCTCAGCTAAAAACTTATACTATAGAAAAAACGTGTGCCAAGTTTGATAAGAATCGGTTGAGAACTTTTTGAGTTATCTTTCCCGCCAATTTAAAAAAAGTCGTTTCGAGAAAAACGCGTAGTTTTGACACACAGAAACTCTGTGATTACATTGACTTATCAACTAATCATCGATTCCAGGCCCACACAGAAGTCCTTCAGTACTTTCATAGTACTCTACTTTTTCTCAGCTCTTCTTGACGCGCTTGACGAGGTTTTGTAGTTGTCAAAGAGCTGCGGCGATATTCTCGAGCGCTCAGGTACGGTTTCAATAGCGCTCGAGCGTCGAGTTGAGGCGGAGCAGTTAAATGAGTTTTAAGTCGATAAATAATGCGAAGTTCATTCTAAAACTTTACAAACATATTTTTTTAGATGTTAATTTAACTATTTGTGCAAAAAAAAGAAACTCGAATTTTTGAAAATTTTACATGTATCGCCCCCTTAATAACTTCAAAAATAGACTAAAATGTAAAATTTATAGCAACGTATCATTGGTGAAATACCTGTATGTTGAACATTTAATAAACAAATAAATCAATGAATCAATAAATATTACCAGTTTCGCTCTGTGTAGTATCGGAATGCTTTCTTTGTTCACCATTTCTAATAGAGGTCGTTTTTATAATCCAAAGCTACTGCCTTAAATCAGCGGACCGTGAGCTTACCTAAGCACTTAATTATACTAACATCCCAGGAATGGTCAGTTCAGGCTGTTTCTATATTCGGTCAATCGTTGCTTTGAGTTGGCCTGATTCTATGGTCTTTCATTTCTCAGGCGATAATTGACCAAAAGGGCTGATATGAATATTCAGTGCCACAATCAGACAGAAAATCATTTTTCGGTCAGTTTTCACCCTCTGAGGACTTCTAATAGCTTTTCGCTAATAGCTTATTATGAAAAGCAGAGTTCTTCAGAGCAGGTTTACTCTGCACTATCCTTATTACTCTCTTCGGGTCCAAGGTCTTTGTCTAGTAAAGAAAATTAGAGAATTTTTTTTGTCCGTCGCGGTAAAAACCATGCCCTTCGAATTTAAGTCTACATGTACTCTAGTACACATGAGCATTCGCTTCCCAATGTTTGAATGGTTGCAATCAAAGTTGCCTACCACTTTAACTGTTCCTATTAAAAGTGGAATGTTGTAGTTTGAAGTTCCTCCTTAAAGGGTCAAATGCTGATTTCACCACCTTTTCGCTTTCATTTGAATCACTTGCAGCATGTTCTGTTATGGTGGCCAAGAAGTAAACTTTCATATCATAGCAATAGTAAGTAAAATCGTCTCAAATTTCTCTCCAGCATCCTTCACATCAAGCATATACTAGAACACTTAAAAAGACAAGAGTAAATAAATTTCCCAGTCTCAGCGCTCATAAATTAACTTGAACTCCAAAATAATAGTCGAACAATTCTAACCTATAAACCTATATCTGTTCTTCTATTTGTGAGCACACTTCTGTCATAAATCTCATCCAAACACAACTACCATCTACCGATTCAATCTCATAAACAGTCTACTTCAGGATATTTTTTTAATTAAATCATATTTTTATAGGAGGCACGTGGATATATCTGCCATGCCACCATTTCAACTAGTAATAGTGTTTGACACATTGCGCTGACAATATCATCACATACCTAATAAGAAGAGCACGTAATCAAGTGCCATTCGGTGATAGTTCTATTAAATGGGAACTAAGGATATCGCTGCAATAATGCAGCTTTCAATGAGGGTCAAGGCCAACATAACGATTTATTATCCGCTTGCGGATATTTCTCCAAGTCACATACAGGATTAAGGATGAGGATAAAGTCTGGTGCAGAAAGTTTGACCTGGTTAAGTGGCTGCTTTCAATATTGGAACAAGAGGATAAATACGCAATTTCAGTTAATACAGAGGGTAACGAAAGTAAGGGACTGAGCTCAGGAAATGTCAGACAAGATGGTGGTTACAAGCAGCTCTTAGTTTATGTCAGTAAAAATTATCATATTTGTGGCATATTGTTTGATACTTGGAGCAGTATTATAAGAGCTGGAAAATGTTGCTGATCATGGGCTAATATTGGCTTATAAATTAATTTAGATCTACTTTTTAATTTTAAATCTTCTAAATTTCAAAACAATAAATAAAATCTTTTATCCGAGCATACCCGTTAATGACAGACAATTTTAATTGTCATATCAACGGAAACTTTAAGAAGTGATTTTGAATTAATTCAACTCTCTCATAACTCAATTAGCATGTTCTTGCCAACATCAAAGCGATTCTGCTTCGTTGGTAAATATGTTTGTTTTTGCTAGGTACAGCATAGTACTGACACATCACTCTCGAAAATATGATGAGTATGAAAATGGATTGCACGATTTCATATACTTTTAACTTTTCAGTAATTTTAAGTTCTTTAAGCATTGCCTTGCTGTATCGATTTTAGAGCAGGCTGAAGCCTTGAAAACGAACTGCATATAATTTGGCATATGCAGATTTGTATGAGTACGGCTTGTAAACTTTCAGTGGGGATATACTTCCGTTGATTGGTGTGCGAAGTTGCTAAAGTTAAATTGTTTACTGTGGTGTAATGTATTGCACTGCAGTAAGTTTTAGTAATTGGAAGGTAATTGTCAGGCAATAATATAGTAGCAGCAGTTTTTATCTTTGATTGGGGTTGTGTATCTTAAATTAAAACCCTAGCGCATCAGAACCGCTAGAAACACTAATGTTCGAAGAACAGCAGAGGATTTGTGCAGATTTTGAGTGTGTATTCTACCACTACTTACTTTTCCTATTTAAAACTAATACACCCTAAGTAATAATAGAATCTAAGCTAATTTTAATTTCGGTGACTTCATCGAAAGTTACTGCGGTAGAAAGGTGTTTGGGGTTGCCATCCGAAAAATGTCCAGAGCTTAGAAAATTTAAATAATGTTTACATATTTTCATTGCAAATGTTTGCGATGAAAACACATAATGCAAGCATTTATTGGTACGAAAATAACAAAAAAGTCTAGTGCTAGCAGCCCTTAACTAGCACCGAAGCCAAAAATATGTCGCATCTGCCTTACGTTGAAGTCAACCTGCTCTGATCCGATGACTGCATTGGGAGTTATAAGGATGTTATAAGGAGTTATAGGGATTTAGGGTTACCATTCGCAAAAGTTTTCAAATTTTCTGGATCTTAATATTTGGTGTTTATTTTCACTACGATTTGAAAATTACGTATGCCAAAAAAATACAAAAACAGCCATAGCTGGCAACTCTATCATTGTATTGAACTGCCGTATGAATTTCGTTATTATACCATGACTGTACTGGAAGCTATAGGGCAAAAAACTTTATTTTCCTTAAAGAATTTTCAAAATTTAAGGCCCAAAAATTATCATAGCCAGCAGCTCCAACCGAATTTCAGCTACTGTATGAATTTCGTCAAAATCGAACGACTGAATTAGAATTTATAGGGCTAAAAGCAGTTATCGTTTTTAGTGATTTTTCAAGATGGCACCACTGGCACAGAATCGCCCGCATTTCAAAATCACTTCTATCAGACCTGATCCTATTTAAGACCAATACATTCTGTAAATTTCAATTAATTCTGCTTATCAGATCGTGAGTTTCCGTGAACAGAAGTTTTTGATGCTAAAAATATAGGCTAATTGGGCAAGGGTTACCAGGCGTGCCCGTTGTACCATATCAAATTTTTTACTTTGGATATGTAAAGAAAGCATAAGATTTTTATATGAGTGGTTTTTTTTGAAGAAGCGGCATTTTTTCAAGAGAGACGATGATTTGGAGGTTTTCACTTTCAGTGCCTGCCCTAGCTACAGAGTTTCCAACACGCTCATTAAAAGTTACACAAATTTACAATATGCTCTGAAAATTTCGTAATGATTGACTAGTTCTATCAAAAGTTATCGTAATTTAAAAATTTAAAAATTTTCCCGTTCTCTTTTTAGGCACCTAGCGCACACATGGGGTTAAAAAATTCCAAAACAGTATCCGATTCCCATTTAGAACACGTTCGAAATTTATTTCGTCAACTTTATTTTTCCAAAAATTATTTGTGTACGGAATAATTGGTATATTAAAAATATCACTAAAATGGCCGCCGGCGCCAAAGGGTTAAAAATAATTGATATTTGCATATACACCTATTCTCCATATACACCAATGTATCCTGAAAGTTTCAGCTCAATCGGATGGTGCGTTCCCGAGAAATAGTCACTGAATTTATTTGATGATATATATATATATATATATATATATATATATATATATATATATATATATATATATATATATATATATATATATATATATATATATATATATATATATATATATATGTATATATATGGAAGTTTGAATTTTTTGCCGAATCGATTTTAATACTAATGTTCTTCGAACATTAGTAATAATCATAAGTTACAGGGATCTTTTTTGCCCCTGTTGAGCAATATTTTTACTGATTTTCGAAGAAAATTTATTTGTATTTTTTATTAGCATAACTATTTTCAATATGTTAAATCAGTTTGGCCTCATATCATAAATTAATCAATGCATTAATCAGAGACAGTTGTTTAGACCCAATGTTAAATAATTCGTAAAACAAACGAAAAATCAGCTACAAACTCCTTAAAGATAAGGTACCTAGTAAATTATGGAACGATGCCCTGGGATAATGTTGAACTTGTACATTAACGAGTTTAAATACACAAGTATGCAAGATAGCTAAAATACTCCATACGATTAATTCGATGATAAAAGAATAAGTTGGGCATTGTACCAACCTGTTCACTGGGTATATTTCTGAAATATTTCGACGTACCAAGAAATCAACTGCAATGAGCATGACGACATTTTTCGTCATGAAAAATTTTAATCGTAAATGGACATGATGGAATTTTTTCAGGAGAATATTTAACTTTATATGTAAGATCACAAAATGGCATATTTGGAATTGTTTAGTATCTTTGCATGTATTAAAGCCGTCAAGTACAGGATGTTGGTGAATCAGTGCGAAATATTCCATGCCATAAATTATGGAAAGTACTGGAAATGCAGCGATTTTTCGCAATATTTTACTGACTTTCATTGTATATCTTTAAACCAGCACATGAATAGACATGTAAACATTATTGAAATATATCCAGTTTGCAAAATAATCGGTTAATGAATATTTAATTATATAGTACTGTATATGCTGCTAAAACAGAGTACTGGGGTATTCAAGGTCAAAAAGGACTTTTGATTATCCTACAAAACTGGTACTGGTTATTTAGGAATGGCTTGTAGGCGTGATCAGAGGTGTGTGTTGGCAAGTGTTGGTCGTGATTTGTTCTTGTTAGTTTATGAATGCTTATGATTTAATGATGTGGAAAATAAATTCAAGGTTTTAACCAAATAAGGAAATATCCGTAGATCAGTCCCTTTTGCTATGGAAAGAAATACTATCTTGGAAACAGTAAATCAACTCATATGAAAATCGTATGCTTTGTCTATACAACCAAAGGAAGACTTATGAAATTTCACATCGGACAAGAACAGTAACCCTCCTCCAATTCACCTATATTTTAAGCATCAAAAATTCTGTTCACGAGAACTCACGACCCAATTATCAGATACAAACGAAATTCACAGAATGTATTGGTATGGACCAGGCCTGATAGAAGCGATTTGGGAATGTGGGCAACTCTGTGCCGGTGGTGCCATCTTTATAAATTAAAAAGAAAAAAAACTGGTTTTTGCGCTATGAATTCTGATTCAGTTATCAGATTTTCATGACATTGACACAGTAGCTGAACCTTGTTCTAAGCCGTGTTTGGTAGAAATTTGGTTGAAAATTCGATTGGTGCTACCAGCTATGGTAATTTTGGTGTGGATTGCGTTTTGAAAATTCGCTCAGGAAAATAAAGCTTTTTGCGCCATAATTTCCAGCGCAGTCATGAAATCAAAACGAATTTCATATGATATATGGAACTTATTATAAGCATTATTCAGAAGAAATCTGGTAAAAAACCATTATAGGGTTGCCAGCTATTGTTGGTTTTGTATTTTTAATATCTTTATTAAGTGATTTTATCGTAAAAATTTCAAACGGTAAAGATCTTGTAGTGACAATAAACAACAAATATTAAGTTTTCGAAAATTTGAAAGCTTTTGCGACTGGTAGCCCTACATTTCTTTGTACACCTATAACTTGCAATGCAGTCATCGGATCAACACGAAATTCGCAGAGTAGGATGAAGCAGGTGTGATATATTTTTGGCTTTGATGCTAGCAAAGGGTTGCCAGTGCAAGGTGTTTTTTGCTATTTTCTTATCAATAAATGCTTACATTAAGTATTCATATCGCGAACATTTACAGTGAAAATAAGTTACCAGTGTTGAAATATTCTAAGTTCTTGAAATTTTTCGGTTCCAAACATCTTTCTATCCGTGTAACTTTCGACGAAATCAACGGATAAAATCGAAACGAAAGAGTTATTTGATTTTGACGTGAGGCAATAGTGGGAGACATTTAATTGCAGTGCTGGTAAAGTGTTGCAAGCACTAATCATTTTCTATGTTTATGTTATGCTTTCAAAGTTTTGCAGTGTTTGGCTTTCCTAAATCTTGAAATTCTTGAAATTCTTTCCACCCTATGAGTTTAAAAGCATTGTTAAGATCAAAGTGATTTTGCACTCGAAACAGGTTGGAGCACGTGTGGTAGAATATGCACTCAAAAGCTGCAGGATTCTTCTACTGTGCCCCGAACATTAGTATTTCTACACACTGAGTAATGACCGAAATAAATATATTAACATCTTAATATTGTTATAGTAACAGCATTGTCACTAATACATAATTTTAACAGCTCAATATTTTATGTTAGGAAGTTACAATATTATATTTGCAGTTTAACTTTATATATTAAGACTGTTAACTTTTTACGCTAAGAATATCTGTAAACATAAATGTTTTAACATCTTAACATAAATATATTACTATGCTAATATAAATGTATTAACCAAGGGTGGTGAAATTGTTGGTCAAACAACAAAGTACAATGCTAGTATTGTTAGTTAGGATGTACATATTAAATACGGCAATAGCACACTGGCATAACCTGATCTCGTCCGATCATCGAAGTTAAGCAGTGTTGGTGGGCGCGGTTACTACTTAGATGGGGGACCTCTTGGGACTATGAAAAAAACATATCGACATGCTAATACAGCTAATAAAGCATATGGCATGTTAATATTAATTATTGGTTTACCAATATAGCATTGTAAGACGTTAATATAACTTATTACCATGTTACTATTTAATATTGGCCTAGTAATATAATATTGAAACAGATAAATTCACCACACGAATGTCAATATATAAAATTTAAAGAATGCTATGTGCGGGCAATATAATGTTATTGCTAGGTCAATATAATAATGTTAAGAAATGTTTTAATATAAATATATTAGCTGCAAAATATATTAAGGGTAGAACAATGATTTTTTAGCGTAATAGCGGTTCAGGTGCGCTAGAGTTTTTTTTTCAATTAAGATGCCCGGAGTTTGCATAGCATTTGATAATATATTTATTACGGGATAAGGATTAATATTTTTTTCTTCTACAATGCGGTTGCTATAGATCCTGCCCATAGTTGCATTATCAGGATGTACGATCACATCATACCTCGAACCGGATTAGTGAATCGGCAACCGAGGTCATGCGATATAATACTACTTGATTACTTCTTATATGGCTAAGAATATTTTTTGTATATGCTGATGACCAATTAACTATTCAGGCCGAGAAAGTCAACTAAGGGCTTCAATTTCAAATGCTCAAAAGAGCGACCCAAAAACGCACTCACAAGTTACGCTTCATCCAGAATAGTTGATGAGGCCGATGCCTGAGTTTTAGTTTTTAAATAAGTTTGTTTTAATTCAAATTCAATTCAATATGTTATTGTTTCAAAGAGTGAAATTGCGTCCTATTGTTATTATTTCAAAAAGTGATGGCGTTTTCTCTTTGTAAACTAATTTTAATTTTTTTCCACCCGTCTACACGCAGCCTTACAGCGTCAACTCGAGTTCGCCTTGGTTTCACGATCTTCTACATCAACTTAGGTTAAGCTTTTGAATAACATTTCCGTCATCCTTTCATCGTTCATCAGATCTCCATGAATTCTTAAACCATACACATGGCTTCAATTTTATTAAAGACGTTAGTCTGAATTTAAAAAAAATATTTCGGAAGTTGTGAACTTTGTTTCAGGAATTTTAAATACAAGGGGAATGAAATACGAATGAATGTAATAATTTATTCCAAGTATATTTCAAGGAAAAGACTAAAGCTGCCATCAATTTTGTTGAAAATATGTATCGAATTCAAATCGAAACTTTAAAATTTTGAAATTATCTACTTGTGTATTTGTTTATCCAAATAATGCATTGAATTCGAAATAAACTACAAGGCTGATTCATGCATAGAAAATTCAATTTATTCTTTCTTTCAGTTGGATATAACTCTCAGCCTTAGCGATTCAGATTCAAATTCAGAATACACTGACGACGATGATGAAGAATGTCCTGGTAATATTTAATTACACTTCTAGATAAAGTGAAAATAAGTTGACAATATTTCAATTTTAGATGATGACTCAGGTGATATATCTTCAGTAGACTTTGAATCGCGACGTGTCAAAGAACGCCGTGCACATGAAGAGATTCGTTCAGGACGATATCGACATCCGAATTTAGCTGCAAGTAAGTTTGCAATTCAATTCAAAATTATTAGACTTTAGGTATTTGAAATAATCTGTTGACTGTTACAGAGCGAACCAAAGACGGTCTCAGATTAGATTTAGACAAAGCCAATTCTTCAAGTTCAGATAGCAATAAAAGCAGTCCTTACAGTATTTCGATTGACTCTAAGTCACCGAATCGGGGAGGCTGCAGTGACGGAGAAGATGATACAAAAAGCCTTAAAATGAATGGACATATTCAAAACATAGGCCTTCCTTGCCTCAACCCAGCAATCGATGTCATACCTCCTGCTGTGGCTGGTTACTCTGAGTCAGGTCGCGGTCAGCATTCACCCTGTCCTCGAATCGAAAAAACGCCTCCGCATCATCATCAGGATCAGCCACAGCAGCAACATCACCATCAAAAGCCATCAAATAGTAGCACGCTAACCAGCCTGAATGACCTCATGATTCCACTCAGTGCCAGTTTAGAATCAGCAGATCTTCGAATCGTTATGCGATCCGAATCTGAGATGTCCGTTCCATCGTGGGGATCGTCAATGAGTTTGGAGAATCCCGTTGAAGAAGATATCCAAGCATTTATGAAGCAATTTGTTGATATTGTTTTTACGAATAGTTCATCGATCGGACTCGAATTGAAATCGGAATTCGGACAGAAAGCGAGGTTAGAGTCAGGACGTTTGTGGTTTGCTCGTTTTGTGAATGCACAACGAGCGAAATCGAAACGAGTCGATGAAACAACGTTCTATTCGTTGGTACAGTATTTTGCAATAGTATTATTCGAATGTGCGGAGAGTAAGGATTACTCGCCGGCTAAAAGCCTTATGAATATGTGCTTTACATTCTATCATGAAAGTGAGTATACTTAATATCATCTCCCTTTTATAACTAAATATTAAAAATAAAAAAATATGTATCTATATTTTCAGTTGAAGTTCCTGGATGCGAACCGTATAGAGAATATTTGTTCACGTATTTACGTGAGCAACCGATTTGGCATTCACTAGAATTTTGGAATGCAGCATTTGCTGATGCCTTAAAAGGCCTTCAAGTTCACCGACCGATGAATAGTGATAGTAATAATGTTTGTAAAGTGAATAGCGTAGGAAATGAAGCGCCTTTATTTTCAAATGAACGAAAAAATTCGAATGCAGGAAATTCGAAAATCGAGCATCAAGAGTCAACTGACATGTTTACGGAAGATCAGAAGTTCCAACATAATATTACTTTTGGACAATTGGGGTATGTTTTAGGCTAGTCATGCAAAGTTGTGTGGATGACTAAATTCATTAGAATCTGATTTAGGTGAGCAGTATTTTGGTTACATAAGAGAAGAAGTGCAAATATTCAGACCAAAGTTTATTAGAGAAGTTCAGACTAAAGCTCATTTTACTTGATACTTCACGTTTGATGCTTCAATTTTGTACATTTGACTTAGTCAGTTCAGCTACCTCGTAGGACTTTTAATATCTTGGAACTTGTATAAGTCAAGAACCTACTTAGAAATACGAGGGGTGATCCAAAAGTAGTGATAATCGGTTATATCCAGTTCGCACAAAATTTAAGAAAAAACGTTTTTACTACCTCATATACCTACTAAGTCATTATAAAAACATGTAAAAAGGCGACGATTCCAGGGAGGTAGATTCATTTGTATACGAACCGTCGAAGAAAGAAACACCAAAATGGAAAAAAAACTAAATTAGAGCTGTCATAAAGTACCTTTTATCCACCATTTTGATCCAGAAACCATACAGCAATCGATGACCTGGAAGCGACCCGCCTCACCGACATCGAAGAAATTCAAGGTGTCGAGTTCCGCAAAGAAGGTTATGCATCAGTTTTTTGGGACGCTGAAGGAATTATTATGGTGGAATATTTGGAAGAGGGAGCCACCGTATCAGGCTTTTATTACACAGGCCAAATAAGAAGATTGCGGGAGGCTATTAAGAAAAATAGATACAACAAGCTGCGAGTCGGAGTGTTGTTCCATCAAGACAATGCACCGGTTCACAAGGCTGCAGCTGTGATAGCTAGGATTCAGGAAACAGGGTTTGAACTGCTTGAACATCCTCTCTAGTCGCCAGATCTAGCTCCGAGTGACTTCTACATCTTTTCTCAGCTTAAGGAGCAGCTTTGGGGCGAGAAATTTGAAGATGATACCGAAGTAATGGCCGCTGTTGAGGCGTTTTGGGAGAGTAAAGACAAATTTTTTTTTTGTTTTCTAAGAATATTCTGCTATGTTGAAAAATTAATATCTTTTTTAAGTCTAATTACCTTGGTTTATATTCATTATCATTATTTTTGGATCACCCCTCGTAGTTATAATTATATCTTAATACCAGCTTCAATTTTTCCCTGTTTCGTCGACCGGCACCTGATCTTCGACATCAAGATTTAGATTGTTTTCCAATGTCAACTCTACGAATCGGCTTTTATCTTGGTAAAGATAAAACTACAGTTTGGAATATTGAAAAACTCACAAAAAATGTAAGAACTCGAAATCACAATATTATACGTGAAGTTCCAGGGCTTTGCGGAGATGCTTTGAATTGAACTCAACTTCACCGCTAAAAATGTTTTGTCTTTTTTCCCCCCGATGGAATTTTGTCGAAAATATTGGAGTACACAAATATTTACATGACAGAAAGTTCATAGTCAATTTCAAAGAGCTGCAAACCTACGAATTTAACCAAAATAAAAGCTTTATTTTGACTTCTTTTCTTTATTGGAAAGTTGAGAGGAGCGCACTTGAATAATAATAATTTGCGGTGTACCGATGATTCTGGATGTGATATCTGTATAGCAGTTATGTCAAGATGTAGATGTCACTTTTTGCTCAGATTTGATGGTGTAAGAGAAAGATTGGCCAGAAAGGAAAACGATAAATTACCGCCAATCCGAGAGGTTTTCGAGCAATTCGTGTCTAATAATCAAAAGTATTACAGACATGGAGAGCATATCACAATAGACGAAATGCTTTTAGCGTTGCGTGGTCGGTGTCCATTCCGGTAATATCTTCCCAGCAAACCAGCTAAGTACGCTTTGAAGATATTTGCAGCCTGTGGTTCAAACACTTATTATACGAGAAATCTTCAAATTTACGCTGGTAAGCAAAATGATGGTCCATATCAGCTCAACAGCTCCCCAAGCAATGTGGTGAAAAAACTGGTGGACCCAATAAAAGGTTCTAATCGCAATGTCGTAATGGACTACTGGTTCATAAGTGTTTCACTGATGAAAGGTTTAATAGACGACTTCCGCTTGACATGTTTAGGAACACTTAGAAAAAACAAAAGAGAAATTCCGCAAGAGTTTACACAAACCAGAGGAAGAGAGGAATAATGCGTCACTGCTATCTTACGTACCCAAATGTGGTAAAGTAGTTCTTTTAGCATCTACTAAAAAAACCGGCGCCAACAACAAACTTGAACTGATAACTGAATACAATAAATTCAAATGTGGAGATGATGTAGTTGACCAAATGACTCGTACATTTTCTGTGTCGAGGCGAACTCAACGCTGGCCGCTTTGCAAATTTTTTGGGTTATTGAATATTGACGGACTAACCGCTTACATAATTCATAAGGCTATAACTTCTGATAACGTCACTCGAATAGATTTTATCAAACTATTGGCTATTTTACTTATTCAATCACGCCTTCATGAACGAATTTCTATTATAACCATCCCACAGCACATCAAAAACCGTATCCGAATCATAATACCAAAAGCAGAACCAACAGCTGTAATCAACCTGCCAGTGAGTGAACGTAAAGTACGTTGTGCACTTTGTAAATGGAAAAAAGATAGAAAAACAAAAATATTTTGCATCAAATGTAGTATGCCGATTTGTGGAAAGGACATGCAGCATATTTTTATTTAAATTGTTCTACCTAATTTTCATACGCAAAACGTCTAAATAAAATTGAAGTGTGATTGTTTTTGTATAGTTTAAACTTTTTTTTTTGTTTTTTTCTATGATGGTGGATATCTAATTTTTATTTTGCATAATTAAGTGCATTATGAACTTTTAATGAAATTCGTTTGATTTTGTCTAAAATAAGTATCTACAAAAGTTCTCATGATATCTGAAATTTGTGACAAATCCATAGAGAAAAAAGTATATTTTTGTAATGGTTTTTTATTTCAACAAAACCAATCAAACAGGTTGAATTCAAACAGGGTTTTTTTTATATTCAAATACAATCCCTATTAGAAAGTAAACGTTTCCTTTTTTAAACAGGCCCCGTAGCCAGTACTTGTGCTTTGAATTAGGGCGCGAGTCCTTAAGTGTCAAGCTAAAAATTTTCAATTTTAATCATTCCACACAAACAATGTTACTAGCATCCACGTTTTCACTTACTGTATTTTCCCCAAATTATTATCTAAATTTGAAATTTTATTTATAAATATTGAAAGTAAATTTTAATTTCAGTACCTTCACCTGTAACATGCATGCATTCGGTTTGAGCAAAGATCTGTGCATTGACTTTTTGCAGCGACAAGCTGCAATCGCAAACTTACCTAAAGGTACATATATTTTCCGCACAAATCAAATCCTTCATAATAATAAAAATTCATTAACTCAATTTCAGATCAATTGAAAGTCCTACGAGATAATATTAAGCGAATGTACCTTGAAACTGACAAATGGGGAGCATAAGAAACTCTTGACACTCGTCGAAAATAATCCTGAAACAAGCTTTATTTTCATAAACTTTTAAAATTAAGTATTAAATGTTTTTCTAGTGAGTAGCTATAAAAATATTTAAATAATATAGAGAGCGAAGAAAATAAAGATAAAGTTCCATCTATGTTAATAAATCCAGTTTTATCGCGATAGCTAGATATTGTTTAGATATGTATTAGAATTTATTGTGCTACCAACATAAGCGAAATCATACTGTTTTATTTGTTTTCATGGGAAAATTTTGAACAGCACAACATTTGATTGTTTTATTATGTACGCATGTGTTGCAGTTTTTAGTGATAAATGGAAATTCATTTTTTTTATCAGTAATGGAATCGATCGCAGAGAAATGATTAAGTTAATTTATCAAATATATCCTAATTGACAAATTGAAATGTGCTGAAGTTTTTGCAATAAACTACCAAATGCAATGGAAATTCATTTCATTATTCTCCTTTTAACATTTGAGCTCGAAAACTCAAATTGAATATATGCGAGAAAATTCGGCTAAACTCCAAAAAAATGTAATTTGGATATATACTTCAAACTGATGCTAGATTTAAACATGTGATAAAATGAAAAAATGTGATGATGAGTTTTTTGTAGCTATGCGAACATCGCATTAGGTAGAAACGAAACGGATAATATGTAATCGGAAGGAATTGGCAGAAGAGAAGTTTTAGAATGTTGCACTTAGACATCAAATCATTTAATTTTTTAAACTGATCGTATGTTATGAATTTGATTTCGTGACATATGCTTACGAAAAATTACCCAAAAATTCAAGTTTTATAACTCTAAAATCAATGTAATGAAATAATAAAAAAATTAAACGATCGATTTTACACCACTGTAAAGCTTTGACACCAAATAAAAGGTGATAGTAATCTCAAATTAGATTTATTTCAGAATGGTCATCAATATTTTCAAAGTGAGTGCTAAATCCGATGAAATACAATACTGAGAAAAAAAGTTAAATCTTTGATAGCATTTTGTGCAAGCAGAGTCATAAGTTGATTCTTGTATGTTCTACTTTACTGGTCTTATGCAGATATGAATGAAAATTATTTGATGTTCAGTTTAGCAATAAAACAGCCACATAGTATATTTTCCTTCAGCTTCCGAAATTTCACTTCTCCATCTTTTATTTGTTATAAAGTTCTAACAAGTCTAATTAAAGAGCTTTAAAATACATTGAACCAAAATATCTTAAATATGCTATCCATTTTTTCAATTGTTTTACTTAATCTATTACTTGCGGTTGAATTTATTAATGGACAAAATTTTGACAATAAACGACAAACAAAGATTGAGCCATGGTGTCATGGTAAATTTTAAGAAATTAATGTTTAGAACTAGAATCGCTCTTGGCACTTTGAATTGGTGTAAATAAAAAATAATAATTGATAAATGAAATTAGAATGCTTTTAATGTTTCATTTCAATTTCGTTGTGCGAGGAAAGCACTTCAATTGTCAGCATCTGTGATATAATTGAGCCAATATTTCAAACGTTATTACTATTCAAAATAAAATTCGAAAAAAACTTTGAATCATGACTTTGCCTCCATTTGGTAGCTGTGCTCTCGTTGAGAGCAATTATTCTTGTGACGTTCTTGTATGTTCCAAAAGCGATTATCTTCTACTTAAATCCCGAATATTTGTGACCATATACTAAAATTTGTATTTAGCGCGATTCGCGTCTTTCGAAATAAGTCTTGATCAGATTTTTCAATAATAATGGTTTTATCCAAGGCTTCATTCTTAATTTGGCTTTGACTCTGAATATACCGCTTTTCGGGCCCTTTCCGATATGAATGACATTTTGTCACATAGCTTCTTTTAGAAGCTTCATCTGGCTTTCCGTATGTCTGATTTTTAGAGCCTTAGATCGTGCCTGTACCGATTCTAGGATTCTCTGCAATCAACAGCTTTGGCTAATTTGAACAGTTTCCATATTTATCCTCTACAATAACCCAGATCCCGGTTCCACCAATTTGGCTTGGGGCTACACTTTGTACAGGCTTGTGAGACAGGAGCGTTCAAAGACTTTCCTCAGTTTTTGCAAGCCTGCTAAAGTGTCGATCCTGGGGGAAACTTAGAAATTTAAAGAATGATGGTCCTTCAAGCATCCTCCAGGTCCTTATCAGTTGTTTATCGGACCAACTATTTAGAGTGTTGTATAGAACATTTTCGTTGAGAGGCCTTCTATGTGTTGGAACTCTCCACAATTCGCTAGGATGATTGAAAATATAGCCGAGTAGAAACTCACTTCTTTCGTTGATGTGTTGACTACGTCAAACAATGTAAAACGTGTTGACATCCCCCCTTACGAGCAGCAGTTTCTTCCTCCTGTGCAACTTTGTGGCGAGATTTGTCATCTTCTTCGGTGGACCGGCCCTGTTGTGGTGTATGTGGATGGATGTTAGGGGTATGTGTTTTCCGTGTTCTCTTCACACGTTGGTTGGATTGTCACGCGTTGAAGCTAGGAAAAAAAGAAACTCCAACATTCTTCTACGAGTATGGCGTTTTTATTTTGGTCACTGCAGTAGGGACGAAAAGATGGAAATTTAGTGACTGAAGACCAGCAATTTGGTCTTATACAGAGTTCCATGGTTTCTCAACTAGTGCTTTGTCAAATTTCCTTCATGAAGAGTCGATAGTAGTTTGACCATGGTCAGCCTACTGTGGTGCAGATTAATCTACAGGATTTTCAGGGATGATTATTTTTAGGATGACCTACTTATAACTGACAGTTGTTCCCTGTGAGCCAACCATGGCCAGATCCCTCTCAGTATTGCCAGTCTACGTAATCAATTTTCAGGTGCGTGAAAATGCTCCCTTCACCACACGCAATCTTGCCAAAACGTGGATACAGCGGGTCATCAAACTGTTTGTTGATCTAGAGTATGTATCTTCCAATTCTGAGTTGAAACACGCAAAATCTGCCTTTGCAGTAGTTTCAGGTTCACTTCGGTTCCACTCCCCGAGGCATTACTACATTCGCTCTGGGTAGTTTCGGAATGTTTTTCTGTCCGTTTTGGCTGAACGAACTCCTTTCCGTAGTCCAAGATACTCTTGAGCTACTGCTTGACACCATTGCAACGTGACCTCGTCCTAGAACTTAAGAAATAATGCTAATACCCTTGAGCCACCCACTTCGTCGAACGAGTTCATGCTCAGTTCAGTTTCCAGTGCCGCTATTAGGTGCTGTGTAGCCACATCGCTGGACTTCAATACCATTGTTGCTGTTTATTTCTATTAATGGTGAGGACTTTTGTAGCTTGAAACTCCTCTCTAGAGGGTCCACAGCCAGCTAGACCACATCCCTGTTTTGAATTGAATCCATTTTAGCATTATCTGCGATATTGGCCAAATGATCAATCTCCAAGGCACTGCATTTGATATCAACCACCGGGGGCTTGCTGGATCACCCTTGACGGCCGTTGGTATTCCGACTCTCTGCGTTCTATATCGTGTCTTGGGTCCCACATTTGGTTTTTAATTCAGGGTATTTTTCTCTTTGGTCTGCTCCTAGCAAGACCACAACACATCAGTAAATAAGTAATAAAAAAAAACAGTTGGAATTCCTTGTAATTGGTCTATTTCTTTGGTTCTAATTATATCTGGAAATAATGAAAAAAATATTACCAGGCTTATAACTAGAGACAGAATGAGAAACTATCCTTTTCTTTGCATCTGTGAAGAAGGATATCTTGTGCTAGATTATGTACATGTAGCCTTCAGGGCTACAAATGCTGCATTTACAAAAGACAGCTAATAAAAGGAACCATATTAAATTAAATATATGTCATAGGCGACATGTATTGGCTCCAAAGCTTTTCTCAGCGGAAAACTTGTAATTGCAGATTTTTTCGCGTAAACTGTGGAATCTGTAGAGCTTGAATTAGGGCAATCGGCTAGTAACTACGCACAAGTTGGATATCGTATTGTTAGTGTTATTTTTGATTTTTTTTTTTTAACAATTGACGGATTAAAGAATAAAAATAAAGTAGAATGCACATGCATAAAAGAATTAATAAGTCAGCGGAAAACAATATTTGAAAGTTTATAACAAAATAAGGCAGGAAATGGGCAAAGAAAACATGCGCCCAACGTGGGTAATTTCTATGAAATATTCTTAATTTTGAAGTTTTTACTATTGGCCTATAAATTGCGAATGGTTATAGTTGGTGAACGAATTTGAAAATGTTTTTTCAATGGTTCCGATCGTCTGCAAGCTCTGTGTTTTCGTGATTTTACTCTTTACGAATATGAACAAAGTAATAATTTTCGTAAACTCAGCGTATAAAGCGAGTTTTGATCACTTTTTTATGAATTGAATTTGATTTAGAATTTGAATAATTGGCATGCAAATATTATCGAAACTATAATTTTGATTCTGCTATATGACTTTTTCAATCATACTATATTGTTAGTGAAGAATAGCTTCAACACCAGAGGAGCGATAGAAGCTAAAAACTAGTTAAAAGATGCAAAGGTTACTGTAAGAAAAACCCATAAATTTATATTCGTAACATTCAGGGAGAATATAAATCCAGTTATTATTAATCGAGTTATATCATCGCTTTAGAGCAAGTTTAAAAAGATTCAACGAGGAATCGGGAAAACTTACGGAATTTGTTGATATCGAGTAATACAAATAATCGTATAATTAAAATAGTGTAACCATCCCGAAATCGACAAATAAACGAAGAAATAGTGAATGTAAAAAAATTATATGCGCTGTAGTTTTGCGCTATA
Organism: Nemotelus nigrinus; assembly: GCA_947369275.1. Lineage (NCBI taxonomy): Eukaryota > Metazoa > Arthropoda > Insecta > Diptera > Stratiomyidae > Nemotelus > Nemotelus nigrinus. The sequence goes on along the minus strand of OX376375.1, from coordinate 50,035,242 downwards.
TAAACCGATATCGAAACCGCTAGAAAGACTAATTTTCAAAGAAAACTCGAGGAATTTCGAATGCATGTTCGTCCAAAACTGCTCCTCATTACAACTGACATCTATTGAAGGTCGTTTACCACTTTGATCCGATAACTGCATCGATACTCATAGGGTAGGAATATTTCCAAGCTTACCACTTGCATGGATTTCAAAATTTAAGAGAGTAAAAGACTTGGTGCATATTATTATTGCAGGATCGTAATTATATGAAAATTTGATGGCTGTAACTCATCTCGCAAGCAAGAGTTTATCACAAATGCTTCACGTCAAGGTCAACACACTCTGTAAATTTTGATTACACCCGATGACTACATTGGAAGTTATAGAAAGATTTTTGGGGCTGTCATCGGTAAAAATTCCAGAGCAGGGAAAATTTAAATTTGGGCTTTTAATTTTCATTGTAGATGTTTACTGTTGTCAATTGTTCATGCGAAAAAAAATTCAAAAGGCCGGTTCTGGCAAGCTTTTGATAGCGCCGCAGCCAAAACTATACTGAGTCTGCTTCACAATATAACTAACTCACCCTAAAAATTTGATTTTGATTCGATGACCGCGCTTGGGTAAAGAGATTTTTAGGACTACCGTTCGTGAAAATTTCAAAATGTGCGAAATCCAAATATTTCATTTCTATTGGCACAAGATCATTACCATTAGAACATTTAATGATAGTATCGCTTAGTAAGGACATGAAAAAAAAACTACAAAAATTATCATAGTTGGCAGCTCTCTTATAATTTCTCAACCAAATTTCTATCAAACTTTACTTATCATATGAATTAAGTTTTGATATCATAGCTACATCGGAAATTGTAGGGAAAACAGCTTTTATTTAGCTTAGCGAATTCTCAAGGTTTAAGAAATAAAAACTTCCATAGCTGACAGCTCTATTGTAGTTGATCAACAAAATTTCTACAAAACTTGGCTTAGAATAAGGCCCAGCGGTTGCGTAAAATTTGTTGAAATCTAGTGGCTGGATCAGAGTATATAGCCAATTTTTTTCTTTGTGATATTTGAAGATGGCACCACAGTCACAGGATTGCCCTCGTTCAAAATTACTTCTATAAGATCTGGTCCTAGCTAAGACCATTACTTCCTGCACATTTCATATTAATCTAATTTTCGGGACTTGAGTTCTCGTGAACACGAATTTCGGGAGCTAAAAATAGAGGTAATTCGGTGAAGGGTTGCCATTGTTGTGCAAAAGAGTGATTCCACAAATTATAATTTTGGGGTGTATTTTTTTCCCTTCAAAGGCAAACATTTTTCATTTTTCTGTTTAAGTACCTGCATTAGCTACAGGATTACTCACACATTTATCAAAAACCACACAAGCATATTTCTTGTGCTCATCAAGTATGAAATTCGTAATGATTTAATGGCTTTCTGCGAATTTAAGAAGTAAAGTAATCCCACGACAATGTTCGTACGGGTCTAGGAGTTGAAGCTGGTTGAGAGCTTCATCGCAAATTTACAATCAATGTGAATATGAGTGTAGAGTGATTAGTTCCACGGCTCACTTCGCTCGTGAATAATTCAGATACCTATTCAGAGCTAGATGAACTAACGAGAATCCGCGCACCAGGATCCTCGTCCGAACCTGGATTTGGACCAGGGACCCTACACATTAGGCTTCTCAAACTTTCTTGCGCGAACTCAACGCAAATAAAAATTTTATAAATTCTCTTCGCTTATTTTTAGGTTCAAAAGATACAAAATAATATCATAACCAAGGTAAGAATTGATTGATTTTCATAACATAATTGATTTTTCTTTCTTATACTTTTTTTGTTGTTGCAAATAATCATTTTCCACAGATATATGGAGGTACCTATAAATCCACTAAAATGCCCCTTATAGCAAAAGGGCTAAAAATACTTTTTCGTAAATAAAATAAGACATATTTTTAAAAGTGTTATCTTTTATCGATCTAAAAAGACTTTTTCGTAAATAAAATGAAGTCTCATCGCCATCAATATCTCCAGAAAATTTCAGCTTGATCAGACTCTGCAATCCAGAGAGAATTTCACTGAAAAATCCTGAAAGTTAGTAAAAATTCTTCGAAAATCAGTAAAAATAGTGATGTAACTAATTCATATGACTTCTCTAAATCTATTTGCATAAAGGAAAATACCATAAGTCCGCTTTATTTTCATCTTTCTTTATTTTACATCGTCAACTCTTAAAAGGCAATAAAAATACTGTTGCACTGCAAACTATACCTCATAATGATTTTGTCATCTCTTTCGTTTGAATTGTCTTAATAATTTCTCAAATATCTCTCATCTATGTCATTCTGTAAACAACAATGAATTACAAACAATTTACATATTTTCCTAGCATAACATATTGCGCAAATTATGTGTGCATGTGCGCATAAATATATGTATATAATTGTTATTCAAAAAGACACATAATTTTCCTATTCACATCGAAACGTTTTTTGTTATTTGTTAATAATTTTTTGTCTTTATTTGTAGTTTCGCTAAAAAATATTCGTTTACGTTTTGCTCTTCATTGCATCATATATTTTTTTTTGGCGGGAAAGGGATGAACACATTTTGTATTTGCCTTTGAATATTCTTCTTCTTAATTTTGCATCTCTGAAATAGTATTGCAAACAAAAGAAACACAATGATAAAGAAAATATGAAAGAAATCCGGACTGGATAATTTTCAGTCTGATTAATTACGAGCTATTCGATTTCTTTCTAATTGAAAATTTCATTCTACAAGTACACAGTAAGATTGATTGCTCACTAAATATTAATTACGACCCATGGACATGTATGTGTATATGTTCGTCCTCTACGCGTTTCAAATAATATAAGGTAGATCGAGGTACACAATATTTACATTGCAATAAATTAGAAATTAAAAATAGGAAAACAGTACAATTTATATATTACGTTCTATCAACGTTTATCATCATAATCAACATAATTTCATTAAGTCGCTTTTGATCGCGTAAATCAATTTCTTTCTCTACATAGGTAATGTATCATAATTATTAAAGTGTCATTTTCAATCATAATAGTAGTCCTAATTTAAGTTTAAGCCGACCGTAATTGGACTTAATGTGAACGAATAGTTTAGTTTTTAAGTGAATTGTGCTCAACTTATCTAAATTGTCGTGAAGCTAGACAGCGCTAACGAATTTTCATTTGATTTATTCTTTTATTTTGGTTTGCAGTGAAATTCATAGATTTAATTTCGATCTGGCAAGATCTGATCTACGTTATTTTTCCATCTAATTCTTAGGTAAAATTCTTTCAGTAGTCAACGTCAGTTAAATTTGTAGTACAATTTGCATAGGTTTTCCATTTTCTAGATTTTACGTTGTCGGTGTAATTTTTATTCAATATTACAAACTGGCACTTTGGGAATTTGTATAAATATATCTGGGCGTGCACAAAATGTGGTCCCATTTTCGAAAAATATTCCAAGCTATTTGACAATATATAAATATATATTGCAGTCAAGGAAATTTTTTTTATGTATATATTTTGCACTCTCTTCCGTCAATTTCCTAGAAATTAGCTCTATTGGATTCGACGACGACGATACAGTAGAACATAAAAAAACGAGTTGGAAGCAAATCGGGCTCTTCGTTTCATTTTCGACGGAAATCTTCATTATTGAAATTATTGCTATAACAAACCAAACAGATATAATCTAGAAAAAAAGCTTAAATTAGGTCCTATCTAATCGTATGAATGTAGTGCGGTATTAAAGGCCTGGACTAATCGATGAGTACTTCGAACAAAACTGATCCTTTGCGTTCGCGGAGGCTTCCGTCGTAGATGATATTCTTGGCCCAAGCACGACATTCGACGTGGATCATTTGATTGAGTGTTGGTCGATCGAGTTGAATGGCAACAATCGGACTAAGGTAGCCGGGGGTGTTTAAGTATGGGTAGTAATATCCAGCAAAACCACGACCTGGGAAATAGTTAACCGCGCCGATAATTCCGTCATCGCTGTCACGATGTCCTTTGCATGATACCCAAACCTGTTTGCGCTAAAATACAAATGAAAATTGTTATTCAATCATGTCTACTTAAAAATTTGTAGTGTATATTACCTCCTTGGCTGGGATACTCTTGATGAATGTTTGCAAGTCTGCGGGCATATCCTCGGGCAATTCAGTTGGGTCTTCATAGTAGTCTGGGACCCATCCTATGATTTTATTTAGTTTCAAAAAGAAGCAAGGCCTAGAACGATCGTAGCCATAGGTTGAATTTTTGTTGCATGGTCCAAACTTTTCTAAGCTGACAGCGCAAACATCATTGGGTCCTTTCTTATAATCGAAATCACAAAGTTTCTTGTTTGGTTCACCGGTTTGTGTGGTGTAGACTGAAAATCAAAGGAAAAGGATTACTATTGGGCAACACATAAGATGACAATGAAATAGTACGAGTAGGGGTAAAATGTACGGTCAACATAAAAGACGAAAAATGACGGGAAAAGACGGGTGAAAATGGATGGATGAACAGCGCATCCTTGCAACAGTAGTTTTTGTTTTGCCGATAATTTCATTTTTGATGCCGGTTAGTTAAATTCATATGCACCGAATTCAAATGTAATGCACTTGTTAGATGTTTATACTGCCCCCGGTGTCGGGGTGCGGAACTTTATTTCGCTCGATTCCGCACAGACGTTTTCGCTGTATTTCGTTCGTCGAATACATTACTAGGCTTTAGCATTTAAATGTAAATATTTTAATCAATAACGGGATGTCCGCTTGGTATCTCTCATACAATTACATTTGTAATTAGAATCTATGACAAATCTAAGAGACATCATTTTTTGTGATTGCTTCTTGTCAAGCTGAAGTTCGACTCCGAAATGAAATATCATATTATAAAATGTCCACTGAGGAATTTCTGTCAAGATATATTTTCTATCACAATTTATGTTTTGTTAGATTTTCTGTCAGGTGGCGTCACTGCCTTAGACGAACTTAATAAAATGAAATGAAATGACTCATGCATTAAAATGAGGATTAATATGTGATAATTAGCTACAATGAGGCCACCATCAACGATTGTTTGTGCAAATTTCATAGCTTTAAACACTATCTTTTCTTGCATCGTGAAAATAGTTTTCATGAGTTTTACTTTTGCCTTGACAATATATTGATTTGAAAATATATTGAAATAATGGAAATTCCATTTGTGTGATGCAAATGAGTGCATAAATTAAAATTTCTTACCTTCTAAAAACTCGTCTATATGATCGGTCCAAAATTTAATTTGATCCGGTTTTTTCGAATTATAATGTACAACGGATCCAAGTTCGGTTGCATTAGCCAAGGGACGGAAGCCTAGGCCGGGATTTGTTCCTATCAATGAACTATCTAATGTGTAAGCTGGTACATTTTCAGGCAATGTCATAAATAGACCATGCATGCAGATCGAAAACAGAATGGCAAGTACAGTGTAGAAGCATCCATAAAACACCAAAATTTTGCCTGAAAATAAATTGAAAAACAATATATTATTATTATTCTTATATAATTAAAATCATAGTTGAGGTAATTATAAATGAAACTTTGCTTGAAGTTTTTATTTGTATTTGGGTTGTTGACGAAGAATTAGTTAAAAAAAATTTCCAGCATTACAAACTCAAATTTAAACCACGTTTAACTAACTACTAGGCAACAGAATCTAACATCAATTTTATTCCACTGAATTTCAGATCATGCATAAAAACTATATAGTATCATAAATATACAACAAAAGTTGTATTTATTTCACTAGAAATCTAACCAAACATATGCCATTTAAAATTGATAGCCGTGTACTATGTTTTTTTTTGTAAACTGGCGTGTCTATGAGAGGCGAGCTATCGAACTTGTTTGATGTCTGTTTTCACGATAGACAATAAATATTCAACAGTGCAGCAATATAACCAGTTTAAGCCGGATCAGAGCATAATTATCATGTTTTAGCTGCTTTACGGTGGGTCTAATAACCTTAAAATCTAATTGATACGAAATCGAAGAAAAAAGTAGTTTCATTAAAAAAAAACATAATAAGAAATTACGAACAATAAATGTACCGGCAACCATAAAATATTATTTGTGGAAGGGTATGTCCAATTATTTTGCTACATAGTTTTTTTCAGAGCCATTAGGATTCCATAAAATTGACGCACAGGAAACTGTTTTCAAACTAATATCAATATTCTTTTTTAGAAGTACAAATTCCCCGATATCTTTCACGGTTCCATAATTCCCAATCAGCCAGCACAATGAAACTAACCGGCCATAGCCAGTAAGATATTTTTTACCTCAGCCATTCATTCATAAAAACGTACATGAGTTCCGCTGGTGGTTTGGATTATGGTAACATGCGACTACCTCGATCGTAATAAACTTCCCATTAATCGTAGTCTCCCCAGATTACTAATTACTCTGCTCGCCCGGACGCGGCAGCGACAATGTTCTGTTGCAATTATTCCATATTATCTTTTACCTGCATGCTACAATGTGCTGCATGAGCATCTAAGTATGTACGATTATATCTAGGGAAGTCAATGAGTTGCATTGTACTGTGCACTCTATTCATAACAGGTGTACATGCTTCATTTGTCTGACCTCTGTCCAATTGCATTTGGCAAATTAAAATTTTGTTTTTAATTCCCCAGGTATGTATGTGTAGATAACTGCAGAAGCGTATCTGCGATTGTGCACACATTTAGAGGTAAGTCAGACAGTATCTGCCTTATTTATTGCACTTGTCATGTGTTTATATGGCAAATTCGCAATAAACGCTACTGGCTTCTTGGGACTTTAGACAACCAGTTTCATGGTCTTAGCAGTTTTTGTAATAAAATGAAATGCTTTATGTACGTACATTTTTGCTGAATATTTGATGGCATAAAATGTGCATGGAAACAATAAATTAACATTTGTTTTGATTTACCTCTACAGCGACAATGCAAGGTTGAATATGTGATAAAACGACCGGAGCGGAATTAGATTTGACAATAAATGTCTTTTTATTACGATGAGCTTAGCGCAATTTTAATGATACATAAGCTCATCACAGCAGCTTTATTTAATGTAACAGAATTTACGAAAAATTTACGACTACCGTTACCCCGATTTATAGTAATCCTCTTAAGTCCAATACCTTTTTGCTCAATTCCATTATGTCCTAATTTCAAAACTCGAATGAAAACTAATTTTTTGATTGTCTTAACCTGAATCAAAATACATGTAATATACTTTTCAAATCTCCATCAACTTTCTGCTTTCAGTTGTACCTCAAGTGTTTGCATAAAGCGTTTCCACTAGTAGTCCGGGGAAATCTAACATGGTGCTTCGGAAAAATGAGGGGAAAGCTGAATTTTGGTGTGAACCTTGGTACTAGCGTGTTGAACAAAATGTCAAAAGTCCCCATCGATCCGAGTGCTGCGTCACTTTTTATACAAGGTCAAAGGTCACCAAAAGTTACCTTTCCAAAATATCTCAGTAACGGTTACGTCTTCAGAAAAATAATGTATGACGAATTTGTAGCTTAAACAATTTCCAACAAAAAAGATTATATAACTTTTTCCTGTAACCATAATCGTTTTTGAGATATATTGATCTAAACATTTGTAACTAACAGCATCCTCTTTCTCAGGGCATGTAAATATTATCCGATTTTGATTACGACTTGGCATGTTTGTGAGTTTGTTTTTCTATGTTTAATAGGCGCATGAAAAAAACATGTAAATAAACTTAACTACCATACTCCAGGGTAGATGGAAAAGCGTGCTCCGAAAAGTTTCCCCATCCCCCTTTGCCATGAAATGGTATCCCTGAGCATCCATCCCAAATCTTCAGAAATGGGCTCGTTGCCTACTCTTTGCGCACTGTTAAACAAGATAGGATCACTTTTTATCCTGTAAATTGTCTATAATTAAAATCGTGAGACTAGCCCTACACACAAATCCTACCACCCACCTACCCACCCCCGCAAACAAACCATCCCGAAATAGCCGGTTTTTTAGCTTTTTCTTCCATACCGTCTTATCCCATGAACGATCAGGGCAAGGTCAAGTAATTTCAGGTGCAAATTGGTTTCGAAACGTGTCATCTTCCTTTGGCGCTACGTAGTCATCACAGGATTGGTAAAAAACTGATTATTAGGGGATAGTCTGCAGCGGGTTGAGCCCCTATAATGTCAAGAATGAGCGTTTACAGAATTATGCCATGTTTTTATCATGCTTTTTCATACTCCTAGCGCCGTGATATGTTACAAAACCTAGTTTCACTTGCAATGTTGTTGTCTTGCTCTGCTTCTTCGTGGAAAATCCCATACCAATGATGCAGCAATACAGTTTATTTCCGAAAAGAGAGTAGCGAGCAGACGTCCCTACAAGTTATATGGCAAAGGGGGACGGGGGGTGGTGGTAACTTTTCGGCGCACCCTTTGCCACCTACTCTGAAGTATGGTAGATAAGTTTGTTTACTTGTTTTTTTTTATGCGCCTCTTAAACATAAAAAAAACAAACTCACAAACTTTCCAAGTCGTAATCAAAATCGGATAATATTTACATGCCCTGAGAAAGAGGATGCTGTTAGTATCAAATGTTTAGATCAAAATATCTCAAAAACGGTTATGATTACAGGAAAACGTTATATAATCTTTTTTGTTGAAAATTGTTTAAGCTACAAATTCGTCATACATTGTTTTTCGAAAAACGTGACCGTTACTGAGATATTTAGGAAAGTTCACTTTTGGTGACCTTTGACCCCGTATAAAAAGTGACGCAGCACTCGGATTGATGGGGACTTTTGACATTTTGTTCAACACACCAGTACCAAGGTTCACACCAAAATTCAGCTTTCCCCTAATTTTTCCGAAGTTTCGCCTTTTTTATGTAGGATTTCACTGGGCTATAGGGCTCTCAAGCGCTTTTAGAGTGATACACAGATGATTGACTGACGCGATTGAGGTGCGATTCACGCGCTTGTTATTCTGTGAATTCATCATTTGCTATTGTAAGTACAATCTGTGTTTCGCATCTGTTTTTCTATTCATCCAACTTTTTAACGACTGTGCAGTAGTTGAACCCTACACTCACTTTTTGAGGAATTTTCAACGTTTAAATAGAACTTTATTCTATTTTATAATTCATTTTTCACGATCTGTTACACACTTTTTTTTACCACTTTTGCGTTAGTAAATTTTTAGTAACATTACTACAAGACCCTAAACTGCCCTACTAGGCATAAACGTTCTACCTGCATTTTTCTGATTTTTGAGTTAACACCGGACTCGAAAACTACATACTCTATTACATCATTCTACAAAATTTGAAAAACCTATCTTTTGTGGAAGTATGTTCAAATCAATATCAAAAAATGCACTCCTCATATATCTCTAGTACAAATCAAAACGCAAACCATTGAATATATCGAAAGTACTAAAATGTAGATAGAACGTTTACGCGAAGAAGTAAAACAGATGTAAAGCGGTGGAAGGGTGACCCAGAGGTTGAGGTATTCGCATGCACTGGACATTTGTAAAGAAAATGCTCTACAGAGTACGTCTGCGATTCGATGGTAGCAAATAGACGCCTGCTTCAGATTATTACGGAGCTCCACATAACTGCATATGGCCTCAAACCTTTGTGGTGGGGAAGGTCCCTTGCACTGTTCGAAAATATTAAAAGTTCGAGCGAGCTTTACATTTACATGACTTTTCCAGGGAAAATTTTTGGTCTTAGATATTTGACTCCATCTGAAAGGTGAAGAGAAGCATCTTTCATTATTGAAAGCACTAGTTTTTCCAGCTTTTTTTTACAGGATTCACTAGGCCGTGACTTGAGCACCAACTGTTACTTAAACCCATTTTTCCCTTAGTGAAAGTGACCAAAAAATCTGCTTGCCATATCCCCGGGTGACCTATCACCACGGGGTGTGTGAGGTTTGACTCACTAAAAAAAGGACCATCTTCAAGCCCACGAAGTTCCCAGTCGAGACTTATCTCAGCACTGCTTCGACCCGGTCGTGCTGACTCCCCTATTGGTAACCACGAACTGCAAGAGCTACCTCCAGCAGGAGGCCATGCTCAGTCATCAACCGACCGACCCTCCTCATGACTTACTTAAACCGATTACACTTCGTTTATTTATACATACTACACTAAAATCCTCTAGTAGTCTAAAATCTGCTAGTATCGCTACGTCATCAGCGTTACGTTACATGTGAATCCATTCTTGTTGCAGTTCAGTTAGCAGTAGTGATGGGCGTTTCTGTTGTTTTCAAAAAACGAAAACGAGCTCTTTTTTTTTTTTCAAAAATAACTGTTTTTTAAAACTGTTTGAAAAAAACAGTTTGAATTAACGAGAGAAACAAATTTTATGCTGTACGACAATTAGAGTTTATTCGTACTAGGATTTTCACATACTAGGTATAACTAGTACGAGTACGAAAAAATACCTGTTCCAAATACCTATTTGAAGTATGTACATTGGAAAAAATTGACTTTTTGCCCAAATTCTCCTATAAAAAATTTTTTGCGCTTAAAATATGACTATTGTACTCCCCGACCACTTTCAATCATCGAAAGCGCCGTAAAGGCCAAAAAACCCCTTACTCCCCTACAAAACCGAAATTTTTGTATCACAGCAATAGGTCTTGGCCCGTTATGTCACAAACTACTCTAACCCAAAATTGGCCGATTTTGTCCAATTTCAGCTCCTTTTTCCCTAAAAAATCTTTGAATATTAAATAAAATACTTGCAAGTACGAAAATGCTCGCAAGTACGAAAATATTGTTTTCCGCAGCTAAACAGTTTTCCACTGCCAAACAGTTCGTTTTAACAAACGAAAAACGGTTCGTTTAAAAAAAAACTAAAAACGATTCGTTTTAAATAAACGAAAAACCATACGTTTAAAAAAAAAACAGTTCGTTTTAAAAAAACGATTCGTTTGAGAAAAACGAAAAACGATTCGTTTGAAAAAAACAGTTCGTTTTAAAAAACGATTCGTTTGAAAAAAAAACGAAAAACGTTTCGTTTGAAAAAAAGGTTCGTTTGAAAAAAACGATTCATTTGAGAAAAACGAAAAACGATTCGTTTGAAAAAAACAGTTCGTTTTAAAAAAACGATTCGTTTTAGCAAAACGATTGGCTTTAGAAAAACTATTCGGTGTAGAATAGTTGGAATAATTGGTTTTAGAAATACTATTGTTGTAGAAAAATGGTTCGTTTTAGAAATGCTGTTCGTTTTAGAAAAAAAAAATCGTTGTAGAAAAACTGTTTCTCGCTATTTGGAAAAATTGTTCGTTCGTTTATTGCAGCCAAACGTTTTTTTCAAACTGTTTGGCGTTTTTGAGCCCATCACTAGTTAGCAGAGGTTTAACTACCGTAATCTGCAGGAGTGGTGGCAAGACATCTCCATTTGCCGCCGCCGTTCTCAAGTTGTAGTTGTCCCCGGATTTATAAACACCATGAGTTTTTCCAGCTTCACATAGCACCCCAAAGACAAAGCTATCAATGTCCACAAATACTCTCACCAACTTTGCAACCCAGAGAACGATTTTCCTTGCTTAAAGATCTTTGGACTTTCCCAAGCTTTGGAATAAAATTTACCTTAATTTGTTCGTGCCGAAAAGAGTTTTCTCATGGTTATCTTCATTTTGATGGACGCCATCCAGGTCCGGAAATTTGAAATTCTGAAAGGAAATGATTGCATCCCCGACCAGCGACCAGCGACCACCGATCTAGCTATTAAGTAGAGAGACAGAAGCCTTCTACATTTCAGTCATCGGAGCATCCTGAAAGTGAGTTTCAAGTAAAGTTCATAGATACTCCTTTTCGGATCCTTGTGATCGACGAGTCCAAAGCTAAGACGACAATATTGTGAAATAAGCTAAGACGACAATATTGTGTTTTAGTCTGCCATTACCTCAGTACTACACAATGACTGCTAACAGGTTCCAACTTGAAAACTCTTCTTCTGGTATCAACCAGAATGGGAACCACAACACAAATCCTCGATCTCGTCGATCTCTCATCAAAAAAAGGTTTTCGCCCCTGTGACGCAGCTAAATCCACAAATCTAGCTGCCTTGAACCCAGAGTTCCCGTACAAGCTCAATGTAGATGGAGAATCCCTGTTTTACCAAGTTTTCGCTTAGAAGAAAGGACAAAATTTTGGCGTGCAGTAAGAGCGCGGTGCTGTAAATAATATCATACGATGCCGCTCTATGAGCCAATATTTTATTTATTTCCCTAAAGTCAGCTTAAAAAGGTAAAATTTCATTGCTGCATACATCATTAGACAACCAAGTTTCTCAGCCTAACGTAATAATATAATTATATATTTTATAAAAATTGGTTCTCAGACCCCGAAAATTTCGGTAATAAATTTAAAGCTCCGTTCTTCGTCAATAGTCTGAATACCAATTATTTTTTGAATCGAGTTTTGACGATTTTCTCAAAACATACTCTCGGATCTAGTGCTGATGTTGACCCGGAAGGAGGGTTTTACTTACAAGAGGTGATCTGAAAGTAAAACACATATTTGCAAGAATCATCAAGATCTAAAACAAAACTTCCTAGTACTCTTACTAGAAAGGTATTAAACATTATAGAGATAAGTCATCATTTCTGGAAGGTCCATTGATTTGAATATGAACAGTCGAGCGATGTGAGAGCTGCATTAAGTATTTTTCTTGATAAAAAATTATGTCAAAGACATATATGCCAATTTCATGCCAACGCTGGGAGACTCTGTTCCTTTATAATCCACAATCGCATGCTGGTGCAAGTAGTTTAAACTGGGAAAACATCCACGGAAAATGAACATCGTCAACAACGCCAGCCAACTTCTTTCATTGAGGATAACGTCAAAAAACTAGCAGACCAAAGAGTGGTCACCAGACATTCAACTAAGGTCACAAAGCCCTCATAAGGCAGTATAATAACGAACTGCATAGGAAAAATGTCGCCGTACATTGTGTGCCGAGAATGTTAACGTTCAAAGAAATGACGAGTTGGCATTTCAACGGCTTATCTTGAAAAGTACCAAAGAGACAGAGAAGATTTTTGGAGGCGATTTTTGACTACATACGGAATCTGGATTCATCGCTTTGATCACGAGTCGATGGTTCCGAAATGACCATTTTCACCAAAGATGAAGAAATTCAAATTGTCCAGCTATATCATCCGTTTTTTGGGACATATAAAGAAAAACGATGGTTGAATATTTGAAAAACGGGGTCACTTTTACGATCTCTTATAACGCAAACCAAATAAAAAGATTGCGGGCATCTATTTTAGAAAAGACGCTAAGTGAGCTTTCAGGAAGAGTCTTTTACAAAGCCGTCGTTGTGATGGTTGCCATTTAAAAAGCGGGCTTCACACTGTTTGAACACCTGAACTATTCTGAAAATCTAGCAACCAATAACTTTAAACTCTTTGCTTGCCTCGAGGAACAGCTCAGGGGCAGGAAATTCTAAGCAGATAGGCTAACAATCGCCAATTTACTTGAATTTTCGGAGAGTCAAAACAAAGATTAATTAAGGGTATTCAGAATTTTGAAGAAATATGTGTTAAGTTAAATGTATTGACTTTACTACGCAAAAAAAAACAGTTACGTTAAATTATAATAAAATCCACTAGCATCACTTTACTGCCGTTAATCGCAACTGCCTGCAGTTTTATTAACCCATATAATATCAAGTAACCATAGATTAAAATTCATTAGCAATCAGAAATTACGCGCCATTATGAAAGTTTGGCACACAAGATAGTTAGCTATATGATTCCTTCCACAGTTTCTGCATTCTCTCAACATGGCAGAAATAGCCCATGTTTGAGAGAGTGAGCAATGTGCCTTCGTATGGCTTAATTCAAACAATATGTGAAGTATGCGTCAATATGAATCTTACACTACGGTTTTATGGTGCATAAGCTAATGCATACCAGAGATTTTGTGAGTATTTTTCAGCTTTTTGAAATGAAGAGTGACTGCAGTGTTTAGTATCTAATCAAGTTACAAGGCTAAATGTTAAAGGTTTGAAACGATACATCACATTTTGAGGAGATGCGTGGATACTTGACGAAAACAGCTTATTATCATTGATGTTTCATATTGCCATATAACAAAATGAATACTTCTACTTGTAATGTGTGAGATTTTTTTCAATTCACTACTTAAAACTGTGTATATTTTTACAATGTCAATACAATTTACCAAAAGTACCATTATGTTAGACAGAATCATCTCATATGCATATAAACCTGTTATTTATACAATATCTTCACTCTATCTATACATAAGGTATATGCAAATCCATGCAAATAATTGAATATACTACTATTGATATGGATTCATAAGGTAATTAAAAAATGAGACAAACAACATTGCCTTCATTGATCTGCCAACTGTATCTATAAACTGAATGGAAGTCGTTTGCTGAAAAATTTATTCTTTTGGTATTCAGGCTATAAAAATAAAAATATGCTTTATACAGGCACACGATCACCTGGCAGTAATCCAATGTAATCATTTCAGTTCAGTCAGAGGGAGAAATCTTCAATATCGTCATATAGGCATACCCTCATGTATAGCTACAAACGTAAATTTGCTGAACGATTTACATGTGTTGTATAATGAATCGAATTCTAAACTTTGAGTTTCATAAGACGTACAAACGTACGTAGCCATGACCCTGGAATGAAAATCTCGAAACCAGTTTCAACTTAACAAGATCTAGTTTGATGGAGTTTTTAGCGACTCTTATTCAATATCTTTCCAGTTACCGATAAGATACTTATGTACGTAGATATGCATGTAGAATCGCAATGTTCGCGGATCAATTTGCATGCCATGGTTCTTAGCAGTTTTTCAATATGCATATTGAAATTCAAATAAATTAGAGCCTATCTGTGTATTGCGATAGGTTTAAGTCAAAACAAAAGACCTCATCATTTTGGATGTGTTAATTTTTCAATGGTTTATTATTTCAGGTTTGTTATTTATGGTTCAGTTAATTGCATAGCAAGTATGGTTTGGGGAGTCACTTCACTTTGTGGAAGTTTTTGAATGCTGATGAAGTTGGCGAAAAAAGAACAGATTCAATCGAATACTTGTGACGACTTTTCCTGGAAGTCAGTTGGGTGGTTGATGTTATTCGATGAACAGATACTGATATGCTGAATGATGACCAATCAGTTCCATCGCACTTTATTAGAAACAGTCTTTGGTAGCTCACATAGATACCTATACCACAAATAAAGTACAACAAAACCAATAAATTGTTGAATTTTAAGGTTCAATGTCACCATGACATTGAAACGGAAAGACTAACCAGTTTCGACTCAGGCAGAGCTTGTTCTATTTTCGCTTTTCATTCAATCGGTACAAAGAATGGGATTCCCAACTGGTATTGAAATTTTCTTCGTTAGATCTACGCAAGTAGTATCTACCTGTCTAACATCGTCATCTAAGTATAGAACTTTTCATATTTTTTCAGAGAAATACCTCCAAAAATAGTCCTGCAAAACTTCCCGGAAGCTATAAGGCCACTGTGCGGTGAAGTTTCCATACTTATGCCTTTGAAGCTCGCTATGAAGTCATCAATTCGGTTTCAGCCTCCCTCGCTTCATTTTTGCAAGTCATGGGGAATCAGATATTTGACCGACATGCGTACTGCCTCTCTGTATTGTCCTTTGTTTATATCATTTTCTCATTTCCTGAATTAACCCACAGCTTGAATGCTGCGAGAATATGTCCCTAAGGCGACATAGTACTGCGTGAATATAATACAAAACGAAGTAGCGATAGCGACAGTGAAGTTTAGTTAGGAGAGAAGACATGTTAAATGTACAGCTGGGTAACATCAGATGTGGCGCCTTGAATCTGCGAATGTTAACCCGATTAGTTTACTTTAATTACTTTCATTTTGTGTTTTTGAAATTATAGCCGTGAACCTTATAAATTATATTGTTATAGTCATGAGTTTTGGTTTTATGTGACATTGTGCATAGAACTTCGGTTAATGTTCCTCCTTTGTCGAGATTGGCGCGAATCCATTAGAATACTCAAATAATTTACTGCCACTGAAATTTTCCACCTGCAGCTTATGTACTTTCAAGTTTTATAATCATCTTTGGAGCTTAGATACTATTTGTTGAAATGAATTAAAGTTGGGTAGGCTTGGATACGTAATTCTTTTTCGCAATAGTACTTTTGAGTCTTTTGTAGTAAAAATAATTGAGTTATTTTGGTAAATCTGGTCACTTACAGTTTTTGGACTGCATTTTAACAAAAAAGTATTGAAGTAACTAATTTCTGAAATTTTCAACTTTTCATAGAGATTTATTTATGCAATTACTTTAAAAAACTATACACATATCGTCGGGTGTACGCCAAAACCATGAATGTGCTTTTTTGGTGATTTTCAGTTTTTCATGTCACCGTACGCGGAATTCTTATACAAACAATTTGCCAAAACCGGAAATGTAAAATTCCATTTTATGCCTACACAAAGTCAAAATTTCAATTTTATGAATATTTGCTATTTGCCAAATGCGTTACACCAAAATCATGAATGTACAGATTCATTGTTTTAGTGTAACGGAATAGTATTAGAATATTATCTTCCTTAATTCAAAAAAAAATGTTTCTTATATTTTAAAACTGATTTATAATATTACGTCAAATTTTCAAATTGATTTTACTCGAAATAACATTTTAGCACATTCATGGTTTTGGCGTACACCCGACGATATCTTTATTTGTTAGTGATTAACATGCATCAAAATATTCTCCGAATTTAGTGTGCTGAAGTAAATTTAAATGATCAGTAGCCTCAGGAAATATGTTTGGCTCTGCAACCGTAGTTGGTTTATATTTAAACAACTTGTAAACGGTGGTTGTTCCACAAACTTGTGCAAACAACGCACAAAATTATTATTCTGAAAAACGGAATAAATGAGGTGTGAAGGGGATGAAAATATCGCTTAGTTCCTTATCCAAAAACTTTATTACAAATAAATTCAAAATACAATTACTACTCAATTAACTTTACAATTTCACTGAATCCACTCAACTTATGTAATTTATTCCATATATTTGTGCCTTTTACAAATATTCTTTTAAAAATGGTACAGGATGAAAACTACCGTTTGTATATTGCAGGGCTGTGGAGTCGGGAAGAAAAACTTGCGACTCCGACTCCGACTCCAATGATAAGCTTTCTAACATTTGCGACTCCGACTCCGACTCCCGAATAACGACTCCGACTCCGTACTTCTACTCCAAGCATTCGTAGCTCTAATATACAGTTAAAGCCAGAAGGTTAAAATCGTTTTTCGTCTTACAATTAGATCATATTTTCCTGCTAGTTTGTTTCCTTTAGTAACATTAAATTATAATGTTACGCTATATTGTCAAAGAGATTTATTTCGAAATAGAAAATATTCCTATTGCATCTCACACACTAATATAAAAACACCGAAAACGCTTAATTCGAGTTAGCTCTTAAAAATAATATTAATATTAATATAATATTAATACTCTTAAATCCGATTTAATTATTCTAAGGGTAGAAAACAAGCGTTCCACAAATACTTGAGTCGGGGCAATGCCGTAACGAGTAATGGTACATTTTAGACGATTTTGGGATACTTCGTTATGGCATCTTCTACTCCCAGAACTGAACTTCGGTCAAACAACTCAACATCATTCAGTGCCCTATAAAAATCCAATTTCAAGGTTTCCAGTTGCGATGAATTTCCTCCTTAGTTACTTTTTTCCAAGCTTAAGCGCTGCCGCTTTGCTCATTCTTGTTCGTCAAGATATTTTTCGAATTCATTTTCATCATCAACTTCAGTACTTGGGGGAAGTGATGACGACTGAATGGTTATCTGCTGTGGTCTAGCCATGGCTTCACTTTCCGTATGCAATCCTTTCATACGAATAGTTAATTCGCATAACGCAATTTTAGCACGCGCTTGTTGATCTTCTGTCAGGATAACCTGGACTGAAGGATCTACATATATAGCAGCTAAAAGTACTTCATTATCTAAGAGACAAATTTCTCTACAAAGAAGTGAATTTTTTAATGAATCGACCAAGTTTCCATTCATTTTTGAAAGGCGAAATATAAGACTTTTTCATTTTTGTAAAAAAAAACAGGTGTAATTCCATCTGCCTGAAATTCATTCGCCATTATATAAGGTTGATATAGCAACTCTAGAAGTTTTCTAGCTTCTTCCCAATCCAGTCAAAAATTGAAAAATAGTCCACCAATTTTTAGGCTTGGTGATGAATTTCAGAGTCGGAGTCGGAGTCGGCTGATGAAAATTAGCTTCGACTCCGACTCCGACTCCATTAAAAATTGTTCGACTCCTCGACTCTGACTCCTGACTCCGACTCCGACTCCACAGCCCTGGTATATTGTATGCTTATGATCTTTGTAGCAAACGTACACACCATACGAAACGGTAATTTCTTGGTACACCTTACACTGGCAATATTAATTACACAATTTTTTAACACACGTGGTTTTTTCTAGGCTCAATTTATTACACGTCTTAATTCTACCAAGTTTGCTACAAGTGATTAGAGCTGTATCTTGAATGTTTGTGGAAAAATAGCCCGATCGGCATGTAGTTCCGGAAAAAATGTTAGAAGAAAGATAGGAAGATAGTAAGCAACTAGCATGTGACAAGCAAAATACCTTAAGAATTTGTTGCTCGGATGATCCTAGTTGCAATAGGCTAGTTGTAGAGTTGGCTCTGCCTTTTATTGTGTTTTTTAGTTCTCCAAAGTGAGTGAGGAAATTTTTCCACACTTATGGTTATCACGGAATTCGAATCTATTACATTGTAAACTCTTTATCTTATTATTCCAAAAGTTGTTGAATTTAATTTTTATTCATTATTAAATGTGTTACATGTTAATTAAATTCTTTTAATTGAAATTGAATAAAAATTAATGTTTACCATAATTTTATTCGCTTAATAAATGGCGGCGTGGTCTCCACTTTCGATTTACTATAAAGTTGGAGGATTCTTATGTATTTCTCTTTCCATATGTTTTATATGAAAAAGTTGAAATTAGGCGCCATATTCAATTTAAAAACGAAACATTTATTTTATTCATGATTTGTGATTTTAATTTGTATATATTCTAATTCAAATGCATTTTAATATAAGTTTGATAATGACAATAGAGACAAATATAAATATTCATAATTCGATTCGATTTTAGATGCATATGTAGTACTAATTTTACGAAGAGATGTCACTAGTGGCGACAAACTAATTTTCAAAGCGTAAGTAATATAGTTTTTTTTTGTTTTGTTTACTATGATTGTTTTCTTATTTTAGGGAGTTGATGCAACAGTGGTATTGAAATTAGCAGAACTGAAAATTAATCATGTTTTATATTTTTTATGCTTTAGTAGTAGATTGACATGCATACTAACGAATTAAAGTGAAACATACAATCGAATTTTTGCTTTGAAGAAGCGCACGCTGCGCATGTAGTCCTTCTTTTTGATTTCAAATGAAACAAAGTTCAATATTATCGATGAAAGCAGAGATTTGGGATTTTATTTGTAGATTTGGTAAGAAAAGCAAAGTAAATTGCTGATAGATGCGAACGGGACCAAAACCTGATGGTTTTCCCAAGAAAGGGACCAAAGGACCAAAATTAAAAACTTTGCGTAAAAGGGACCAAAAATGGTCCCAATGGACCAAAGTGGCAACGCTGATTGAGACACTCTATAAAGCTGATCAATAGCTGATCGGTAGGTTGGGAATACGATCACCACCAGGTGCTTTACATTTTTTTTAGAGTTTGGATTACTTTCACCAAATCTTTGGGTTTGTACATGACCTATTTCATATCTATCTCCACTCTGTTAAAATTTTGGGCTGCTGCTATAACAATACTGCTCGTGATAGTGTTGCTGTTCCGGTATGTAATGTTATGTGCACTATGGAAATTACTTTACTGTCGCTTTCTAGGAATATCGTGCTTGTAAAATATTTATTTTTTAAAGCTTTTTGAATTTTCTAAAGATTTGAGCAGCCTTGATCCAACATAGTTAGTAAATTGTTCCATACAGAGTTCCTGGCAGTATTCGGAGCTGATGTTAGACAAGTCTAATGCATTTCGAAAATGTTTTTTTTTACTTAGAAGCTCCAGAAATCATTTCCAGTTAGGGATTGGGGCTTTCGTACTGTTTGCGACTGAAAAATTTCAATAAAGACCGGTAAATAAGTCACAGAAATGGCTTGTAGAGCTTGAATGTTTGCTATTTCGGTGATTTTGTCGCTAATAATTAAGTCCAGAGTTGAAGGCCTACCGACACTAGAGCAGAAATTTGGTTCCGAAGAAATTTGTATAAACAGATTTTGCTGAATCACCCAGTAAAAAAGCATTTCACCCGCTTCATTAGCCGTGGCACAGTTCGAATATTGATGTCTCGCACTGAAATCTCCGCAGAGGAGAAAGTTCTGATAAGTTCTCTATAGAACGCGCAAGTTAGTTTTTCCAATTTCTAGTTTTTTTTTCGAATTTAGCTTTGGACCAGGAAAGTATACAATGATTAAGTCGATGTCTATGATTTTTATTCCAATAGCTTTTCGGACTTTTATGAATAAGAAAGGAAGTGTTTTTTATTGTAAAAATTGAAGTTTTATTTTATAAAAATTGAAATTTTATCAGGTGTACCACAAGGTAGTTACTTGGGACCCCTTTTATTCAATGTTTTCGTATCGGATCTTTCTGAAGTTTTAGCAGACATCTCTTACCTTTTTTATGCAGATTGTCTGAAAATGTACCACACAATTAAATCGAAACCGGACTCAGTTTTCTTTCAATCGAAACTGCTGTTTCTTGAGCAGTGGTGCAAACAAAATAATCTCGACATTAATGTCAGTAAATGTCAAGTCATCATTTTTTCCCGTAAAACCAGTAATATAAATTTTGTTTACCGCCTCAATAATGTTACAATCAATAATGTTGACAATGTCATTGACCTCGGAGTTACTTTGGATAAAAAGCTGCGTTTTAATTTACACTATGACAAAGTCTTAAGCAAGGCTAATAAGCAGCTTGGATTCATCAAAAGACGTGCGAAGGAATTAAAAAACCTATGGGTCACGAAGTCTTTATACATAGCTCTAGTTCGGCTATTGCTCGAATATGCATGTATTGTCTGGCACCCTACCTTTGATGTCCATAGCAATAGGCTCGCATCGGTGCAAAAGCAGTTCTTGCTATTTGCGTTGAGAGATCTGTATAATCCTTACGAATTTGATAATCTACCTTCATACAGATACAGGTTAAGTCTCTTAAATCTATCAAGTCTACCTTCGCGGAGGATATTCATATGCTCCTGCTTTACTTTTGATGTTATTAGGGGCTTGATCAATGTTGTGTCCCTGTCCAATAAGATCACCGTCAACGAATCAGTAAGGCAGACGAGGCACAAAAGTTTCCTGAACGAATACCGACACCACACAGTTTACGCCAACAACGAGCCAATCAGTAGATATTGCAAAATATTCAATAGCTTCTAAAAACACTATTCCCCAACCATTTTTCGACCTAGATTTAAAACTGAACTGACTAAGGTGCTCACGTTATGAATGCCCTATCCAATTCCCTACCAAAGATGGTTATATTTTTTAAATTTTTTCATTATTGTGCATTGTACAAATTTATATAAATTGTTAAATATTAGTTGTAAGTGTTTTTTTGTACGCCTTGTTTGCTTGAAATAAATAAATACATTATTTTCAACACATATGGCAACTCCTCGACTATCATGTCTTATTTTATATTTCACTCTCCATATAGAGTTTTTTATATTTCACCCTCCATATAGAGATAAAACTACTTATTAGTCAGATTTTTTTCATATAGAGATAAAACTTTATTAGTTGGTTCTTTCACTACAGTCTCACAGATTACACACTCCTCCTCAAGCGAAACAAAATAATATCGAAAAATATCATGCTGTTTACAGCATTTAGCTCTAGAATAATTCTCTTCACGATCAAACACAACTTGTAATTCACTCAAAGTGAAAATCACTGAATAGAAAATAAGACATCCTTTCATTGGTAGACAGAGATTAATTGCTTCTTCCGTGAAAATGAGAGTTAATCTTGTCTCCAGGCTTTTTCGACAGTAGAACAGCTAAACAGCTAAACTAAAACCACCAGCTGTATTCAACCATTATATATGGTGAAAATTACTCTAGTGATAAGATTAATTATTCTCGTTAGAACGACTGGAATTAATTTCTGTAATTTTGCACAAACACACCTTTCTTTTCCGTTCAGATTAAGAATAAGGATTACAATTTTACTGCCACACCTGCCAAGGCATGCGAACTAAGTCTACCAACACCCCTAAAACAATTTCAACGATAAATTCTAATATGATAATCCCTAGCACCATTAACGACTTTTTGGGAGGAAATTACAAGCTGTTCCCAAAGTAAGTCTTACTTTTTCGTAAATATTGAATTAACTGCCATTAAGCCCATCAGCAGGATTTTGTCATCGTCAAAGGACCAAGTCATCGTTAAGCGAAACTGGAAAAAGAGATATCTGCTGGTATCAGGCGCATTCCTATAATTAGGACGTTGGTCGTAAGGCGACGACCGCTACGGTAGCGTTGACATAATACCATCGCCATCGTGTGAGGATGATCTCATTAGAGAAATTAATTTCAATACCGCCCAGTATACGCGACCCCGGCTAGTTCTTTCACTCGCATTTGAGGTCACAGTCAATCCAATTACTAACAGTAATTATCCAGTTCAATGTCAAGAGTATATTAAAAATGTCGGTGACGTGCCTGATGCCTTTTCTGTGTTCAGTCATGTTCATTACCCTCGTTTACTTTTTCCGAGCAGCAGCAAAGATAGCCTGATAACAGAGAATATGAATTCGTCTTTTAAATGGATGTCCTTGAGTATGTCATGAACAATTTTCGGTAGCAATAACGGATGTCGAAATGTGTTCTACCATAAAGCAGATCTGGTAGTGATAAGAGGAGTTATGCTTTTATGTGCCCAGTAAATGGATCTTGGTTTATTTAAAAATTTGTGATTTCGGAAGAGATGGGTTTACCATTTTCTACGTACTCAAAGGGCCGAAAATCGTTTTAATTTTCAGCCTAAGGCTTTGAACATGTTCAAAGGGATTTTTTTCAATAATGCAAGATTTTTTTACATTATTTTTTTCTCCCCACTTTTAATTTAGTACGGGATGAATCAATACATTTAAAAGGAAACTTCCGCAATAAAATTGATATTGTAAAACGATTTTTTTTGACAGCAAACTAACGATCTTATTTCTGAGACGTAACAAAATGCACTTTTGTCATTATCGATCTTTTTTTCGGGAGAAAATCAGCAAAAGGCTGTGCTTGTAGAATAGAAAGTGCTGTGAGAAACTCTCAGATTTCTTTGTAAATAGACATATCGATTTCATATTTCAAAAGAATACGATGTATATGGACAGGAAATGGGTGGGAAGTGGTGTTTGTTATGATATCATTTTGATAGGCATTTCATGGCAGTTGAATAGATGGAAGGAAAATTGAATACAATTTTGTTATAAGGAATATATATTGGAGGTTTAATTGGATACTATTTAGTAAATTGATTGCTTAGGTTGTACGTACTTTATTCGCGAAGCATATATGTATGTTTCAGTTCAATTAGCTTGAAGTGTTTAATCGATGTGCCTGTAGCTTTATTTGGTGAAGTAAATCATGTATGTATAAGGTATATATATATATATATATATGTATATATACATATGTATATATACATATATATATATATATATTTATATATATATATATATATATATATATATATATATATATATATATATATATATATATATATATATATCATCAAAAAAATTCAGTGACTATTTCACGGGAACACACCATCCGGTTGAACTGAAATTTTCAGGATACATTGGTGTATACGTAGAATAGTGCCAGGTCTTAGTTATCCTTAACCCTTAGGCGCCAGCGGCCATTTTAGTGATATTCTTAATATACCTATTATTCCGTCCACAAATAATTTTTGCATAAATGAACCTAGCGAAATAGATTTTGGAGGTGTTTTAAATGTGAATCGGATAATATTTTGGAATTTTTTAACCCCATGTGTGCGCTAGGTGCCTAAAAAGAGATGGGGAAAATTTGAAAATTTTCAAATTGCGAGAGCTTTTGACAGAGCTATGGAATCACTATGTAATTTTCAGGACATATGGGCACTATTTAGTTGTAAATGTGTGTTGCTTTTAATGAGCATGTTGGCAACCCTGTAGCAAGGACAGGCGCTGAAAGTGACAACCTTCTAATCATCGCGTCTCCTAAAAAATTGTCGCTTTTGGGAAAAAAGCCACTCATATATAAATCCTATGCTTTGTCTACATAGCCAGAGTAAAACATTTGAAATTTTGCAACGGGCAAGAACGGTAACCCTTCCCCAATTTACCTATATTTTTAGCATCAAAAACTTCTGCTCACGGTAACTCATGACCTGATAATCAGATACAGTTGAAATTTACATAATATATTGGGTTGAAGTAGGACCAGATCTGATAGAAGTGGTTTCGAAATGCGGGAAATTCTGTTCCAGTGATGCGTTTTTTCAGGAAGAGTGCTCTTATTTTAGCATAATTATGACCTGAAGCACGCTTCTAACAAATCTGCAGGGTGTTGCGAAACAGCTGTACGTTACATCGTGAAGACGGAACAAAGGTTTTAGCCTGGCTGCGCAAATTATATCTTTGAGTGCCTTTGTGTAGGCCAGCGTTAATTTTTCCTCGACTCGATCGTATATTAGACGCAGTCGATCACCATGAGTGTTCAGTTTCACTTCCTCATCCTCAAACGCATTAAATTATCGCAAAAGCGAGTAATTAGAGCCATGCTGGATAGGGTGATAACCAAACATCAGGAAATGGGGGGAACATTCAGTTGCCTCATGTACAACATTTCGAAAGGCTACACATGATTCCACCAAATGCTCATCCTATGTATGCTCTGATTGCGTTGGGGATGTTTTAGTTTGCTCGCTCTGAAGCATTGGCTTGAGGAGAATATAAGGTAGTGAATATGTGCTCGACCCCATATTTACCTAAGAACTTAGTCAATGCCTTTGCAATAAACTGAACACCATTGTGGGTGTGATAGAATTCAGGCACTTTAAAGGTCAGGAAGATTTCGATCAGATATTTGATCACGGGCTTTCCGGTACCCATCAATTTGTTGTGGGAATGCCTTGTCGTGCTGGTGGTAATATAAACCCGCCCGTCCCGAACATAAACGTTCATGAAACGGTCAGGCTGTTTGATGATTTGATTCACCAGCTCGACATGTCGGGAATTATTGCAGCCATGCGATGGTGCTCTGGCAAACATCCAGTAATGACCATAACTTTCTCACTGCATCAAGGTGCCGTTGACAACGCATCGGGCACGATGTTCTGTGATCCTTTGCGATGCTCAATGACAAAACCAAAGCCCTGCAGCTTCAAACTCCAACGGGCAAGTCTTCCAGAGAGGTCCTGTTGGCTCATGAACCATTTAAGGCTAGCATGATCAGTGGTCATGGTAAAGGGCAGCCCCTGAATATATGCAGAACATTTTTTGACGCTGTGCACCACAGCCAGGCATTCTAATTCTGCGATGATGTAGTTGCGCTGCGCCACGTTTAATTTCGTAGATATATAAGCGATGGGGTCCCACCACTCCCGCTTCTTAAGTCCATTGGAAAGCCTTTTTGCTTTTCAACAAGTCTGTCAGTGGTGCTGTCACGGAAGTTAAATTAGGGACAAAACGACGATACAAAACAGCCACTCTCATGAACCTTCTCACGTCCTTCGCACTTTTTGTTACTGAGTAAGAGACGATGCTAGACACTTTCTCCGGGTCTGTCTTGAGAATACCGTCACTGACTACATAGCCAAGGTATCTGATTCTCCTTTGAATGAACTTACTTTTTTCGACATTGATGGTGAGTTTAGCTACATGTAATAGCTGTGCTACTGTGGAAAGAAGTTCCAAATGTTCATCAAATGTCGATTTTGTAGTAAGTAAATTGTCAAGGTAGACAAACACTTTGTCGTGCAACTCATGATCATGATGCAGGTCATCAGTCTGCACATAGTTTGTGGTGTGTTACACAGACCAAAAGGCATAACCATGAAATTGTACAAGGGCCCACCAGGTACAGTAAATGCCGTTTTCTCCCTAGATTTAGTGTCCAAAGGAATTTGAAAAAAGCAACTTTTAAGTTTAGATTTGTTATAAATTTAGGAGACTGAAGTCGAGAGAGCAACTCCTAAGTCAAGGGAAATAGATACGCATCCTTTATGGTGACCTCATTCAACCTTCGGGCGTCGAGACATAATACTTTACCCGGCTTGCGTACTAACGTCACTGGTGAGCTCCACGCGCTGTGACTCTCCTCAATCGCTCCCAAGGAAATCATACGGTTTAGCTCATTAATCAACAGTTTCTGGACCGCTGGAGAGACAGCGTAATGTCTCTGCTTGATTGGTTTCGCGGAAACGGTATCAATGTGGTGTGGAAAAAAGTTTTACCAAAGTCAAAAAACATTGAAGAATGGAAACTGTTGTTTGACAAACCCTAAACGTTGCTGGTCCTCAGGAAGCAAATGATTCAAATGAACAGCGGATGTTTCGGGCAAAACCTCAACAGCAGAGATATGCACTGGCGCAATCCGAAACGTATTCCAGAAATCAATTTTCAGATATACGCGATCGGTCAAAGATGGCAGAATTAAAAAGAAACTGTACGTAACAAGGGATTATTCAATTATCGTAAGTAATAATTATTTCACACTTAAAAAATGTTAATTATTTTTGTTACTCTGTTCGTTTTTTTTTTGGTTGAGAGATTCGTAAATATGAGTCTCGACATTCATTAATAAATTGCTCCACCTCTTACCCCGTGAACTCCACACTATATTGTACACAAATCTTAAACCTACATAGCATACCAGATTTTGATTTTGTTTCTTCCTCTAGAAATTTTCAAAACCCGCGAAACCAAAAAAATTCTACACTCAGCATATTTTGCTCAACAAATTAATCACTGTTCTATGTACTTTAGGGTTGGTCGCCCTAATTTCAAATGAAACTATTCCGGAATATCCACCACAACCGACACCATAAACCGTATCAACGACTTGCAACGTTATTAGAATGTAACCGCACCTTCAATGTGAGTAATCAATGTATGTCCTTGCGTATATATGTTTCGTGTCCTAGCTGCATGATTCAGATTATTTTACAAGGAAAGGTAACAAAAAAAAAAACTGGACGACTAGCTATGTACATATTTAACGCAACGTGAAATTTATGTATCAGGTGTAAGTCGCCAGGAATGAAATAATGAAAAAAAACTACACTTAAGTGGTTTCCATTAGAAGACAAAAATGCGAGGGTGGAATGGTGATCGATATCCTGGTGTTCGAGGTTTACCTCAAAACAGGAAGAAAAAAAATTACAAGAATCGTGTAGAATTTCGGTGGAATTTCATCTTTCGCCTGAGGGAGTGTTTAGAATGTTCAAGGGGTGACTTTTGTGTTGTTTTTTATTTCCTAGATGAGTGGTAAAAATGGAAGTGCGGAATAAAATTCACTTCTAATGAAGTCCACAAATTACATTCTTATTTTTGCAGAAAACATTCAACTGAATTATTTTCTTGGTGTGAGCATTTAAAAGAGCTTATGGAATCAAAGTAAAATATTTTAAGTTTTTGATCAAGAGCCAATTATTTAGAGATTTATGATTCAGTCATAATTTAAACAAACCATCACCTCACCAGCCAAGTAAAAATCAAAAAGCAAAAAAATAAAACCAATCGACTTCAATAAATTAAATTGTTAATCTTTGGACACGTACTTCATACGAGTCTGGTCCATTTCGTCGGAAAAACAAATCCGCACGTTTTCAAAATTTCAATCAGACCACACGTGGAGTCTTACGAGTAGTATAAGCCAACAGCTTTAGTTCATCACTGGGTGAAAGTCTCGCAATTATGAAATCCAGAATTTCCGGTCTAAAAACCAGCTCCAACTAATTTGCGAGATGATATGTAATTAAATTTAAGAGCTCCAAAGTAGTCTATGATTCACAGTTCCTTTTATTACGTCCTTTAATTTACGTAAACTTTTGACGTCATCGATTCGACAATATCGTCGGTCAATTTCATAAAAATTTTATGTCTGTCGTCAAAATGATTTTCCAGAGAATCTTGAAGTAGTGTTATTTATAAATAGATACACGATTTTGCAACGAAACAAATCTTTCATTATTTTCTCGAGTGATTTGTGAATCGAAAAAAAAACTAAGATGAACAATCTCGTACGCGTATGATGAGAATAGATTTTTGGCCGCTAAAAAAAGTAAGCTGATGATTGTTACTTGATTTTTACGTTGCCAGATGCAAACATTTTGTGCCGGCAAATGTAAAAATTGAATAGAAATTCATTGTTTTGACGTGGTAAGTATTTCGGCATACATCATTTGTTTAGTTGAGTTAGTGATTTGGAAAAATACTCTGAGCACTAATTAAAATTTTATTGAATTTAAAAGACCTTCAAACACAATGTACATATGTATATTTCAGTGAATTTGAAGTGATTTTTTGAGAATTGGAAAACAAAATTAGGAAAAACCAGATTTGGTATGAATATTGGTATATTTTATTGCAGAATCATTCATTCGCTCTTTGTATCAAAGTGGAGAAAATTTATGTTACATAATTGTGTAGTTCGACATCATGGTTTCCTGTTCCTGAAGCTTGCCTGCCATTAATTTTTCAATAAAAATTTTCAATGTGGTTATGACACGTTTTCACATGTTGAATCCCTGAACATCGTCATTTACTGACATAGCTTGATCGATTATAGCCAGCTTGTAGGCGACTCATAGGCAAAAAATTTACCCGAAAATGCAGAATTAATAACAAATATAAATATTCAATGCTACAGGACGAAATTGTAAGTTTTGATGTGGCATGATTCCGTGTATCTGTTGTTGCGTTACAATAGGAGTTGTATTCAAGAATAATACGTATTTCCTCTTAAGATACGTGTTCCCTGTTATGCTGTCTTGAGGCTTTGATAAAACATGCACTGTTTATGCTTCCAGGAACAGATGATTTCGCAGGATTAGTCGTCATAAAGTCAAATGTTTTTCTCCCAATTTGACTGCAGTCACGTTTTTTTTCGACTCTAGCGAGAGCTGGTTAGTATAGTAGAGCTCAAATCAAAGCCTGGGTTTTCAATACTAGTATCCTAACTAGCTCTCGATATAAGCGCAAAAAATCACGTCTTTCGTGAACTCCAGGATTGACTGATTTTTCTTTAGAAGTGAAGGCAGAAACACTTATGAACTCACCAAGCAAGTCATATGTATCGATTATGGTATCGATCACGGCAAATAAGCTGAGTATAACTGCCTAATTTATATATAGATATCAGATATGAATATTTTCCTGCAGATATTCGTCTTCATACCCAACTTCAACTTTTACCCACCCTATTCATCGTATCATATTCAACTAAGACTAGTAATTTTGAAGTCCATTAAATTGTCCTGGTGTTGTTGGTCGGAAGGGGGTCTTGAGTGAGTCCAGTTTCAAAAAAAAAAAACTTGTTGTACATACATAACTTCCAGGGTATGTAAAACTATATGAACCAAGCAGATTTTGACATACATACATATTGTTAAATCCATACGAAATACCAAAAAAAAACATGCATTAATACAACATTACTATTACGATTCGTCCTTTATCGTTCAGTTTGTGGCATCTCAGCAGTTTTATTCAATCCATACAAGTGTTATTGTTTAGTCATCGAAACATGAAGTTAAAAACATAATGCTTACCTGAAAGAAAAAAACAAGAAAAACAATTATTAGTTTAACCTGTTTTATTTTAATATACAATTTTAATTAATCAATAAAAAAAATTGAATATACAATTTAATTTAAGTAACACACTTATGAGTTCATGCCTGATCCCCCCAATTTCGGCCTGATCCCACATTTTATTCCTTTGCAGGTGCTGGATTCATCCTAGACTTTGGCTTAAGTAATGGATTGACACCGGTACATCTTTTACACTCTCTTTTACTGTCGATACAACCTCTTTTACTATCGATATTCCAAAAACACATCAGCCACGAAGAAGTATTGTGTCAAAGAAACTAACTGGAATAATTTTCGAAGTTTTGTAAACACGAATATCTCCTAAGTAGCATTAAAAATAATAAATATATTGATACTATTGTTATGCAAGTTACCAGAACTATCTGCAATGTCATCGAGGCAAGCACGCCACAATGATGCATCAAACAGCATAAATTTGAAATCGAGGCAGAAAAAAATGCACCATTTGCCAGTGGCCACGTAGTAGAGCTCCAAATCTCAGATATCTAGTTACTTTTGTAAAACCAAAAAATCGGAGAAAATCTTCTTGTTTTGCGCAACAGACATTAGAACAGAATGTTTGTTTAGTCTCGAAAACGGTTCTCGACCAGTAAAATATTCAGAAAAAGCATCGGTAGTCAAATATTTGTTTTTACAGGAAAAGTAGTTATACCTATTTTTATGAAAATAATGCAGATTTCATTCCAGGTACTTTTGAAAAGTGTCATAGTATTACCTAAAGATCAAGGTTCAGCAAACGTTAAGTAGGCTGCCTGAAAGACCCATATTCCTTGAAAATGCACTGAGTGAACCTGTAGAGCTAAGGACTATTTTCCGCCAACTGAAGAAAAATCAATTTCCGCTATGAGATAGAATGAAGAAGCTACCTAGAAAAGCATTGATATGGCTGAGTCTGATATTAAACGTCAATTTAAAACTACCATATTTTTCAATCGTGTGGAAACAGGTGACCGACATTCCAAATCTCAAATCTAGTAAAAATTTTGATCGCTGTAGCTTATGTCTTTTGTGTTTCTTCGGGAAAATTTTCGAAAAAGGTAGTCTTGAATCATATCAACCCATTTCTAGACGCGAAATGCATCCCAGCTTTGAACTTGGTTTTTGAGAATGCTACAACCACATATCAATTATTAAGAGTAAGAAGAAAAATTGAACAACCGGTTCAAGTAAAAGAATGTTTGGACATTGAAAAGATATTTGACAACGTTTTACAAAACGGGCTTATTAGCAAAAATAGTAATTTTTCTATGCCACCCAATCTCCTGAAGACTATTGAATCCATTGTCGAAAACCAAAAAAACGTTGTCAATATAAAAAGTAGCCAATCTTTCCCACGACTGGTTTGCCACAAGAATCCCGTCTCAAGACAAACTTTTTTTTTTAATATATACACAGTGGACAATTCAACTAATCCTAGTAGCAAACTCGCCATTTTTTGAATCAAATATTTTAATCTAAAGCCTAATTTTGTGAAATTTTTTTTGGCATATATTGATATTTCTAATGTAATCTGGCTTCTTCTCAGTGCCAATGTAAAGTAATGGCGTGTCAAAATCTCCTTTCTTCTAGCTTTCACTTTATTTTTCTGGTAGATCTGCTTTGTAACTATGACCCCAATCATCTATTTCTTTATTGGTTTATTTGTCCTACAAGGATGTATTCTTGGCCCATTATTATTTCTCATATTTATAAATGACTTTTTGATTTTAACCCTTTACCCTGCTTTTTCGTTGGTGTCTGAAGCGTTCTGAGTAACTGAATAACTTTATCATGGTGTTTCGATACAAAACCATTTTTGCTAATCAATTTTCTCTCCAATATATTTTTTTAAGTATCTCGGCCAGTGTTATTCCTCTGTGTAGATCTATTTGAGTGTTCAGTTCAGTTCGAAGCCTTTTCTTCTGTGTTAACAATCGTTTGGACATAAAGACTATGCGTTAAATGTTTTGCACAAGCTGAGGTGAATTTTCACCCGTTCTTAGTACGTGTGCTCAAGAGACAAAATGATCTATGGCAGGGCCATTCCAGAACTATTTCTTTAATTCAAGTTCTAAATCTTCTGCGCTTTTTTCTGCCAACCAACCATTAATCAATTTCTTTTTCCTTTTTAGCTCTAAACAACGATATTATTATTGTTATTATTACTACAAGTAGTTTTTATTCTTTCTTAAAATATCACTTTCTTCATTGTTAAAATATTTATTTCTACGGTTTTATCTGAAGAATTTTATTACAGCTCATGCTATTTATGCAATTGACCCCATTCAAATAGATGTTATTTGGTAAATATATACGTCTAAGCCGAACATAATCGCACGAGTCATTCTAATCAAAAATCAAGATCAATGAGCAGCATTTATGCGGGCTTGATATGAATAGAAAAGGCCAACATTCAATTACATGAACTGCCTTAGCAAAAGCAGTTTCGTTTTGCATCGATCTCGAAAAAATCCTTATTAAATGATTCCTATATTGTCCCATTTTAAAGGTCACTTCATTTCCATCATGAACACTTCACACACACTCATCTAAATCTATAAAATTTTCCATACACAACAGCAACATGAATTACCGTAATATAGCGTGAGACAGTCATTGAATCTAAATTTAGGTGAAATCTATAAACAGATTGGAAATTTGGCATATACATAGTGAAAAACAGCTTGTTGCGACTGAGGACTAGGACTGAGTTGCTGTCGGATAGCAATACAGAGTATTTAGGATGAAACAATATCGAAAATGTTAGAAGATGATGATTAACGGCTTTCAGACTCAAAAATTAAACTTACAAGCAGAAAATTTATGCAAGTAAATCGATATTGAATGGATATTTAATTTAGTACTTCAATTTTATTCGGAAGTTAATCACGAATTGGCTTCTGTAATAAAATTATTGAAATTAAACTGAATACTACTACTGAATTTATTTAGATGGATCTTTCCTCCAAAAAGGAGTAAATTGTTAGAACAATTTTTTTGTAGGTACTGTTTAGGAATATTTGTATTACAACTGCATAATTCTTTATTATTTTATTTTAATATTATATTTTTATCTGCTTTCAATTTATTTTATTTTTCTTGACAGCTTTCTGGTTTTCAAGCGTCTTCAAATGAGTTTCATACTTGCCCAATTATTTCATTTAAGCTTTAAATACACATAAAAAGGAAATACCAAAAAAATGTAATCTTGAAATTCAGAATAAGTATTTGTCGCTATTAAATTATGGTAAAAGTATGGCAATGGAATACATGTAACATTCATATGTATTGAATACATGTAAACATTTTCCTGGCATTCAATCATATGCTCCAAAGTAGATTGCCAAAAAATTAAATTCAAGATCATATCCATTTAAAATTAGCTAAGGTATCTGCAGTAAATCTAGCGAAAAATAAGTTTTATGATTTTCGGGTAACGGTAAAAGTCAGTAATGCTCTTAGTTAATGAAATGGATGAAAATGTGTTGTAAGTAAATGAAATAAGATTTGGAGCCTAGGTTTTGCTGAATCATATCTGTCAATCTATCAATATCCGGGATATAAAAAATATGGATTGCCAATTAAATCTATGCCAAATGAAATTCTTAAACCCGACAATGGCTTTTTTGGGACAACTTTATTTGAAATAGAGGCAATTATTGTATTACAATTCATCAAAGGAAATAAAATAAGACATATTATTTAAAAAATATGAAGTAAAACACTGGATGTTTTAAGTTTTGCGTTAGAATACAAATTAAATCTAGTCGCTTGGATTTTATAGTATACGCATCAAGAGTTAAAAAAGCTGAAGTTCTTACTGCTTTGCGCAACTTTACAGATAAAAAAAATTGTACGAATATTTTTATGACATATTTACGGTATTATTATGACCAGGTACAATTGCTGCAGATTTTGTGTGTACCTTAAAAGCATCAGTGGTAGACAACTTTGATGAAACTACAATTCAGCCATCATTATAATGTTAAAAAACGTAGTAAACACTGATTTTCACTTGCCGCCCAGCGTGGGTTATTTTTAGTGGGTTATTTTTTTCAATTCACTTTTTGTTGTATTAGAGCTAAAAATTCAGATTTAGCATGTCTCTTATCTTGCTTGTTATATTTAAAGCTTTATTTGAAATCAAGACTACCAGACACTAGCGGAATTTTGGTACTTTTTTATGTTTCAGCTCTAATGTGTCGACGCTAGTGTTTTAAGTCCAGATTCAATTTCTTGTGTTTTTGATGTTTTGTAGCATTAAATAAGTACTCGTTTTATAAGCAGTATCAGCTATCAGCTTTCAAAAACTTAATGATTTGCATCTGACAACGGGAATGCTTTTGGTTGTCATAATACTTTGTATTAGTAGTTGCTAGGTTCTGATAGAAATTTTCTACTGACATACTATTTTTGGTGCCTCAAATGATTGGTTGTCGTTCCAAATGGAACAAATATACTTATTTCGCTGAAATATTAGAGACTTCGGGAATAATTTTGTTTATTTTACATTAATGGTCGGTAGGCGATGCGAACGGAAATAAGTTCACTTAGTTTGTGAGAGTGGTTTCAAAAGTCTTTGGCCCAAATATAAATCAACCATATTTTTGTTGCATTTTTATTTTTAAATATTATACACCTGGTTTTTCTAGATCCTTCCATTTCGTTCAAAAAAATGCCCTCTCACTGTTAAAAATACTGAAAAATAGAGTCTTCCATTTCTTTACTGAGCAAAAGGTAAGATAGGACTGAAGCAATATATCAATTTCAGAAATAAAATGAAGCCAAATGGCGCCAAATTGAGTAAATGCAATAGATGATTTCGTATTTTATACAATTTGGCTTTGAAAACAGTGTAGGAACGTTTTCGTAATGAAATATTATTTTCATTTTTCGCCAACCAGGATTTTTTTTTGATTGCACAGCCCAAAGGGTTCAATAATTTAATGTGGCACTGTCCTTGTAGAAAGTTGATCATAGTAATCCCTTTACTGCCCAAAAAACAGTGTTTATTACTTTGTGTCTAGTCAAGTAGAGATTACATCTAACGGACACTTATTTTTCTCATACCCAAATCGATTGTTAAATTTTGATACACCCACTCAGTTATAATGCCTATAGTCTTAGCAATCCCACGAACTTTTAATTGACGATCACTTAACACCAAATCAAAGTTTCAATGTTTTTAGCCTTCGAAGAATTTCCGATCGCCCAGGACGTTAATCATAAAAAACGTCATCCAATATTTAACTGCACTGTAAGATAGTGAGGTTTTACTGGTTACAAGATTGAGCTCAGTTTTTGTTTGGGCGGGAATTTGCCCTTTTTAATAAAAAAATCTTATGACCGCTCGGTACTGAAATCGCTCCATTAGTGACCATGAGCGTAGCGCGTCAACATTTACGGGCAACCACAAAGAAACTGCAGTGCGATGGAAAGTGAAAAAAATGACTTTTAGCGTTCAAGGGTTTCATCTATACTGTGGCTGTGCAAATTTCTTGCTGTGACCCTGTCTAAACAAGTTGGCAGAGCACTTTTCAAATCTCAGGTCAGTAAGCGCTAAGGTGCCAATCTATTGGCCTCGAGTTCGAATCCCGCCGTATGCTCATGGTTGTATTTGTTCACCTTGAGTTCTCTTAATAGCTGAAGACTGGGCATAATACCAACGTACCACTAATTCTCACATCATAGCTTTAGCGGCTACTGGGCATAACACCAGCACTTCACAAGAATAAGGTGGGGCATTTAAAAATAAACATAGTGGAATTAATTGTAATCAGCTTCTCCCATATGTGCCTCCTTTCACTTCAAATAGTAGTCACCGGAGCTTTGGCTTCATCATAGAAAATTTCTGAATATGCAGCTACTACATAGCACTGCTTGTCTCATTTAATAATGAAACTAAACTAAACCGCTTTACAGCCTATTCGCTTCGACTGTATCAAGCGAAATCTCAGCCAGCTAGCTAGTTTCAGCCGACCAGTTACACTAACCTAGTAATTAAACCGTCAATATTGCAGGGCAGCAATCTCTTTCTCATGCAATATAATCCTGGCCAATCAAAAGGTCCAAGCAAATTTGTATCGAGGGTAGAGCACTAGCTTCTTGTGTGTGGGGTCCCTAGTTCGAATCCACGTTCGGACGAGGGTCCACTAAGCTTTGAGTTAACCTAGATGTGAATAGGTACCTGAATTAATCAGGAGCTATGTGAGTCGTGGAACTAATCACTTCACATTCGTATTCACATTGATTGTTCTGTGATGAAACTCTCTACCAGTTTCAACCTCTAGACGCGTATGAGTGTTGTCGTGGGATTACTTTACTTTTAATTTTAAGATCGACCGCCAATTCCACCGTTTAGTTGGTGCTGACTCGTTGAACCTGCTCAGTAGCAAATCTAAAAAACACCAAATATAACTGTTTGTGTCACTGGCGTGCAGAGGCGGGTGCCTCCATTGCTAAACCATTCTTGAAAATTTGGTTTTGTTTAGCGCTGAGATCTTACCTCAACGTAATAAACATGCAAGCAGGTGCTACAAAGTTTCAATTCCTGAAAAGTATGCCTGGCTTTTTACTCACGTGAATGGAAGCGTTAGGAGCTATAAATGGAATGGGATCATTTTTCGCCGTTGGAGGACCATCATCGCTAGCGACAACATCAAAAGTAGAAATAAGGACTCAATTCTGAGTTCCTCAGCTTGAATGGAAATTCTTCCGTCAGGTGTTCCCATCCTAAGACTCATGCTATAGCATATCCAACTCAAGACTGCTCTCCATCTCAGACTTCTCACCCCCCTAAGGTATGTTCCGACTCAATCGTAACTCGTAATTCAAATTCATCCAGTCAAACATCAACTATTGACACTCCGCTTGCTACGACCTCTGCTAATTCTAATTCTTTACGTAAAGCCTATAACCGTATCGGGTATCGCTCCTAACAAGATATCCTCAATCAAAAGCCCCAAAAATTTTTACCACGATTGCGGTGGTATGAGGGATAAAATAAATAAACTCTTTCTTGACACCAAATCTTGCTATTTCAACGTGATTGCCTTCACTGAAACATGGCTAAATAACTCTCATATCAATGAAAAAATCCGTGACAGTTCCTGGTCAATCAAGAGATGGTGGTGTCTTACTCGCAGTTAAGAGCACTCACTCAAGTGAACTTGTAAACACTGCCTCGCACGAATCGTTCCAGCATATATTTATCCACGTTTCAATTGACAAAACCTCGGTTTATATTGATTTATTTTACGCCCCACCGAGATCTGACGAACCAATGTACAATTATATATGCGAGCAAATATCTTCTTTTATGGTTTCTCGTAGTGCTGATGCTCACATTTCAAATTCATTCTGCTAAATTTTGATTCACTTTGTTCCACCCATAATACAGATAATGATAAAGAATATATGTATGAACCAAACCGCCACCACAATTCTCTAAACAAAAAACCATCAAACTTGCCTATCAAATGAACAACGAACAAAAACTTAACGATATGATAGCGATTTTCATGGATCAATGCCGCCACTTTTCGAATAATTTTTCTTCCTCACTCTCAGGAAATGATAAGTCAATAGAGATATTCAATAGCTTCAGAATTACATAAAATCCATGACGACAGTGAATTGCACGAAATCATTCATACTAATGAGTTCACCCGACTCAAACCAGAACCGTGTGACGTCACGCGGAATTATTTCTCTTATCTAGAACATTTCAAAATAGATGGTGGCTAATAGGATCTAGATAGCGGACAAAGTACACTTAAGCTCTGGACTAATGACGAGGTCTCGCTATGTGTATAACGTATTTTTCGATATCATTTGGATATCATTGAGGATGATCTATTATCGTCATTATCAATGTTGACTATCGTCATTTGAATTAAATAGGATCAAGCTGTGTAAAAGAGGAGGCGTGGCAGTAGTGCAATACGAGTACTTTTTGTACTTGAAGCCAGTGAAATGAGTCAGATGGTATGGATGGCAAGGTGACTTGTCCTGAATTATGGTCAGATTGTTGTCCATGGGTGTTTGATGATTGTGGTGGGGGTTGAAGATAGACTGCAGTGAAAATTCAAAAAGCTATTTAGTTAGGATCACAGATATAGATTTCAATTTTCGCAGTTTGTCTTTGGTTTGTTTAGACTCAAAATTTAGGGGTCAAGGATTGAGAGTGAAGAAGATACTGGTGCACGTTCGGCTATAAGCTTTATACTATAGTAGATGTTGGATGGACAAATCATATATTTTGGTGATTTGTAATGATAGTAGTTGGAAGAAATATAACAAAGGGCTTAGGATTTTTTACAAACTACAATTTGCTGCTGAATTTTGGGCTGCAATTTATTCTCGACCTTCGACCAAAAAACGTTATTCGATAAAACTAACAAAATTCAACAATGACTCTGCCGTCAACTACATGACAACGCAATCCACCGTCCTTGCTCATTTAAATCAAATTGTTGCCATGTAATTCTGTTTATTTCAATATCCCATTACAATCATATTTGCTCCAACACAATATCTGTACATATTTGTTTTAATTCATATTTGATACACACAGTCAACGTTTCTTATCATCTCCAACTATATTACAGGCAGATGATTGTTACTGACTAAGTTAACTGATAGTGACTTAAAGATTCGTATTCAATTCAATGGTGTCATTATCGCACAGCTGACGATATCAAAATTTAAATTTTATAACAACAACCAAATTACTCAGATCCATGTGTTATTTTTTTACATGTTGATCACTCGAGCCGTAATCGTACTCTTTCATGACTGGAACGCATGGCAACTTTCTATTTGCTTTCGAAAGAATGTGATGATCGGTGTACTATGTATGGCAAGCTACTCATTTGCACCGAGTAATATTCTAATGAACCGGCATGAGTCAAAACTGATACGGCGCATACTATGAATATTTCAACGATAAGACTAGATTTTCTTCAAATGAATACAATTTGTTTGCCAGTCATGCAAAGAACTTCGAAATAGGTTAAATATCTTACCTACTTTCTTGACCTGACTTTTCAGTGAGTAAATTGTGATAAAATATGGATTTCGAAAGAGAGAGAGATTGATAAGGAGAAAATTGTTGATAAGAAGTACAATTATTCGTATAAAAATTCCACTGGGAGAATGAAAGAATATGGCCAGATATGTAAGTCATAAGCTTCAATAGTGGAGATTAGACAAAGGTATGATCTTAGGTTTGCCAAATGTTAGTAAACCGGGGACGTAAGTTGAATCAGATGAGATTATAAAAGAACTCATCATTTTTCTCGTATTTTGGATACATTTACGGACGGGCTATTAAAATGTTCCCGGATAGCCTAAAAAAGTAGCTACATTTTTTTTTTACAGCGATGGGCTTAAAATGTTTGACTTTAAATGACTTTAAATGTTCAACGACATCTTCTGAGAAATAGCTAGCAAATTTACGAAAATAAAATGTCCTAACTGTTAGCGGATTCATATTGCATGCAATAAAGTTTCAAGAAAAAAGAATATTGGATATGTAAAAGATTTATACAAATATTTTAACTAAAACTCTCTTTTGTTACATAGTTACACGTAAAAAATGAAAACCACATAGTTTTTTTTTTAAATTTCTTTTTTCTAGTTGGTACGTACATTTTTAGTTTTCGAATAACAAAATTTTATTTATTTTGCATTCATAGTTATCCAAATAACGGAACTTTCATTTAAATAACGGAACAAACAAAAAGAAGACAGAAAAAATCTGTGTTCAAATGTTGAATTTAGAGATTTTCTGGAAATGATTACTTACAAATGAACTGTTTTGATGTTATAATGTGTATTTCATTCAGTAGCAAACATTCTGGATAGTTATTTATTAGTTGGCTATCGTGTTTGTTTTCAGAATAATTCGTTTTGCGATTTGAAATAAAAGGAAAAAGTTTGAGTTGCTGAATGGAATATTATTGGACAATTTTGGAAAGATGGGAAAAGCTACAGAGATAAAACAAAAATAGTGCAGAGAAAATTTTCATCAGTTTAAAAAGTTCTAAATAATTTAACAATAAAACAACAAAAATATTGTAGGAAAACATCTGCGGCTGATTGCACATTAAATAGTGACTGAAATCAATGAAAAGTAAAAAAAAAAACAAATTTGCCGTGATACTGCGAGAAAATTTTTCATAAAGTCTGGATATCTCGGACGAGTAGCTCGAAGCAAATCGTTCATTTCACTTGTAAACCGACAAAAGCACAAAGGAGTACTTAAATAAACCAGTAGAATTTTGGAAAGCTGTAATATTCTCAGATGAAAGCAAAGTTTGCATTTTCGGCTTAAAATGGCGCAAAATAGTATGGAGAAAGCCTGGAACAGAGTTCCAAAAAACTGCAAAACATGATGGTGATTGAATTATGGTCTGGGAGTGTATGGTGAGTACTGATGTT
The DNA here is from genome assembly GCA_947369275.1 of Nemotelus nigrinus. NCBI lineage: Eukaryota > Metazoa > Arthropoda > Insecta > Diptera > Stratiomyidae > Nemotelus > Nemotelus nigrinus. Next base: position 49,994,791 of record OX376375.1, on the reverse strand, counting down.
GGACAGTTGGAGTTTATTGCATCCACAATGGATAGATTTGGGTACCTGAATATTATAATTTCATCTGAAATAAAGTACCAGAAATAACGGCTCAGCTATAAATTTCTGCTTCTAACATGATAATGGTCCGAATCATACAGCCAACATTGTGAGGGTCTGATTGTTTTATAATGCTAAATAGCTACAAATAATCTCACAATCACCAGGCCTAAATCCCATCGAACACTTTTAGGAATCGCGAGAGTGGAGAATTCGAAAACACCCTATAACTACTAAGAAAATGCTAAAACCTGCTATAACGGGAAAGTTGAACATAATTACTGCGGAGAAGACCGCAATTTTTGTCAATTCGAAGGCAAAAAGACTGCACGAGGTCCTAAAGAATCGATGATACCCTATCAGATATTATTCAATAATTTAAATATTTAAATTAAATATTACCGGCGTTATGTTTCAATTAATCTTTCACGTCCGAAAAAAATAATGCAAGCTTTTTCTACTTTGTTTTTGTATGCTTTACCGCAAAAGTGCCGTTATTTCAGAAACTATATAAGGAAAATAAATAAATTTGTATATGTCGAATACTCAAGATATACTTGGTGAATAGAAATAAGATTTTTTTTTAAAAAAAGGCTATTTGTTTTTCATTTTTTTACCGGCAAACTGATTTAAATCAAGTGAACGCAGACTTTTTTCTAACAAGCGCATTAAAAGCAAACTATTTAAAATGCCTCGAAATCCAGCTCTTTACAGCGAATATAATACTCGCAATAATTTTTGCAGAAATAAAGTTTATGAAATTAATATTGAACGTGTTTTGAATCTGAATATGATATTTTTGAAATTTTTAACCCTATGTGTGCGCTAAGTTCCTAAAATGAGATTGGAAAAATTTGGAAATTTTGGAATTGCGATAACTTATGACCAGATTATTCGGTCATTATGAAACTTAAAATACGTATTCATATTACTAAGCTGTAAAATGGTGTTTTTTTTATGAACGTGCTGGCAACCCTGTAACTAATATACAAATTTTATGTTTTGTTAATACAACCAAAGCAAAACTTTTGAAATTTCACATCGGACAAGAACGGTAACCCTCCTCCAATTTACCTATATTTTAAGCATCAAATACTTCTGTTCACGAGAGCTCACGATCGAAAGCAAAGAGTGAAAATAGCAGAAACACAAAGTACTGAGCTCTCTTTTGAGTACGGTGTTCCACAAGGAACAGTTCTTGGGCCTATCCTCTTCCTTATTTACGTAAATGATATTTTCTCACAGCACATAAAAGACCAGCTAATATAATTCGCTGATGACACGGTTCTGTTTGTGAAAGATAATGATTGGGAGAGAGTGAAGTTAAAAGCAGAATATAGTCTTAAATTGCTAAAAGATTGGATGAGCAGTAACTGTCTCAATCTAAACATTCTGAAAACTAATTACATAACTTTTGCTATGACGCGCCGAGGCTTACCTCAAAATCTTGACATAAGCATTCACTCAACTAGTTGTGGGTCATTTTGTAATTGTATGCCAATCAAAAATGTTTCTCATACTAAATATTTAGGAGTCACAATTGACCAACACTTGAAATGGGACCACCAAGTACAAACCTCGATAAATAAGTTAAGAAAGTTGATACCGCTTTGCTTCGTAGTTCGATCTTTTCTAAATATAAAAGCCTTAAGATCATTTTATTTTGCTTTAATCCATTCAGGGCTGCAATATTCAATCATCGCTTGGGGCGGAGAATCGCAAAGTGCGCTTAATCCTCTAAAAAATTTTCAAAAGACATTGATAAAAATATTATTAAAAAAACCTCGCCACTATAGCTCGGAACAATTGTTTCTCTGCTTAAATGTTCGTCTAATAGACAGAATTTTCAAATTAAACATCTTGATACAGACCTTCAAGGATCTAGTAGCTAACAAAATTCAAATTAATACCAATGCAACTAGAAGCGGTACCGATGATACACTCATACTCCCAAATCGTGCAACCCATATGGGTCAAAACCATTTCACGTATGTGGGAATTAAATTATTCAATACATTGCCAAGGGAAATAAAAACTATACGAGATCTGAAAAAATTTAAGAGCGAAATTAAAAAATTTTATTGAACTAATATATCTGTTAAATATATGCCTATTTCTTTTCCTTTTTTTATTTATCTCTATTTTGTTAAATTTATGCGTCTAATATTATATTTTTTCGATTTCTTTTTGGACTATTTAGCTATTATTAATTATTTTTTATGTTAATAAGTCAGTAAGAATATTTAGTTATTTTTGGATTACTTTACTTTTATATTGTCATATTTTGTGTTTATGAATAAAAAATTGTTAGCTGACTCCTCACCCCTAACACAAGGTTTAAACCTTAACAGGGGGAGTAGTGCAATGGATTTTGTATGATATCTAAATTATGACAATAAACGCACTATTTATGAAAAAAAAAATAATCAGATACAACTGAAATTCGCAGAATGGACTGGTATTGAGTAGCCTGGGATGGGGAAACTTTTCGGAGCAGGCTTTTCCATCTACCCTGGAGTATGGTAGTTAAGTTTATTTACATGTTTTTTTTCATGCGCCTCTTAAACATAGAAAAACAAACTCACAAACATGCCAAGTCGTAATCAAAATCGGATAATATTTACATGCCCTGAGAAAGAGGATGCTGTTAGTTACAAATGTTTAGATCAATATATCTCAAAAACGGTTATGGTTACAGGAAAAAGTTATATAATCTTTTTTGTTGGAAATTTTTTAAGCTACAAATTCGTCATACATTGTTTTTCTGAAGACGTAACCGTTACTGAGATATTTTGGAAAGGTCACTTTTGGTGACCTTTGACCTTGTATAAAAAGTGACGCAGCACTCGGATCGATGGGGACTTTTGACATTTTGTTCAACACGCCAGTACCAAGGTTCATACCAAAATTCAGCTTTCCCCTAATTTTTCCGAAGCACCATGTTAGATTTCCCCGGACTAATTGGCTAGGAATTTTGTTCCTAAATTGACAAACATTGATTTCACTGAACAAAATACAATTAAATCAAATAACTAGCTTATCACACTGTACTATACCGCAAAAAGGATGAGAAAATGTATGTTTGTCATAATACCACCTTTACCTGTAAACATTCCCGAGCTTAACTCAATCTTTTTCGCACATGTTTTTCTGTTAGTAGCGGTTTTTAGGTTTGTGTTCGTGTTTTTGATGCCAGATTCTTCAAGTCTGCGTCTAATTGTATTTGTGAACACACGAAAGACTTTTCTAATTAGTGTTTTCTCAGGCTGTCGTACACTTAATGAATAACTCAGCGATTGTATTACTGTCCCTCTTTGATGAGCTTTTTTAAGGACTCTAATTGGCTCATCATTGACATCATCATGCTCGTTATACCCGTAATCCATTTCTTTATATTAGGTATGAAGCACTGGTTTTGATATATTTAGCCGCCTTGCATCACATTTTGTCTGGGTCCTTCAGAATGGGTAACCAGGAAAACAATTTCAAAATATTTTTTGTAAAAACCACGCATTTCTTAACCTTAATCTCCGACCTTCAGCTGATGAAAATTCAAAATATATTTCTCTCAGAGAAAAAGGTTAATCTAAGTCTAATTTGGAAGAAAGATTTACATACTAAAACCACTCAATAACCTCACAGAATATTAAAAACCCTTGATAAAATTCCAAGTATCTAATATCCGGCTCAGTAAATATCTCTTTCCCTGCAATTACTCATGAATTTAACCGAACAAGATCAATATTTCAGCAGCATCCATCAAATAAGCAAAACGGAACAGATTAACTTTCTTCGCCATTAAAATAATCCTCCCATCATATTAATCCAACCAACGCATCATTTCATCGAAATTGGAAAATAAACAGCGTGAATATTTTGTGCGTTGACATTTTCAACTTTTTACAAGTGTTATTTTTTTATCATAAACAATTTTCTCGTATTCGAACTTGCTGACTTTTCGAATTCCATATGTGGAGCGATACAATTCCATGAAGCTCACTCAGAAGAGACATCAACGTTACAACGTATGAGCGAATGGTTTTGTATAGCAATTCTACTGCTTTATGGTAAATAAAGTAAAAAATATTCAAACAAACATACAAATGTATGAGTTTGTATATTTACCAAACAAAAAGTTTGCTTCGTTTTCTTGGGTCGTCCTCTTGTGAACACGAATAGGGAATAGAAAAAAGAAAATTCCCTTTAGACGACAGGATGGCGTCACTTGTCATCGTCGTTGTGTGTTAATAGATTTACAGAGAAGACTCTGTGCGGCGTAGCAATATAGAATGTCAGAGTAGAAGCTAATGTCATTATGCGAATTATTGAACGATGTGTTTGTCTTTCAGGAAGCGGGGACCTGTTTCAGACTACACAGACTACTAAACATGGAAATACAATCTCTGACTAGACTTAACCAGTTGCAGAAGAAGAGGCAAGATATTGTGTCTATGTTGACTATGCTAGCAACAAGCTGAACGGTTTGAGAAGGGTATTTATGTTAAGGACCTCATTGATGATTACTGGAGCTTAAATCTAGAGTTAAGACTGGCGCATGGCAGACACGAGTCCATTGGAATGGAGTGAGCCTATTTGTTGACAGGAATGATTGGGCCATATGATTGAAGCTGATAAATGAAGCGCTAGCATACTCAAGTAAATCTTTCATTGCTTTCCTTCAAAAGACATGTGATATTAGACCCATGTTACTTCCACTTGAAATCCCTTCCAGAGCTGAATAAATCAATTGAACACACATTCCTGAAGGTATTCACGACCTTCTACGCTATATCCAAACACCAGAGTTCATTACACCGGCAAGCAACTGTACATTGAATTTAAAGCCGCTTGCTGATGGATTACGCCACAATCTTTCGTGAATATCCTTGCAAGTGAATCATATCGAAAATTCGATTCGTCTTTTTGAAATCGATCGATCAGTGAACGCATCACCGTTACGTTAGCTGAATTTCATACATATATAGGTACCAATATATTTGAATGGCAAGTATCAACCAGTCCGAAACCGACCCTGTTTTGTATTTTTATACCCACCCTATCTTATTTCTATGCCTCAAGTGGATATAGAACTTATTCTGCATGATTTGACGAAAATACAACTTTTCTCCATCAAATCACCATGCCAATTTCCAAGAAATTTCAACCATATTGCTATGTTTTGATTAGGTAGCACCTCTGTTTTGGCTCCAACCAAGTGAAATTGAGCTGACTATCGTAAAGTAATCAGTAAAAGTCGCTTCATAATGTTTGTCCAATTTACGAAGAGACGGTGCGTCGTGTTAAAGGTGCACACATTAGAGAAAGTTTACCGATATGTTTTCCTGAGCTATTCCCGTATTTTTCGAATTGACGCTATTATTCATGAAGAGGACATTCATCGAAATGGAACAAAAAAACTGTCAGACAGCATACTAATGGACGCAACCACAAAATGCCATACACAATGAATCTTATCATATAAATGATAAACGATTCTCTTAAAGCTCGTCCTTTTGGCCAAATCGTGGCACGTGCGAAGTGGGGTCTTTTTGTTCTTTGTTTTGTTTTATATTGTTTTACCTTCGGAAGTAGGGCTATAGTGTATTCGTGCCCGACCCGGAACTCAGTGAAGAGCATCATCGATAAATTGCCCAAGCTAAGACTGGAGTTTCCGCGAAAACGGAATTCGTTTGGGAATGGAAAGGACGTTTAATGCCTTTGGGACTTGCTTCACGGATACGTGCTTGTTTGAGTAAAAGTAGATTTATTGAAAATCGCTTTAATGTTGGTAGTATGATTGTGGGTGAGTTAAAATAAATATTGAAGGTATGTTTATGATTTAATCTTTAGTGGGATATTGTATGACGGAATGCATGGCTAAGCATATTATTAGCTTATTTAAATCATGCTGGGATGAAGATGTCAGGTATGACTTTGATTTGAATTATAGAGTTGACATTTTTCTGAAAATTTAGAGTATCTTTTATTCTGCAGGAGATTTAGCCTTCAGATGAAAGGATAGATAACTCATTCTATTTAATAGGCTTAACTAAGGGAAATCATTATTTTTTTCGATGCAACCAAGAAGAACTCATGAATGAAAAAGAGTAGCGATTGTGAGAAAACCTTCACTAGAATTCTGCCAACAATCAACCAATACTAGTTATAAATTGCATAGGGTGCACTCATCTTTCTTGAAACGTTCAATCTTCTGGCGTAGTCAATTTAAACTATCGTTGTAAAGTTACTTACTAGTTTAAACTATCTAATTTTTATTGCTTTCCAAGCATCATCATTATAAATGGGGTAGTAGCCGGAAGTTTTGCCTAGGCCTGCAGGAATTCTTTGCATTTCTTTTCCAATGACGTGCTGTATTTTGCAATATTGTGTATAAAGCGACTGGTTGCTCACCTAATTTCTTTTTTTTTATTTCCATCGCATTAAGCACGGCGGCGACTATAAATCGCTTCGAAAAATGTTAGCATTAGAGGTGAGAAAAGTAGAGCTCTGCGGTGCATTCAGGAGAGGGTGAGATATAAACTGTCCGAGGCCCATTCTAAGAAGTCCTTCACTCCTGGTCCAAAAGTGTTCATACGTAACTTCGCACCAAAATTCATCCGAGCTTTTGTGCAGCAAAAGCTGAGTGGCGGGACCTACGAGGTAGCCGATCCAGGAGAAAAGTTTCCTTGAGATACTTTTCAAGGCAGGGTCATCCCCACGACTGTTGCGACATGAAATTGGTCACAAAATTAACACAAAATTAGTTGCATGATTTACACAATGATTTCATGGCTGCATTCAGCACCGCAACTGCACAAAAAGAAAAAATATTGCTCGAATGCAGTTGCAATAATTCAGTGTCGTTACTGAACAGCAGCATTGACCTGACCACATAGCATGGTGAAAGCCTGTGGATGCCTCATGCAACTGATATTATATTGACCTGCAGCGGCATCATCAGTTTTTGTGTGGATACGATTCGGTAGTGACAGGGATATGATCGATAATGGTCACGTAACCGTAGAAGAATTAAACAAACAGAAACACTCAATCAAATAGAAAGTTAAAAACATACGAATGACTAGCGTAATTCTTAAAGTGCGCCGCAAATTGCGTAAAATTTGATATGTTTTGTAAAATAGTGCACTGGGTTTTCTGTCCCTTGCGTTTGACTAGTGTGATTTCAGTTTAAACCAGTCGAGCATAAGCGCCAGTTGTAGTTTGGCAAATTGTAGCAACAAAACAGATTTCTTGTGGTGTCGAAGTCAGATATTTTTTATTTTAACCAAGTTTATATAAACGAGACTCAGAGAAAGCCAAAGGACATCATCAGTGTTGAAAAGTGTGGAAGAAGGTCAGCGAAAAAGAATTGAAATACATAGTATAGAATTGGTGCTGTTTTAGCGGTGTGTATAGAAAACCTTATGAGCTATTGCGACTGTTCCGCTTTCGTGTGAAGTGTTGTGGAGTTGGTTCACTTCATTCTTTTAAAAATTTGCTTTAATATTAATAAAAATCTTGTTTTCCTTGTAGGAAAAAAGAAATAGTGAACATAATAATAGAGATATTCCGCTACTCCATTCCGCTCCAGTGTATGGGGAACTGTTCGTTGATGAAGAATCCTATGAGCTGCAGTAAATGAGTTGAATTGTTTGCTACAATATTCGGTGCCGTTATCAGTGCGTAGTATTTTTATTGTACAGCTTTGTTGATTTTCGACAAAACTCTTAAAATTTTTGAATATATCCAATACTTCTATTTTCTGTTTCATTGGGTACAAAAATACTTTACGGCTGTAGTCGTCAATAAAAGTGACAGAGTATTTAACCCTTCGAAATGAATGCAAAGGGATGAACGCCACGTCACTATGAACTATTTCTAGAACATTTTTAGCACGTTTGTCACTTGCACTGAATGGGAAACGAGTCTGTTTACCCTGGACACAAACTGCACATTTCACATTTTTGTTGCTTCCTGTAAATTCACCCCCAGTCGCCGTTGTTTGGGTTTTCTTCAAATTGGAGTCACATAAATGTCCAAATCGACGATGCCAAATATTTTTATCAGCAGCTCCCATCGAAGTCATTATTTGATCCATCAGTTCAGCTTATTTCAGATCATTGAATAGTGGTGCCGTTGCTATTAAAGATTTATTTCCATTGAAACTTCTACAGCTCTCCTTATCGAAAACTAGTGTGCTGCCTTGTTTTGCCATCTGACTTTGCCGCTGCATCTGACGTCTCTGACATAATTTTCATCTTCTGAAGTAGGTGATTGAGAACGAAGTCTGTAAACAATTCCGGCTCGAAATTTTCGATTGCCATCACCATTGATCGGGATTCATCTGATAAACCGGCTAGCAAGAGTGCTGTCAAGACATCGTCTCCAATTCCCAGACCACCTTCTGTTCACTTTTGATGAAATTAGTTTCATCTTGTGCATCGACACACAGTCTACCTTCCTCAGCCCGACCATTTGCTTGAGCAGATCCACACGCCGCCCAATATCTTTGTCCTCAAATGCATTGCAAACGGAATCCCATGCTGTCTTGGCTGTCGTGCACTTCTCGCAGTGCGTGTATAGCGACGACGAGAGCAAAAATTTTAACATCTGCATTGCAATAACATTTTTATTATCATCCGTCTCTATCCCGGTAAACAATTTCTAGGGATCTTTAGTAACCAAATAGCATTTTGCTTCCACCTTCCATTCATCAAAGTTGCTCCTGCTTTTTAGTTTTTTTTGGTTTTACCATGCTAACCATCCTCAAAACTTTTTAAAATTTCGAAACCTAAATATTTGTTGCTAACTGTCATTGCAGAATCATTCCCATTTGGAAATTTTATGACAACATCGCTCGATAGAGAAATGTCAATAAATTACGAAATGCATCATAGCTGGCAACCCTTTCATGAGTTTTCAGCGAAACCCCTACCGAATTAGAAGTGCAGCAGTATTCACTTATCACATGAATTTCGTTTTGATTTCGTTACTGCATCGGAAGTTATAGGTGAAAAACCTTTATTTTCCTGAGCAAATTTACAATATCTAGGAGACAAAAATTGCCATAGCTGGCAGCTCTATACTAATTTTTCAACCCAATTTCTATGAGTATCTTATCTTAGAGTAATAGCCCGTTCACACTAGGCTCTAAATCAGGCGATTTCGATCAGCTGATCGCTTTAGAGCTAAATCAACTTAAATCTACCTGATTACCCATACATTTTTTTCGGTTTCCGACCGAGTTAATCAAGTAGATTTAGAGTTAATCAAGTACAAATCAGGTACTATTGTGAATTTTTCCCGGCTGAATTGTTCTCAGAGCGTGCTTAATTCCATCCGTGAGAGGGAGAGTAGATTTCAACGAAATGTCATTCGAATTTCGTTCAAAAATAGCAAAAATTGGACAAAAAAGGAAAATGTGAGTTGTACAAAATGAAAAGAAAATGCTCTTGCATGTTTCTGCACCATTTTGAACAACTTTCATGCAAAAAAAAATTGTACACACAAATTCGAATGACAGTTCGCTCTCTAAATCTCCTCATTCTAAATCACTTCGGGTAGTGTGAACGCTTACCTGATTAACTTTGACAGCTTCTAAATCTACTTGATTTAGAGTGTAGTGTGAACGGCTTATAAGGTTCATTTACTGCGTGAATTTTGTGAGAATCTGGTGGCTGAATCGGAAACTATAGGCCAAAAACCAGTTTTTTTTCTCGGCGCTTTTTCAAAATGGCACCACTACCACAGTATTGCCCGTATTTCAAAATCACTTCTATCAGACCAACATGCTCTATAAATTTCGTATTAATCGCACTATCCAATCGTCAGTTCTCGTGAACAGAAGTTTTGAGTGCTGAAAATAGAAGTAATTTGATCATGGGCTGCCGGTTTTGTTTACCGCGGAATTTTGAAAATTTTTATTTAATATAATACGCTCTGCATATTTGATGATGATACCTTGTTTTTCTCAGAAGCTATAACAAATCGTAATTTAAAAAGAATTTTTGCTTACTTTTAGGCACTCAGCGCCTACACAAGGCTCAAAATTTCCAATTCTTTATTATGGACAGGCTTAAAACATAATAGGTTTTCATTCCCAATACTTGTTTTTAACAAAAATTTACACTTCTTGGATATGTAGAAGTACCTGAAAATTCACTAAAATGCCCGCCACCGCCAAAAGGTTTAAGATATCTGAATTTTACCAAGTCATGGACCTACCCACTATATACGTCTATGTCCTCTGAAAATTTCGGCTCAATCGGATCGGCTACTCCAGAGATTATATCCCTTAATGATTTTACTGATATATATATATATATATATATATATATATATATATATATATATATATATATATATATATATATATATATATATTTTTATATATATATATATATATATATATATATATATATATATATATATATTTATAGATGTATATATATAAATATATATATATAAATATATATATATATATATATATATATATATATATATATATATATATATATATATATATATATATATATATATATATATATATATATATATATATATATATATATATATATATATATATGACGAATTTTCGGCGAAGTGAGTTTAATACTAATTTTCTTCGAAAATTAGTAATAAGCATAAGTCAATTAATTTTTGCTGAATTGCAACGGATGACCCATAGCCTGTTGTGAAATAGAAAACAGCGCAAATTTTTAATTCAGATTAACAAAAAAAATATGTCTTACTCATTTGAAGGCACAGATTGGACCGTTTTGATTACAATTGTAACATAACATTAGGTCTAAGTTTTCAATATCTAAACAGAGTGATTTGACCACTATTTGGATGAAAATGAACATTAAGAACAGTGTATAATTCTAAACACCCTTAAGTGTTATCCAATCAGATCAAAATTGCATATATCCGGTAGATAGACTGTATATGACATCGATTCGATGTTGAACTCAATCCTTTCTTTTTGTGGTATTAACTTTTTATGTAAATTTTCATGGTGAACGAAATTCGATGCAACAAGGATTCAAATAAGACCAATAGCTAATAAGATATAATAGAATAACTGATTTCCGTAACCTTTCACATTGAATAAAATTTTTCACCATGGACTTTTAACATCGTGTTTCTGATACCACAATGAAGATAATTCCGTTGAGAAACCTTCAATGGATTTTTTTTTCAGAGAAAGTCTATGATTTTCGGACTATTAGTACTCTCAGGAATTGCCATGCAAGATATTTAAGGCTAACTTGTCTTAGATTCTTGTACGCCCGAGTTTTGTAGGCGAACGGTTTTTTTAGCTTGGATCACATAGTGATTTATTTAGGCAAGTGTGAGACTATTTGAGACCAGATTATAATGGACTTTGCAAGGAAGTGGATTAATTATTTAACATTTGATTAGTTTCCTTGGACATACCCCATTCGAAAATCATTCTTTTGGAAGTGTTTCTAGCTTTTTGAATGTACATATTATATAAATTTGTCCTCACCAGAACCAATTGCAAAATACCCGTACTCTTACTATTGATTTCCTGTCAAACGAATCCTATTACAAATGCCTGAATGATTTCTAAAAGAATTTTCTACGAAACTCAATAATAAGATGAACAATAATGGAATTTTAGAAAATAGGACATTCTGAAAATATGTTGTCGAAATTTTCAACATACAGATATCTATCTCTGCAAATGTCATCCTCCATTCCCCACGAATAATTCTCTTATTCGTTTCTAAAACATTCTTTAGCACAAACGCTACACACGCCGTACCGTCCCAGCAGATGAAATATCTGCTATATTTCAATGCACCTTGTCGATGTGATCGTCTCATGGCACGTTTTCAATGATATATTTTCGCTCATTCAGCAATACACCGACTACTTACTTACCTGCCTACCTGGATCATAGAAATTCAAGCATTCGATGTTATTGGCACTCAATGAAAAATAATTCTATGACGCAATATATTTACGTCAATACGAATTTTCGCTTTATTTTTCATTACCACCATTACCATTTTGGCGGCGTTTTTTTCCGTCATCTTTCTCTGTGGCCCTGAGCTGATCTGGTGTTGTATAAGAAGCGGGATTATCTGGCAGAGACTAGCACTGTGGCTTGTTTATTCATCTGAATCTTAATTAACGTAGCGACTCTTTGATAAACTCAGTGCGAATGGACGAATTTTTTTCTTTTCAATATTTGTATTGAGATCTGAACAGATTTTTTTTTCGAATATTTTAAAACAACAATGCCGGTCGTTTTTATTCTTTCAGTACGTTCAATACGGAGTTGCTTGCCTGAAATGATCACAATTTTTTTAGTCTGAGTATTTAGCACCGCCAACGCTCAGACAATACAGTTTAGCATTTTGTGTTTATTTTTCAGTTTATTATTCATTTCGAATCGAATATTAAGAATTTTATTCGTTTTGTATTCATGATGCGTTGATAAGAATATTTGTACTTGGTCATTTCAAAGTTTACAAAACGTAACAATAATTGCAGCAAATATGAATGTATGCGAATGAATACTAAATTTTCATGCTGATGCACATCCAATACATTCAGCCCACTTGGCAACGTCGATGGCTGTGAAGTTTATTTTCAGTACTTTATGAAAATACAAACGAATGAAATCGTTTCGCTACGCTAGTCTATTTAAATCTTAGTGTTTACGATTAAACTGATTCGGTTTCGTGGTGGGGTTAATTCGTAAAAGATGCATTTTTTTGCACGCCCAGCACAAGTATACTATGCACTGAATTATTGTGACTGGCTGATTGAGTTTATTTTCGATATTTATGTTATGATATTTTTGAGTGCTGGCAAATAGTTATGGAATTTTAATGTCACTTGCGTGTAGTTAAGGTTTAGTTTTAAATAAAATAAAATCGTATGGAGTCAAACAAGCAGACTTGCTATACAAGCGGACGGGCGTTATTTTTCATGCCATATTCTCTTCAAATATCTTCAGAGCTAAAATGTATAGTTAACAAAAAATGCATCAACCATATCTTCACAGCATCTTCAAAAAGAAGGTGGTAAAATGGCCCTTGCTAATATAAGTATCGGAAGCCTCTTTTATATTCATTTTATTTTTTCCTGTCATACTATGGAGCCCAAAATTATTTGTGCAAGGCATAAATAATAGGTAAAGGTATAAAAAAATCGGTGAAATTTATACATCTGAGATTTATTTATCTTCAAAATTCATTTACTGATTATTCACATACTAAATTCACATTGTTCAACAAAAAACAACAAAAATTATTAGGTGTATACATTGAAAACCGAAGTTTTTTTTGGATGAAAATAAGGTATATTTAAAAAAAAATCAATTTTTCCTTTCGAAGCTAGATATATTTAGTTTTTTGTGACAAATATCGATATTTCGAGGGTAATCTGCCCTCTTCTTCAGTGTCTATCGATAGATACTGAAGAAGAGGGCAGATTACTCTCGAAATATCGATATTTGTCACACAAAAAACTAAATATATCTAGCTTCGAAAGGAAAAATCGGTTTTTTTTTAAATAGTTTTTACAAGCTAGATAAAAATTGGTACACATTAAAAACAATTGAAAATATTGGTTCATTTTAATTAATTAATGAATTCACATGTTATTCAAAATATTGTCCATCGCTTGCGATCACTTTTCCCCATCTTTCAGGTAGCAAATGAACTCTGCGTCGGAAAAAGGCTTCGTCCTTTGAGGCCAAGTATGAATCAATCCAATTTTTGATGCCTTGCTCAGAAGTAAAGCATATTCCAGTCAGAATTTTGCTCCAAATATTTTTTTATATCCTGCCAAGTCTCATCCAATGATCTTTCTATATGTTGTGGAATTTTCGATACAATGTAATGCCACACGTGTTCAATTAAATTCAAATCTGGGCTTTGAGGAGGCCATTCAAGAACAGTTTAAGCTAAGACTAATAAATATTTTTTGAAATAATTTTTACTCTATAAGTCGGTGCATTATCTTGTTGCAGAATGAAAATACGATTAATTAGCTTGTCACCAGCAACAATTGCAGCATCATTTAATATATCCAGACTATGGCAATGTTTCATTTTATTTGGGCATTTAACTAGTGGTCCGATACTATTATAAGTAATGCATCCCCAGACCATCACTATTCCGCCATGAGAGTGTCGTGTGTGATTATGAACCATTTTTTCCCCCTTTTGATATAAAACAATGGCCAGTAAAAATACCGACCAGCCGTTTGACAGCCCGGCTTAGAAAATAATTTTGATTACCCTGCATGTCTGAGTTGCTCACCTTCGTAGTATTGGAGTAGACCAAGCATTTGACCGTTTGAAACGGAATTGGGATGCTTGCCAAACAAACTAAGCTCATCGTTACCCCACTTTATTATCTTCGTCCACTTGGCCGAAAGAAGCCAAATCTACCATCAAACCTACTGCAAACGATAGCCATTTCAAGCAACGGTCCATAGTAATCTATCGCCAAAATTTTGATGCTGTTGTCCTTGCTCGTTAGCTCAATATATACAGTTACTCACAAAATTGAGCGTACACCCATATAAAAACTACACTTCCCCAGAAGTAAACATAATAAAAAAAAGTTTACCGTAAAAATATGTTTATATTTCTAAAATTTGTCCTTTGCTGAACTTATTCAACTAAACACAAACAAAATAAAATATCATAATTCAGTTTGTTAACAGAATAACCAGGTATCACTGAAATTCCACAAACACAAAATTGAGCGTACATTTAGAAAAACCATGGACTCACTGATCTAATTCCTGGAATTTGTATCGCGTTAAAATATACCGCTAAGTTCAATTCCTAGCATGCAGAGTTCGTGAAATTTGCTTGTGATTTGGAAGTGAATTATTAGATATTTGTTTAGAGTTCTGTTGTTAATTGTGAAAATGGGAGCTAAGCGAAAGCAAACGGATATTTCGACTAGAGAGCTTATTATTAAGCTGTGCCGCAAGGGTAAATCATTTCAGGAGATAGGAGAAATTGTTGGGCGGACACATTCTACAATGCAAAAAATTATAAATAAGTGGAAATACGAAGGAACCTTAAAGAACAGGCCTGGAAGAGGAAAAAAGAAAATTCTTTCACAACATGATGAACGGCTCATTGTTCGCAAGGTAAGGGCAAATCCTAAAACAAGTGTTCCGAAATTGACAGCGGAAGTGCTCACGATGCTTAAAAAGGCAGTTTCGACAGAAACGGTTCGTCGTGCTTTGCGTCGAAATAATTTGAAAGAAAATTTCAAAGAAAACGTTTGGAGTTTGCAAAAATATATTTAAATGTGCCTCACAGCTTATGGGAGAGCGTCATTTTCACAGATGAAACAAAAATTAATTTATTTGGCTCTAACGGGAAGCAAATAGTATGGAGAGAACCTAATACGGAACTCGAGAAGAAAAATCTTAGTCCAACTGTGAAGCATGGGGGTGGTAGTATTATACTGTGGAGCTCTATAGCTGCAAATGAAACCGGGAATTTGGAATTTATTGAATCGACTATGGACAAAATGAAATACCTCGATATACTTAAACGGAATCTAGATTAGGGATGTTCGATATATATCGATATTTAAGAAATATCGATATTTGACTCCCGATATATCGAATCAACCCGATATAATCGAATCTTCAGATATCGATTATTATAATATCGATATATTATCCGATACAAGAATATCGTATTGTGCTTGCAAACAAGTTGGTCAACAATTTTTTGTTTTCCGTGTCACGACGCGAACTAACCGCTGGTCGAGCAAGAGAAGAGAACGGAAAGAAGCAAATCGTTCAAACCAGCGTGTTTGCTTTTGTATTATTTTCTAATTAATTGGTCTAATTAATTGGATCGTGTCCACCGCGCTGCCCATCCTCGTATATTGACAAAATTTAGGTTTATCTTTTTTTTTACAGATTGTGAAGGATTCTCGGTGATTGGGCGGTTTCGGTTTACTCAGGTAATTGAAAGTACTTTAAATAATGAGTTTAAATTAATTAACTTATTATATATATTAATTAACTAAAAAAATTGGTCTTACAATAGAGATAGTGAGCCGTGTGTACGCGAATTTTAGAAGTTACAGCCAAAAGCTCGTAGAACTTAGGTAGAGGAGAAACCAAAGGGAATATCTGAATTAGTAAATCTATCGAGTTGCTCTGTTTATAGATTTTATCTTTGCATTCGCGATTCAAGGAACTTCATTTTGAAGACCAACTGGCTTGTTCGAATGCCATACTTAAAATCAAAGAACTAATGAAAAAAGATCAACAAAGTGAATTATGTGTAGCTGCGGGATCAGACTCGGATGGCTCATATAAAACTCAGTCCGATTTTAGTCTCTGGAGCGATCATCATCATTCAGTTGAACGAAATCGGAAAACAAATAAAACTGATGAAAGTGTCTCAGACGAATTATCTCTTTACTTGAGGGCTCCCGTTAGCAGATTAAATGAAAGCCCTTTGACAGTATGTGTTGATTATAAAGTACAATTTCCGAAGTTATACAATATTGCATACAAGTAGTTGACTATGGTCAGTAGTTCTGTGCCTTCTGAAAGATTATTTTCGAAGGCTACGCAGGTCTTAACTCAACAGTGAAATCGGTTACAAGCTAAACGGGTGAACAAATTTTTGTTTATACAAGGTTTAAGCAAAAAATATTGGGAACTTTGAAAAAATCGTTATATTATGATTAATTTTTATTATATATATTTTTTTTTTACATATAATAAATATAATTGATTTGTGTTAAATTTCTTCTTTTAACTATTCACTGTTAATGAAGTCTTACCTTTCCTTATGAATTGCGCTATTTTTGTTGCATTAATTTTCTACAGACAACGGTTTCGAAGCCGATATGGTCAACTCTTCATTGTGGGTGGGGGTTAGGAAACGTTAAATTCAGAAATGAATACATTCATTATGAGTTTAAGAATAAATATCATTTTTTACATGATATGATATTGCAAGACTGTAGATATGACCTTATCCTTGTTCCAAAATATTTGAAATTTTCCTTTATATTATTTTGTTATATCATAAAATCTATTTACTTTCTTTATTCCCCTTTCACTTATAATTTGAGATGAGCCCGTCCATCATAAAATAAATATCTTTATTTTCATGAGCAAAATTTGACCGCTGCTAAGAGAAGTCAAAGCAATGATAGATGACGTGGACAAATATTTGCCTTTATTCTCTTTGAAAGAGTTCAAAGCAAATTTCAAATTTAACTAATACTATTTTTCATTTATTCTATTTGGATGAATATTGCTAAGTTAAGGAATGTGGAATCTATCCCAAGGATATTTTCTGCTTTTTTATCCAGTAGTAGTAGTAAACTTCATATTTTGCGAACATTTGTACTTTTCGAAAATTTTCCAGAAATTTCATAATTTATGTGCTCATTCTTTGGAATAATGACATAATTTATCTGAACAAGCATATAAATTTTATTGTGGCGGATATTCACGAGAAAAATATACATAGAAACAATACCAACCCCTTGTATTTAGTGAGTAATACCACCTAACCAAACCAACCAAAGGCCCAACGCAATAAAGAAAATAAATTATCCAATATATATATTACTTTTGATTCGATTTCGATATATCGAAAAATCGATATTTACATTTCGATATATCGGAAACTATCGATATAGAGTTTCGATATATCATATTCGAAAAGATATCGATATATATTTTAAATGAACATCTCTAATCTAGATCAGTCAGTACAAAACTGAATTTATCTTCGGAATTCTGCTTTGAACAGGATAATGACCTGAAGCATACTTCCCACATAGTTCGTGATTGGCTTTTGTACAATGTCCCAAAACAATTAAAAATTCCACCAATGACCCAGGTCTCAATCCGATCGAGCATCTATGGCATGAAATAAAGAACCGCCTGAAAAGTATGAATCCTGCGAACAAAAATGAGTTGAAACAAAAGATACGGGAAGTTTGAGAAAACAGTCCTTCTTCTTAAACAAAAAAGTTGGTAGAATCAATTTCCCGGCGGCTACAAGCTGTTATAGATGTAAATGGAGGTCGTAGAAAGTATTAAGTTTATGAGTGTTTTTTTTTTTATTTTTCTATAATATTTTTGTGAAGTGCACGCTAAGTTTTGTGAATTGTTATTTTAATGGTATTTTAGTTTTAATATAGTTACCTAAGAAACCATTTTTTTTAGAAGTTTGCTTTGCAAACATTCCTTGATATAAGGCAAACACTTTAATTACAGAAAAGTTTTTAATAAAAACATTTTTTAACATGTTAACTGCAACGAAATACATTTTTTGGCTGCCCATTCGCTTAATTTTGTGAGTAACTGTACGTAGCTTTAGAATTTATCTGCCATAGTTTGTGACGCAATGCCTCAAGTAGTTGTCGGAAGCTTTTATTTATTTGTCCTAAAAACAAGCAACATTTCGATGGAATATGGACATTAGTACAAGGAAGAGCAATTATTTTTTTTATTGCTTTTTATTAGAATCGGTTGTGGCTCCTAAACCTGTTTGTTGTTTTCCTTTGTAAAGATCAATAAAATATCTGCATACCAGATCTTTGGGTGATCTGTCAGGTTGCGGGGTATGTGAGGTTCGAATCACTTAAAGAAGACTATTATAATCCCGCGAAATCCCCAGGTCGGGACATTACTATTTGTCTAAAGAATGTGCGGCTTACTGTGGTTATTGTATCTATGACTTTGAATATAATTTGGCAGATACTTCAAAGCAATATAAATCTATTTGAAGAGAAGAGGGAAAAATGATTTCCAGACGAAATGAGAAGTGCTGTTGAAGCTTTGAGGACAAAACAATAGAATGGAAATATATTTTGTTTCCAGGACTGCTTGGAGAAATTTGGTCAAAGATTTCAAACAATCTTTGGATTTAGTAGCGAGAATAAATCATATGCTGCCACTTTTTTGAGAGAAATACTTGGCAATTATATGGATGATGAAAATAAAACAAAGGCAAAGCACTAGCATGTCACCGTTATAAATCATTATTTTCACATGATGCAAACACTTCATCCCCTAGGTCAGACATTCGCTAGTTTTACTAAAGAGAGAAGATTCGTATTTTATTGTTCTCGGATATTTTCGCAAAGTTTTTTTTGATGCGTTATAATAAGGGTGGGTCACTAAATTGCTGTGGAAGATGGTCAAGAGACCATCATCTTCTCAACAGATACATAAAAAGTCTGGCACTCAGAAAACCAAATTAGTTTTTTAATGTTCATTCCAAAAGTTTTGATCGTCAAGAGTCGACTAAATATGGACAAAAGCGCATAGAGCACACCCCATGTTCTTATAGTGTCGTGCCTGAAAAAGACACCGTATGGATTACGGACGAAAGTAGATCTCATTCATAGCTTCAACTTATAGTCATGATGCCTTACTAAACTGTGTTGCAGTAACGTCCCAATCATATAATTAGTTTTCAGCACAAACAGCAAAAACTGAAAAATAAACATCATTAGCCAGGGAGCCCACACTGGGCGCTTAGCTCTTCAAGCTCATTGTACTAATACTACTGCTTTTTGAGCATCATAGACTTTCAAAGATTGATACAATTGAAATACTTCATATTATGAGCCGGTTCCTCGAGCGGCAACATTGAAACGCATACTGTCGTACGTGTATGTGTGATATTTATCGAGTCACAATACCAGCTCTTCCGTTCAACTTCAATCAATAATCTGAAATTTCAATGAGCTGTAGTGGAATGAACTACTTTTGATTTTGAATTATTTTTTATTGAAAGCGAATAGTAAATTGCACTTTCAAAAATTGAATTTCAAACAGAAATGCATTAAATTACATTCATAGTTAAATCCATTCGTCCGAGTTTCGTAACTCGATTTCTTATAAGTTGTAACAGATACACAACGGTCAATGCAGCACGATCGGTCATATTGCTGAGAAATAAATATTTATATTCAAGCAACGCATGTTTAAACTACAAGAACATTTGAATGTACACACGTAGGTACCTTTTTCTATACAAATTCAAATCTCTTACACATCACATTTCTCGACGAAGACGCTGAGTTGTTCTTTATTGCTAGGATTTTTCAAAACCATGCAGCGATATGGAAATCAGCAGAATTGCTTGGATGTAAAAGAAAAATTTGAAAAGTTTCCAGTCACTGTCACGAATTGTATTCATTCTGTCAAATAATGTGCTAAGTTTTTGCAAGAATATCATATAGGTTCATGCTTGCGTACAGTCATCCATGCGAAAGTAGCAGTATGTTATGTGGATGTGTATAGCATTTCTACCCAAATTCGTTGTTGAATTATTACAGGAATGAATTATCGGAGTGATGTATGCCTACACGTTAATCTTGATGAGAATGTATTTGAATAAATTGTTGTGTTGAAGGTAAGGTGAACTGGTAGGATGTATAACAGTTTTTAAGGAATATTTTAAATTTCGGTGGTTTTCGTAAATTAATGGTTATAGTAGACAATGTCGATGCGATATGTTTTAAAGTGAAACTTTATTTGCTCACACCCTCCAGCTGTTGGTTTGCAATTGGTGCCAGAATGCATTTGTCTTCTGTTATGAGCTGAGACAAAATCTAATCTGTTGCTGATTTACCAAGAGTGAAGCTTTATTGGCATGGGCCGACTACTTTTTGAGCGAGCGGGGCTACTCAGCCAATTATGATTGCGGGTAACACCTTGCAGACGGCACTCAGCAACATGTTACAGTAAAACCTGCTAATCGGGACACTGTATGATCGGTGCTATTTTTAGTGAATGGCAGTACACACTTGATATTGAACTGCAAAAACAAAACCGAAAAATCCGAATCTTTCCTGATAAGAATAGTTGTCACAGCATTGACAATCTGGAAGATATCAAGCTAAAAAAATTGTCCGCCGAATCGCAGTTTTCATTTACAGCCTTTCAATCAAGGGATTTTACAAAACATAAAAGTAAATTCGCGCATATATATGATGAACCACATACTGTGTGCTCTGAGAAATTTTGACCGTATTTCAGAGGCAAAAAATCACTTTGTGTATTTGAAGCTCTCTGCTGGTTACGGTCTGCTGTGAACAAAGTTTCATCATTTACAATTCAAAAATGCTTTTGGAAATGTGAGTTTCCTTGAAATCTGACGGTCGAAAGAAACGAGAATTCAAATGTTCCACCAGATATTCAAAATTTTGGCAAAAGTCGATTTGTGCTAAACGAGTCTCTCCCGGACGATTGGGAAGATGTCTCGTTTGAAGGGGTTTCAACTAACGGAGCCATAACACCTTTTGTTAGTTCAGATATGAAATTCGAATTACAGTATTCCGACGCTGAAGATGAAGCTCACCTGTAGAATATTAATTCCATTATCACCATAATCAAGCAAATACGAAACATCCAAACTCTCCAAAGGCACATGTCTCAAGTTTTGCAAAAAGTAATTTTTAGTGAGGCTGGCAGATTTTATGAGCGCAAAGCGGTTCTGTATTTGGTTATTTCAAATCTTTGAACTGAACATGTTTTTCTGTTAAAAGTCTAACATTTGTACAACATTGACGTGAAAAACCAGCATTTTGCATTGCTATTGCTGCTAGTGTGCATAATTTGCAAGCAAGCTATTTTTTGACATGCTCTATCAGAGAATGCAATACCACTTTGACATAGATACCGCTTTTCAAAGTAGGACTCAGGGCCATTCAATACCCCAGAATACTCTCTAAAGCCTTCAATAAAAAGGAGCTAGTGTGCGAAGCTCTCTTTGCCTGGTGGGCGAAAATAGCCCTCGATTTTCACCAGTTAGTTAGAATTTGAGGAAACTTTTGGCATGCATTCTTGCATTGAATCCAACTCCCATCAAATTTTCCGGAAGTGGCTTGCTTTATTGTTACCTTCTACACTGAAAAAAATCCACATGCCACCCAGAGCTATGTAACATAGCGCATTATTTATGACCCCACACACTATGTACATAGTACTCTGAGCTATGCAATATGGCTCCCAGAGCCATAATGTCAGAATCTACATGGCGCGTGGTCCTATGTAACATGGCGCAGCATTCATGGTCCCACATGCTATGTACACAGTACCCTGAGCTATGAAGTATGGCTCCCAGCGCCATAATTACATGGCGCAGAAATTATGGCCCCACACGCTATATTACATAGTGCCATTAGCCATGTAATATGGCTCATGGCACTCCAATTATAACTCGCAGTCATGCTGTGTGAGGGGACGTATAAATGTCAGCAAGTGACATTTGAGCATTGCTTCTTGAGTATAGGAGTATGAGTATGTTATTTATGCCTCGGGGATTTCGTCGATAGAATTCCATCACCTAACATCAACTGCTCTACCTCCAGATGCTCAGAACTGAGAAGGTTCGTGGCTTTTTGTTGGATGCGAACTGGATCATCTTCAGATGCACTGAAATGAACACATAGCGCCAAACGCCATAATTTTTGGACTTCTGGCGCCATGTACATAGTCGATTTGTGATAAAATATAATGCCACACGCCATGTAATATAGTTCCCCACACCATGTACTATAACCCTCCACGCCATCTGCATGGCGTGATTATTTTAATTGATTCAGCTCTATTATTACTTAAATTAATTTTATAGTTCGATCAATCTTAAACCCTTTGGCAAGATTAAACTCCTGCCTCCATTAATTTCGAAGATCCGCAATTTCACTGGGGCTTTAATTTGAATAGAGCAGTCAAAAAGTTTACTGCCTTGTTAAAATGCTCCTGGTCCAGTTCAGTGTAAAAAAAAAGTTGATTGCGATTTGACGCAATCATATCTTTTTCTATTCCAGTAAGTTTTTGTTTTTCTTTGTTTGAATTCACCTAATGAGAAAGTCACATTCATAGTTGTTGATGGATTCGCATTGTATTTTCGGATGCTGTTAACTCGCAAGCATAGTTACTGGGAGGCAACAAGCCTTCATCGTGAGCAATGCAGCAACAAGTGATTCAGAACGACTTTGGCCTTACATCGATTACAACAGCATCATTATATTTATAACCCAACTTTGAAACGACAAGGACATTTATGGATTCCTTAAGTGTTTTGGTTTACCTAGAGGTTCAGGGTGACAATTAACAAACCATGGTTCTTGAATCAACACAATACACTCTGCGTTCTTATGTAGATGAAGAAAAAGAGCAGCCGACGCTACCTTAAAGTACTGAAGATTCATCTGGATAGCCTTTGCTTTTATATTGCTACAGATCTAATGGTCGCCTCCTCTTCGTCTCACGATTCAACATTCAGGAGGTCAAGGCAGTCACCTAGCTCAGAGGTCTTGAAAGTGCTGTCTTGATTCTCCGATGCAGATTTTCCTGGGCGAATTTCAGATGAAGCAAGCAGCCACAGAAGCCAGAATAGACTAATGATGGAAATGTATCCTTTTTGGTCAAAGCCATTTTAATCAAAATCCATATTTTTGTTTCGTGAAAACTTGCTCGGCCAATCTAGGTGATTTGAGATGCTTTCTTCTTCTCCAAACTCTCTTTAGTAGTCTTTGAAATGGATATCTTCGACTGACGGCTCCCAAAATAGTCCTTATTCTAAGCCCTTGAGAAATATCGAAAAAAATTGCACCTCAAATGAGCAAATCACAGGGAATTCTTATATTTGTAGCTGAAAAAAAATATAGTTTCACATCAGCTACAATTCTTTTCACTTCTTGAGGGTAAGTTTGTCTTTCTTTACAATGGCTCAAATCAGCAATGGATTACGTCTAATTTTTATTCATCTTTTTTCCCATTTAATCATATTTGAGCTCGCTTAAATACTCGTAAGCTCACTTTTGTTCAAATAAACCGGCACCTTAAAATTGCGTGACAAGATTAAACACATGCTCACATTAAAGTCAATCACTGCATTGATTCTACCGTATCATTATCGATAAGTTTTAAATCAGATAATATAGGAAATTCCAAGGCTTTAATAAAAACGTCATATTGCGCAATGGTGCTGTCAATCGTCTTATCACAATCGAAATACTACAGCATAGAGATTATCGGTGGTATAAGATAATATCTCGATTCACTCGTGTTCGATTAAAACAACAGCAGATTTATAGGATTATCGATTAGGGGTTGTTTTTTCTACGAAAAAATTAGCAATGTTTTTATAAATTCACTTAAATTGGGTATCACTATCAATGTTCTTCATTTCAGACACACACTTCAATGAATCACCCACAAGTGAATACTCCACGATCTCTTGCACCAGTTCACTTTTATTGAACAACACCACATGCAGTTATTTTACTAAAATCGTATTTATTACCATCAAGGAAACTCGCTTCCTGTGGCACTAATATTACAAGGCCCGGTCATGCAGGCAATTACAATATCTACGGCCGATCGTATTTCATCGTAGTAATTAGTGAGCGAAACCGCAGACTGGCTTATCTCCCACGGATTATCACTTATTGCGATATCAACTAAATGAAGTGCATAACAATTATTGTCTTTGCTAATTTTAGAAGACCCAGCCAGCGTTCCGAACGAACAACACAGAGCTATCGTTTCACAAAGGCAGTGAACCAGTGACCAAGTTATCTGTCTATGTTGTTCGAGCGATAATCGGTAGCGGCCAGAGGACACCGCTGTCAGGGCACGGGACTACGGCCTGTCAAAAGTGTAGTGTGGTCCAGTTGACGTATCAAGGTGAGCTGCGACAGCCATAAATTATAGCTGCGGCAGCCTGTTAACGTTATTTAAACAATTTTGTGACAAAAACTCAAAATTAACTTACCCCATTGTGCTCCTGTACGTCCTAGAATCGCTCCGGTTTCCTTGTTGTAGAGCATCTCGCCGAACGACTGGGGACTGCTCTGCGGGAAATGGTACTCGATGGGCGAAGCAGCTCCATTTTTCGGTTTATTATTCATACTCAGCGAGATTCGTCGGTCTAGCCGATTATATAAATTTTAAGAATGTACTCTTGCGAAATGACGAGAATACTTTGCTAAGATGGCACGACTGTCAGATCTGATCGCGACGAGCAGCAATCGAGTTCAACGGCAGCGCGCTCAAACGTTACTATCTTTTGTAAATAAATACAAAAAGATGGTTATTTACACTCGAACCAGTATAGTTACGTGGTGATAAGCGAGAGCAATCTATCGTAGACGGAATCAACAGTGATTCAAACTATGGGCGGCTGCTTGATATATATATTTATAGGTAAGAGAAATGTAAAAAGTATTTTGCCTCTATCAGCGCACCTTGCAATAAGTTTATTGTTTCCCAATAAGTATCACTTGTCGTATTGCTGATTCGATTTTTAATTCTCGATTTCACTAGAACTCCCGACCAGCGATAATAAAAACCACAAAAAAAAAACTTCACCACAATGTCGCGAACTTTCCGCTTTGATTTAATTACTTGCTGTATATATTGGCCGTAGTCTCGAATACTTTTCTTTGTTATTTGAAAACTGAATTATTTTCACTGGGAAATGACACTTTTCTAATAATAAATAATTTAGGAAGAACGTGGTATTTCGGTGAGAGAAGATTTTCCCGTATCTTGGAACAAGTACTGTACGATGTACTGGGTGGTTACTACGCGAAAATATCTAAAAGCAAATCACTGGCAAAACATCAGACATATATATATGTATATTCCTGGCGGGACTGAGTTGCGATGGTTGCGCGGCTGACCAGAAAATCTGTAGGTATTTTAACGTCTGGTTAATGTGGAATAACTTATTTTTAGACCGATTCTTGTCACTAGGTCTTCCTGAGTATCTTTTTTTTTATTATCGTGGTGTGGTGTATACCGTACGGCACTCGTTCGCGAACTGAAAGAACCAAGTCAGCAAGCCACACTCTATAATACAAGTCGAGGAGGAAGTCAATCCTAGGCAACAACGTGTTCCACTGGGAACAACAACTAAACCAGGCAAGAAGATACTCCACGATGAACCGATTTCGTATTCGTAGCGATAACACTCCGTGAGCTTGAATCCGATTCGGAATCGGCAAATAAAAAGATACTTTACTGCGTAAGCTTTGGCGCCAAACACACATACTGGAGCGTACAAACGGCACGCCACGGCATGCGATTACAGAGAACTTTTGGAGCTCAGATACTCAGCACAAGCTGGGGAGCTTTTCGTTGATTGCTTTAAAGATACGACCGATGAGAATTTAGATACTATACACTCACAGGCTATGTTTGCGACCAAATTCTCACCCACTATCCCGTTTGGAGTCGAGTGCGTGTGTTGCCAGATCGATGAGAGTGGGTGGCTGTATTCCGGTCTATACGTACAAACGTAGGTTCATTTTTTGGAGGAAATTTGTACGCACTCTCGAATTTTCACCGAGCCCTATGTTTATGCTGGTTTTTAACGAGATTATTACAGGGTGCTAAAATGTCTTTTAGACGAAGAATTGGGGCGTACGACGAGTACGAGTGAAATGGTAAAATTCAGCGTGTATAGCGGATTAGTGGTAAGTACTTGAATTTAGTTGCTTGCGTTTTAACACAAACAAATCTAAGTCTATTGGAAACTGGGCGGGCTTGAAAGTTTTGGGAGTTTGATTTTGATAATGATACTGATTTTCGATTTAATTGACCGGGAGAATTGTTTTCCATTGTATTAATTCTAGAATCGATTGGCATTGTGTTTGATGTGTTTGATAGTATTTTGATATAGTTTAAATTAACTGGAAAAATGCATGTGGCTTTTGATGATACTATGGCTTTCATAGTTATTAATTGATTATCTGGTTTTCCAAGCGTGGATTGATTTTAGTAGATGTATTGGCTCGCTAAAGAATTCAAAATTGTTTGGGTTACTAAGTCTCTATATACATCACTAGTGCGGCTTCTACTGGAATACGCCTGCATAGTCTGGTGCCCAGCTTTTCAACTACACAGCGACAGGCTTGAATTGGCTCAGAAACAGTTTTTACTTTTCACCTTGAGGCAACTCTATAATCCATACGACTTTAGTAATCTTCCCTCTTACGAATACAGACTTGGTCTTTTAAACCTAATGGCTCTTGCATCAAGAAGAACCTTAATTAGCGCATGCCTAGCCTTTGGCTTCATTAATGAGACAGTTAGTATAGCAGCTCTCTCCATCAAAATTACATTTAACAATCAAATATGACGGACTAGGCATACAACCCTCTGTAGGGAATACCTGCACCTTACAGTTCATGGATATAATGAGCCCATCAATAGTTGTTGTAGAACATTCATCAGTGTAAGTCATCACTACTCTTCAGGTGTCACCAAATCTATTTTCAAAAATAACTTTTCAAAGGCCCTATCAACTTCTTCACCTATTTATTTCCCATCCTAATTCGCCAAAATACAAATAAACATAAACTTGAAATACTTTTATTTTTTTTTCTTGTATTATATGTATTGTATCATGCCTTGTTTGGCAAATAAATAAATACAGCTCCTTGCTGACGTTTTCTTCTTATCAAAGCTAGTCATATGACGTCTCTTAATGAGATGTTGCGACATTTAATGAAGTAGCTGCGTTGAGTACTAGAACATAGGAACATGGAGAGGAGCTGTGAAGCGTACTGACTTTTGCCGGAATTTGCCGGACTTTTGCCTTTAAATATTTCTGCTTGCTGGCCAATTTAACATCGAAATACCGGTCGGTATTTCGATGTTAAATTGGCCAGCAAGCAGAAATATTTAAAGGACGCTGTGAAGTCCTGGGTGGAAGAACCTTCCTGTACCATCGCTAGACAATCGTGGAAAACACTCACAATCGTGGAATACACTGTCTGTTTGGCAAGAATGCATCGTGGTTGGTTGTTTCTTACAACAACTTCTACCGGAACAGTAGATGCGAGGAAGAAGAAGAAACTGTTCTTTATCTACTGTGCGAATGCTCACCCCTCGCTGGAAGAATGATGAAGTCTCTTGGGTCATACTTTTTTACTTATCTAATCAAAACGGCTTTGGTGGACCTTAAACAAATCACCAAATTCATCAACGACTCAGGGTGGCTCTCCTATTAATAAGGGTTGTGCACTATGCAATTCAGTATTACAGTGGGTCTTTGTGTGCCTAAATGTGCCTTCTCCGGCGTCTGACTGAAAGAGGCAGCCACAAAACCTAACCTTACCTACATAAGGACTCACACTCGAAGAAATTGACAGAAGATAATAGATCCTGAGACTAAGATGCCGGGATTGTAAGATGTTATTGTCTGAAGACAATTTCTTATGTCTTTTTGCAGGTAAAGGTAAGTAAGCATTTTTGGTCAGATCTTTTGCTTAAGGCTAAATATTCAAGTAAGTCGAGTATGAAAAAAATGTTTATTTGAATAGATATTTGGTCATCTTATGTGCAATGTGGCTTTTTTTGTTGTGTTTATTTAAAATGCCGCAGAAAAAATGGAATATTTGCATTAACTTGCCATAAAAATTGAAGTAAGTGTTGCGTGCTCTTTCCCTGAGTGTAAGTTTTCAAAAGATAATCGAAATAAAACCTTGATCGAACAAAACCACCATCGCAAACATTGAGAAAATGACCGAGAATAAAATTGATTCATTGACATTTGCGTGCCACTGGAAAAGCTAGCAGGCTAGGCCGATGTATCCCTCACGAACTATTTGAGTCAAAATTTTTGCAGTAGTCGAAAATAATTGGTGCGGAAAAGTGAGTCTTCTACAAGAATTGTATGCGTTGCACTAAAGTGAGCCCTCATTCACGTAAAGTTTTGTTACTATTTTCATGAGTAATAAGAGCCGACGACCAGAAAGAGATTAAGGAAATAAACAATGCATTGAATTGAAAGTACACACATTTCAAACCTCAACGAATTAAAGCAATACGTAAAAGAAAATAAAGAAGAAAGTACACTAATAATATAAATAATAAGCATGATAAGAATCTTAAATTTTAAATTTTGGTGGGAAAGGACCACGGTAAAAGTCGTTGTGTTTCCTAGGTAAGTAAACTTCCCGGCACGCGAAGGGTAAATAAAACATTAACGAAGATCAATCTGAGCGATTAACGTTACGCAAGCACAGTTTATAGCTAAGATCGCAGAGCATAGGACAAATGAGAAGTTGAAAAGTAAACTCTACAAGGAACACTTATCGGTAATCTAATGACAGAATTTGGAATATGAACAGACAATCATTACACCTACAGTAAGAGATCAGTTTAACTCGTTTTCAAATCGTATTCATTTTCTTTCGTTTTCTTCACTGCTTATGGTTTAAGGAACTTTACTCCGGAGATCCAAAACGTATTCTGTTGTTGTTTTGGGGTCTTCTGGTGGCATCCTAACGATTTAATATGCTTTCTCGGAGCATGTGCAGCAAAAATTCTCCCTACAGAAAACCAAAGCAGTTTTTTTAATGTTCATTCCAAAAATTTTGATCGTAAAGAGTCGACTAAATATGGACAAAAGCAAACAGAGCACACCTCATATTCTTATAGTGCCGTACCTGAAAAAGGCACCGTATGGATTGCGGACGAAAGTAGATCTCATTCATAGCTTCAACTTATAGTCATGATGCCTTACTAAACTGGGTTACAGTAACGCCCAATCATCTAATTAGTTTTCATCACAAGAAACAAAAATTGAAAAATAAACATCATTAGCCAGGGAGCCCACACTGGGCGCTTAGCTCTTCAAGCTCATTGTACTAATACTACTGCCTTTTGAGCATCATGGAATTTCAAAAATTGATACAATTAAAATATTTCATATGTTGAGCCAATTCATCGAGCGGCAACATTGAAACACATACTGTCGTACGAGTATGTGTGATATTTATCGACACACAATACCAGCTCTTCCGTTCAACTTCAATCAATAATCTAAAATTTCAATGAGCTGTAGTGGAATGAACTACTTTTGATTTTGAATTATTTTCTATTCAAAGCGAATAGTAAATTGCACTTTCAAAAATTGAATTTCAAACAGAAATGTATTAAATGACATTCAAAGTTAGATCCATTCGTCCGAGTTTCGTAACTCGTAACTCTTATAAGTTGTAACAGATACACAACGGTCAATGCAGCACGATCGGTCATACTGCTGAGAAATAAATATTAATATTCAAGCAATCTGAGCGTTTAACGTAACGTAAGCACAGCTTATAGGTAAGATGGCAGAGCATAGGGCAAATGAGAAGCTGAAAAGCAAGCTCTACAAAGAACACTTATCGATAATCGAGTGACAGAATTTGGAATATGACCAGACAGCCATTACACCCACAGTAAGAGATCAGTTTAACTCACTTTCAACTCGTATTAATTTTCTTTCGCTTTCTTCACTGTTTATAGATTAAAGCAGCTTTACTCCGCAGATCCAAATCGTATTCTGTTGTTGTTTTCGGGTTCGCTGGTGGTGTCCTTACGATTTAATATGCTTTCTTGGAGGACATACAGCAAAAACTCTCCATTGCTCGATTGCACAGCTGATCGATCTTTGAGCTTGGTTCCTATTGGACTCCTTACCATTCTCTAAGAACAAGTTATTATATTCGACTGTCTAGACACTCTACTTTACACGCATTTTGCTGAGAGTCTCTACAGTCTGGGGAAACAGTAACAGTTACGACTCAGATGGCTAGTTCCAGCATCAGAAAGCTCCATTTGCTGTTGTGGTTTCGGTGGTAATTGATTCTCGATGCATACATTCCGGGAAAATCGTCCCCTTGCAGTTCTTGCGACAATTGCGTCTCAAGTGCCCTTTTTTCTGCAACTCCAATATTGAGGAGCTTCAAATCTCGTTGTTATTATTGGATGCACACCAAAACAACCCATTTTCTCCATAGCAGTGCCAAAAATAAGTAGACATATCGAAAAATATCTCGAGCTATCTTAGGCATGTAAAACGGAAACATTCCACTGGTAAACGTAGGTCAGAGCCCTCTAGAAGCCAGATCAGAGCCTTCTAGAAGCCAAAACACAAACGATCCAGAATAGCCTAGACGCATGCAATCACAAGCTGAGTCCAGCTGAGTCTTTGGAAGTCAGTTTTATGTAAGCGACTGTTCAGATTGAAGCGACACTGTCAGGAAAGTTCTTAAGGTCGAAGTGTCATATTTGGAAAAGCAAACTAAGTGTTTTCGGTCGGTTTTATAAAGTGGTTTAAAAACAATAAATAAAGTGTAAG
Source organism: Nemotelus nigrinus (assembly GCA_947369275.1). Classification (NCBI taxonomy): domain Eukaryota; kingdom Metazoa; phylum Arthropoda; class Insecta; order Diptera; family Stratiomyidae; genus Nemotelus; species Nemotelus nigrinus. The sequence goes on along the minus strand of OX376375.1, from coordinate 49,963,599 downwards.
CGAGTGAACTGGATCGTTGTCGTCCAATTGTCTTAGTCACGTGACCGCGTTGTCCCATCTTGGAATCACAGAAGTATCTTGGCGTCCGCATATACTGAGCTCTCCCAACGAGCTTTCGGTCTTTCTCGTAGTTTTGCTCCGTCGACTTGTCTTCCGTTAATAACTCGTTTTGGCATGCGATCGTCATCCATATGTTGCCCTGCCCTGCCCTGCCCTGCCCTTTATAGATGTTGTAGTTTAACAGTTTCCAGTTCATCGTACAGTTTATACAACTCATTTTTGTACCTGATACGCCATCTATCTCGGTGACAAACAGACCCGAAAATCCGCCGTAGAAAGTTCTGTTCGAAAGTGTCAATCATATTTTCGGAGGTTTTGGTCAGGGTCCATGTTTCACAACCATAGGACAGCATATGTCTTATGATAGTTTAATAAACGTGGAGCCTAGTTTTTCTGTGCACATACTTCGATTTCATAATGGTGAGGACCAAGAAGAACGTCTTCTTTGCTAGTTATATCCGTCGCTTAATTTTGTGAGTTTCGTTGGCATCATTCGATAGGTTGCTACCCAGGTGAACGAAGTTGTTCACGAATTTGATGCTAAGGTCCCCTACATTGATGGTCGAGTGTGCTGGCGTCTTTTTTCTAGATTGCATCATAACTTTCGTTTTGTCCTCGTTGATTTGTAGTCCAACTGCCTTTGCTGCGGTGTCAAGTTTGAGCAGAAGTTCTTCTGCATCGGTCAGTTTTGGCGCTTACGCTGCAAATTATATCGACTTAAAGAGCAGCGCACCGCTGGCGCTCAGATTCATTGCCCGAATAGTGAACTCAAGTGCCCAGTTGAAGATCGTCGACTTTATTCCATCGCCCTGCTTCAGGCAAATAATAGTTTCGAAAGGATCTGTCAATCTGTTCTGGATTCGGACCTGCAAGACAGAGTTGGTCATCGTCATCTATATGAGTGTGACTAATTTGGCCAGCATACTCAATTGCAGCATGGTGTTGTATAGAGCGCCTTGGCCGATGCTTTCATATGCTTGTTTAAATTGACATAGATTTTGACGTTGTATTGGCAGTACTTTTGTAAAGTTAACTTAACCGTGAAGAGCTGGCCAATTCTGGAGCGACGAGATCTGAAACCGCCTTGATACTTGCCAAAGGTTTCTTCAGCGAACGGTTTCATTCTATTCTCCAGAATTTTTGCCAGAATGTAATAGGCCGTACAGCCTCTTTAATTCTCACACCGCAGTTTATTTATGTATGGGACAGATGATGATTCTGCGCCAATCGCCTGGGATCACATCAGTCTCCCATATTCGCAGCAGTAGTTAATGTAGCGCATATTATAAACCCGCACCATCACACTACAGTAACTCAGCTGGTATCTCGTCAGTGCCCGGCGCTTTGTTCCTTTTCAATGATCACAAGGCGAGTGTCATCATGGAGCTCAACTTCTGCTACCAGGATGTTTGATGGTAGCTCCAGAAGCTCTTCAAAGATTGTTGCATTGAGGAAATTCTGCACCGGTGCTTTGTTTTCACCAGGTGATAATCGGAGTCACAGTTAGCTCCGCGGTACGACCGAACATCCATCACACTTGACGCCCATCTTTTGCTGATAAAGACGTGGTCCATTTGTTTGACGGTATGTGCGCCTGGAGAGTTATGCTTATGAATGCGACGGTGTGGAAAGCAAGTAGAGCTTACAACAAGGTTCTTGCTGCAGGTGAAGTCGATTAGACTTTGGCCGTTATCGTTGCATTCTTCTTGGAAGCTGTGTCCTCCAGTGGTCCCCCGATGCCAACTTTCATTCCCGATTTTTACATTGAAATCTCCCTGCAGCATTTTTACATCGTTTGATGCCAGTGAGTCGAAGTGAGTTTCAAGGCAGGCATAAAACTCTTTTACTGAGTCTTCTTCAACTTTAGTGGGGGCGTGCACATCGTTGAGCCAGAGGTTGAAAAATCGCGCCTTAATGTGAATCACACACAGTCTTTCGTTCACGGGTTTGAAGTCAGTATCGTGCGGCTTGAGCTGCTTATTCACTATGAATGCCACTCCGAACTCCTTGTGGCCCGACGGTTTGCCGCTTGTAAAAATTGTGTGCGATTTCTTGTCGTTGATTTCGTAGCCTTACCAGTTTGTTTCCTTGACTGCAGTAATGTTCAGTTTATTCTGTTGGACTTGATGAAGGAGGTCCTTCTCGGCACCCGGTTTGTTCAGGGAGCGTACATTCCAGGTTCCGAGAGACTAATCCGTTGTGCGTTTGCGTGCTCCAATCCGAGGCATTTGTTCTAGGTTTCTTGACGAAGGAAGTTTTTACAAGGATGAGTTGTCGGCACATCGCTCAACCATTTCCCTGGGGGCCTCGGTGATAGTTATTTTAGGAGGAACTATACACTTTTCTTTTTAATTTTTTTTTTCTAAAAATAGCTAATAGTGAATAGATAATCCTTGCTAAGTTTCATAATAGGCGTAGAATTCGTTAAGGAGCTAGACCAGTTACAGTTTCGAAAAGGAACGGCCGACGCCTGTTTTGAAACTGTAACTGCTCTAGCCCCTAAACGACTTTTACGCCCAGTGTGAAACTTAGCAAGTATTATCTATTCACTATTAGCTATTTTAAAAAAAAAAATTAAAAAAATTAAATGGTTTAACTTAGTGAAATTCAAATTTGTAAAATTTAAATATATATATTTTCAAAAATAAAAAAATTTGTTTTTTGAATATCCAAAAATGCATTTCAAAATCTCATTAAATGAAGTATAAATTCAAGTTTTTTATTTATTTTATTTTAACTTTTCAATTCTGCATAAAAAGATTCTAAATAGCGCATATCTGCCAAAAAGTTAAATTTTTAAGGACCTCTAGCTCGTTAACCAGACTTTATTTTATAAAAAAATTTTGTATTTGGATCGAAGACATATATATGTAGGTATAACATATTCAAATATTACTAAAATTGGAAACATCAAAATTTTTTACCTGTCCGCTTCACGTGGAGTGTAATGCCCCTTTGTTATTTTGTTTTCTGCTAATCCATAATTTGCTTCTTTTATGTCTACTTTTCATTGCATTATAGTTCATTATCCTCATTAGAAGCTCATGTAGTGTAGTGGCTAGAGCACTGGCTCCTAGTGTGTGGGGCTCCTGGTTTGAATGCAGGTTCGGACGGGGGACCGTATATTGAGGTTTGAATGAACGTGGCTTTGGCTAGGTTCCTCAGTTCAATTAGGGGTCAAGTGAATATACCTTGCATTGATTGATTGTAAGTTTGTTGCTTTAAACCCTAGACCCGACAAAGGTTGTCTTAAGATTACTTCATTTTCAATGCATCAACATCAGTGCTGCCATTTTAGCATTTTGAATGCTAGATCTAGCATTATTTTTTCCAAAACGGCATTCGAAATTCGGAGTTAGCATCTAGCATTATTTTTAGCATTTAAATTTAGATTTCGGAATAATCTGGCACTCATCTATTTACAATCTCGCCCATCAAATTTTTCTCAATAATAGCTCTGTTTGTGTACTTTCAGTCGGGTTCGTGAAAGGAAACTTCCTGAATCATGTGTTGGCGGAGTTTCATGAAAAATACAAAAACGAGCTCATGACATTTTCTTAGAAGTGACAACCAGAAGTGACATTTGTCTGATTTTGAAATAATGATAGTGATTATAAAGTCTAAAATATAAAGATTATAAAGGCATCTATATTGCTTTAAATATGGAAACGTTCCATTAAATCGTGATGATGCTAAAAATCAGAGATATGGTCCCATTCACTTCAGACTCCCAGGAGCCTCGAGCATCTACAAGTTCAAGTTTACCAAAGTATGTGCATTCTACTAAGATATTTTTTCCTGAATAATGTGAATCAATTGTTTTGTTACGGTTTCAAGCGCTGGAGAAAAATCTTCGTTATCCGACACCAATACTTTTTCTTCACTTAAAAATGAATAATTGTTACTGTTTTGATTGTGAGATTCCAAACGATGTTTTGAAAAATATTGGTAGAAATGAGCTTTACACAAGAGAAGAAGATTTAGATATAACTGATATGTCTGTAATCGATATAGAATCATTTTGAGATGTAAATTTTAAACTTCTAATTTGTTTTTGTTATACATACGAGGGTTGATCAATAAGTAATGATAATGAATATAAATCAAGGTGATTAAACTTAAAAGATATATTTATTATTCAACATAGTCTTCTAAAAAGTTAATACATTAAGTCCATCTTTTCTCCAAACCCAGGTTACCCTCCCAAAATGCCTCAACAGCGGCCATCATTGCCCCATCATCTTCAAATTTCTTACTCCGAAGGTGATGTTTGGTTGAAGAAAGAGGTAGAAGCCACTGAGAGCTAGATCTGGCGAATAGGGTGGGTGTTCCAGCAGTTCGAATCCTGTTTCTTTAATTGTATCCATCGCAACTGCAGCCTTGTGAGCCGGTGCGTCATTTTGAAGAAACAGAGCTCTGGCTCGCAGTTTGCCGTGTCTTTTCTCCTTCATTACCTCTCGCAATCTTCTTTTTTGGTTAGCTTAGTAAGAGCCTGATATAGTGGCTTCTGTTTCCAAATATTCCACCATAATAATTTCTTCAGCGTCCCAAAAAACTGATGCCATAACCTTTCCTGCTGAACTTGACACTTTGAATTTCTTCGGCGTCGATGAAGAGGGTCGCTTCCAGGTCATCGATAGCACTTTGGTTTCTGGATCAAAATGGTGGATCCAGATATCATCCACGGTCATGAAATGTGACAAATAGTTCTCCTGATCTGCCTAGAACTTTTTGAGATTCATCCTTGAAACGTCGACTCGTTTCTTCTTACGATCGTCCGTTAACATTCTCGGTACCCAACGCGCAGAGACCTTCTTCATATGTAATTTGTTGGCAAAGATTTTTCGAACACTTCCATATGAGATCCCTGTGATCTCAGCTACATGCCTGGAATCGTGGTCTATTTGTATGTTTTTTTGCATGCTGACTTAGTGAGTATATGTAGTGGTAAAATTTTTTTTTTTTTTGAATTTTATGCGAACAATAACCGATTATCATTACTTATTGATCAACTCTCATATAAATATACATATTGTTCTCATATTGAACCATGTTTATTTCAATTAAATAAGAAAGCATTATTTAGCATTATAACTTTAGAAGATCTAGCATTATTTAGCATTAAATAAAATTAAATCTAGCATTATTCCAAAAAAATAAATGGCAGCACTGATCAACATTAGTATTTCACAAGATTCCAGAGCAAAGACGAGATAATACATAGTAGTTGCCATTATTTTCATCTTTATTACCAAATCTTATTTCCCAAAAAACAATGCAATAAAATGAAAAATAAAACTGGCGATTTCTCATTATACATATATCCAAAATACTTAATATTTGCAGTCTATCAAATGTCCAAGTGCATTGTGTAGCGTCAAAATGACTTTAGGTAAACAATTTAATATATGCATGAGAGCCATAAGTATGCAAGTAATTAACTTGTCACGAGGCTTTTGACATGTGAAATTAGTACAAGTACATACATTGCAAATTATTACGCACAAATATGGTGAAGTGAAAATCTAAAAATATTTCAAAAGAATGCATATCCAGATAGCTGTCTTTCCAATACACAAACAGAGAACGAATAACACAAATCAGTTTCTAAACTGACTTTACAGAATAATGAAAATCCATTCACAATGCATATTCTCGAAAACATGTGAAACGATCTTAATTATGAGCGATCGGTGTTAATATCTTATGAATATGTAACTAGTTCTAGTTGGTTGCTACGAGAAGAACCAGACAATATCTCGATAATCTACGTCAATGCGAAAACTCTCTACTCACGACAAACTTTTCGAAATAAGATTTTAGTGAATTTAAGTAGATTGAGCAGAATTACAATGCACAGTAGGATCTATCTATTTGACGATATTTAGCAAGATGCCTGACAAACACGTTTCATTGTGTATTTTTCCAATTCGAATGCTACTGCTGCACTTAGAGAGGAAGCTACGGACGTATAAGCTCTTTATTTGCCAAATACTTTATGCCTGGATTTGGGTCCCACAAGTGTATGATAATTCGTAATTAAGTTAATTGCATGTTTATTGGGTTTTACTGTTGGAAAAATAAACTTTAGCTACTCAGCACGATCATTTTGCTTACCCAGACTGATAGTCTGTCTTAATATATCATTTGATATAAATATGAAGAAAATAAATATAAATATGAAGAAAATACACAAATTGATATAAATATGGAGATTTACACACGCTCTTACATTTGAACTTGAATGTGACTCTGCGCCAGTGAGATAAAGGTGATTCGAGCAATTAGCACTTCGAAACGATCACATGATGTTCTTTTGCATTGCACGAATGCTTCGAACATAAGTTGTCAAATTCAAGTTCGGGTACACATAGCAATAGGTTGTCAAGCTATCGACAATCGACAGTGTCTTATATGACTTACGTAAACTATACTTACAATTTATGATAAATTGTGCTAACTAAAATATTATTTTTGCTGACATTGTATTTACATTTTACGGAAGACAAAAATTTATCACTGTTCAAATAGAAAAGATTTGTATTTGCTTAAAGAATCGTGCTAGTGCCATTATCTGAAAATCTTAAAACGTTTGTTGTCTACGTGATAATAGCCAGACAAAAAAAAACCATGTGACGAAGTTCAAACTTGCGTTTTTCCAAGGTCTTTCCTACCAAATCTTGCCATTAGACTTGAATTTATCTCATGGTCAGTTGAAGGATCTTTGCTTTAGCCAATTTGTACTCTTGTAACTGTTTCTACGATGGCCAATTTAGGAATATGCATCGGAGGGTCATGTTTTTTATAGTACAGATTGACGCTCTAAATACGAATAAAAAAAATTCAAAACTATTTCTGTGTCTTTTTCATAGAGACATATAAAAAGCTATAATATCTTAAAAATTCTAATAGAAATAACCTTTTAATTTTCGAGTAATACCAACTAAGTGTCTTATCTTTTGAGTAAACTATCATAATTTATCTTTTTTTTTCGTGCATACATCTCACCGCATTTTTATGAGTACATAGGGTGCAAAAAACTCTAATGGTTATTTTTGTTGTCTTTTCATAAAGAGCTTAGGAGATATATGATTACGTTTATATAGCAGTATTGAGATATTTAGAGGAAACCCGGGTAAAATTATTACGATTTTGTAAGAAAAATTTGTATCTTAAAAAGATTGCCTCAGGGAAGTAAAGCCTTTTCGCTAGAAAGTATGGTTTTTCATTTACCAAATATTATTAAAGAGAATAATTTAATACAAATAATGGGAACAAGCTAATGAAAAAATGGTGCATGACGAGTTTTTCTTAGGCTAGAAATTGAAACCGATAACAAATCAATCAAAAGTGCCCTAAATGACATGATCAAAATTTCTAAGCGGGACTATAATATAAATGATAGGAATCAAACTACGAAACCAGAAGATTTGGTATAAGCTGTACCGTTAATAAATGTGTATAAGTATTTAAGGTTGCGTTTCTTAGTGCCATCATCATCATCAAAGAATCAATAGCCGATAGTCTGGACTGGGAGTGCTGTTGTGTATACGTATCTTTTTGGTGCCAAAATCTTCCGATTGAATGCGTATATTAATTTTCCGCTCTATGAAAAATTAGGTTGGTTTTGGAAGAACAGATGCCAACTCTTAATACTATGGGCTTCCACAGAAGAAGCCTCAACTTCTTGGAGTTTTGTTAAGTATTTTGTAAGTTAACAATAGAAACTTGGAGACGAAAAGACGAACGTTTTTGAAATGGCTGGAACTGATTATCAAATGTGCGGCAAGCAACATTAGGTTCATTTGTGTTTTGGTTCCGTGAACGATTGAAAAATATGCGAGAAATTATATAAGGCTGCACCTAAATAAAGAAAAAAAATGGAAAATACAGTAATGAAGAATTTAAAACAATACCCTATCTTAGGCTAAAAATTGCAGCTGATAGCAGCTACGATAAAGAAAAATGCCTACGGTTGTTGGCATCTATGAAAACCATCTTTATTCTATCAAGTGTCTCGAAGAAGGCAATTGTACAATACAATGGTCTTCCTAGTCCTTATGTATATGTCGAATAAACGGATTTTTATCAGGAAAAACTGCAAACTTGTATCTCCTTTCGAAAGGCGGATCCTACAACGCAAATTTGGAAGTGCCTGCTGATAAGCAATCGCAAAACAATATTTTTAGAATAGTTCAGAAAAATGTCTACTGTTGTTAGTCGCCTTTCTGTGTTATGCAACTTTACAAACGAAACAAATTATTCACCACAGCTCCCCGAGAAACAAAGAACTGTGATTTGCATGGCATCTTACTTAATGGTATATTATCTTACTTACCCGAACATTTTCAAAAACTCCCACTATCGAATTCGGTTGCGGATTATTTCAGTATTTTTCTGATCTACCTAATTTGTATTATGTTCATCGCCATTGCCATATTAACCATTTGACCTTGATACTACACTCAAAAAAATTTTGGTTGAATTTTACCCTTATACAGGTAAAAGTAGCGAACTGGTTTCCTACTATTAAAGATGTAAGTTTACAAAAGTGCTTACAAAGAATATTTTACATCTTAAATGTGTAGTTTTTTTTACGAGCAAATCGTGTAATTTTACCTTAAAAACACGTTAATTTAGGACGGAAACGCATGAAATTTATGTAACAAAGGCAGGTTTTTACGAGTCTTTTAGGGTAATAAGCGCAATTTATTCGTGAATGTCCATAAAAATGTTTAAATAAACGATAATACAAGGTGAATTTTTTGCACTCTTGGGCCGGGTGTGTTAATGTAAGTTTAGGTAACTTACCATGCCCAAGAGTGCAAAAAACGCACCTAAAGTATGTTTTATCAAACAAATGACATCAAAAGGTATTTATTGCGAACAATTTGAGGAAGTTTGCTCTACTTAAGCAAAAATTTCAGCTAACATATAGATAAGTTTCAGTTTCAATAAAGTTGAAAAAATTTGGTGATCCAAAAGTCAGCCACTCTGGACACGTAGCTGCTATAACATGAAATATTATCCCTAAATTAAATATCATTAACAAAAGACTGTAAATAGATAAATTTAAATTTTAAAAAAGGGGAGAGTCGTATCATATTATGTAAGCAAAATATAAATACTTTTCTTGTCAAATAAAAAAACTTTTTGCTATTCCTTTAAGTTTATAATTTATTTTAATTTGATCTAACATATACACTATATACACATTATACACATTAACTTATAGCACTTATAGCTACACTTCTAATCAACTTATGGCTACACTTCTAATTGACTTATACCTACACTTCTACACTTATTACCAGAAAACACTGACACTTAACTGCTGCTATTCAAAACAACGATCACGAAATATCAGACTCGTTCAGTCTAGCCAAATCACCGTCTTTCGTCACAATGTTACATCAATAATAAGTCAAATTCGAACGAATGATACCATTTTACAGCTTTGGTGTAACTGTGAGCATCGAAGTAGTAAATTTACACTCTTTTTGATAAGGTTTACAAAACGCTATTTATTATTCAGTTGTTATGACGTAAAAGCGAAATATACACATCCAATTTGTAAAAAAAATGTGATTCGTTATTTTAAACAGAATTATGAATAAATTTACTTTTATCAAATAACTAATTTTACACCCACTTGTAGAGTGTACGTACCCTTAAATAACTCCTCTACTCGTAACAGCTGATCGTTCTCTTAATGTTTTCGCGATGCTGTATCGTCAATCGTCGATTTGGGGGCACCTTGTGTTGCTCTTCTTCCGTTGTCGTTGTGAATCTTACCTTCAATGAGCTGTGTATCTTTCTGACCTTACAAAAAGGACGCCTACCGTTCTCTACATTCCAGATGGGATTTTTTTAGTCGTTCAACAAAAAATGTTTCTCTACCACCCAAAACCAAGGAAAACTCTAAAAAATCTAATTCGTCTTCCGGGAGCTCCAATTGTTCTGCCTTATGCACCTCTCTCCAATTCTAAAACCAAAAAAAAAAAGCCGGATGCACTTGTCCTAAATCCTTTTTTTCCAAATTACTGATCCGCGTCTTAGGGATCATCCTGATCCCGTTTCACTTTTTTCAGATTTCCAACTGCAAGGGCACTCACCTTGATATCAGTGGACTCAGGGCTTCCTTTCATTTCGTCATAAATCCGAATCAGTTGAACTGAATGCAGTCTTTTAGCCTTTTCGATGTGTCTCTTGAAAATGGCTGCCCTGACATCGGTTGAAGTTTCAAGATGGTCATTGTATAACTATGGATGATTGAAATGGGTTGGAAGTTCCCTTGATTTCGGCGAAAATTTCCATAGATTTTAGTGTGGTATTTATATTTTATTATCATGTACTATATTATCTACAGGAACATAAAAAAGTGTTAAACTATTAAATATAATTCCTGATTATTTAGGATTCCCCCCAATATACACACTTCTTTTCCGGGTACAAGCGTATAGGCTTCACGGACCTTGCTTAAACACAATCATTTAGGTTGAAGCTGAGATCCGAATGTCTACGTGCTCTAATAAAGCGGATAAAGGAAAATATTGATGTTAATCTTTCTATTCAGAAAGCATATAATGAAATAGCTAAGCAATTCTTGACGAAGTCTCTCGATATTTACCGGTGAAAGCATAATCCACGACCCGAAAAAATTCTTTGATTTTGTAAATATGAAGCAGAAAATCATCGGTTATCCTTCGTCAATGCCCCATAATAATATCACGTCTTCTTCTCCTAAAGTTAGTAGCGATTTTTTTGCAGATAATTTCCAGACAATTTTCAATGCACCAGACCCCTCTAACTGAAATCTTTCCCCTTCTGAATCAGCTCCAAACGCTTTTGTCAGCCAAATAAAAATATCACGTGAAGAAATACGTAAAGCTATCTTGGAGCTCGATTTGAACAAAGGCTCTGGTCCTGATCTTCTTCCACCGAACTTCTTGCGTAAGTGTGTTGAGCAGATAACACCCCTGCATATATTCTTTGACAGGTCACTTTTATCAAGTGTATTCCCATCTTGTTGCAAACTATGATTTGTGACACCAATTTTTAAAAATGGCGACTGCCTTGAAAACTATAGGGCATTGTCATTTTATCTTCTTAACAAGCTCTCGCTTAATATTAATAAGTGCCAAATTGTAAGTTTTAGCCGTAAATGCACGATTATGCAGAGCACTTACATTCTCGGCAACAACTTATTAACTCGCGTTGATAGTGTTGTTGATCTCGACGTTGTCTTGGATGGGAAACTTAATTTCACCTTGCACTACGATAAAATTCTTTCCCGTGCGAATAAGCAGCACGGCTTTATTGAGCGACGAGCCAAAGAATTTAAAAATTGATGGGCCACAAGATTATTATCCACTGCATTGGTACGCCCTCTTCTTGAATACGCCTGTACTATCTGGAACCTATATTTTGTAATCCACAGTAACAGACTCGAGTCCGTACAAAAAAATTTTTTTTACTTTTTGCCCTAAGAGAACTAGACAACCCTAGGAACTTCGAAAATTTACCTACTTATGAGGTTAGACTGGGCCATTTAAACTTAACTCCACTTGCGTTCAGAAGAATGGTGATATCGGATTTTGATTTTGAGAAAAACACTTACTTGATCTAATTAAGATTAAAGACTGATTAATCGCTCGTCAATACATAATCATCTTTCTATTGCATTTTTTTAGTAAATAAAATACGAAATTGTGGTGGAATATTGGAAATAGTGAGTATATTTATTTCCAGATTTTGCCTTTCTTCTTGATTTATTTTCATATGGCTGTGGTGGAAATGGATTGTGTTAAAATTAATTCGCCAAATTCAACATCAATTTCATGAGACCGCTTTCGCAGTGAATGGAAATGTTTGATGTCATATTACCCGATTATCAAATTAAAATTTGAAATACGTTGTTTGTACCTACTTAAACTTCCTTTCTGCTCAAATACCTTGCATTTGCTCTTGTAGATATACATATATGCTTAGAAAGAGGTTAACTAGAATATTCGTGATTCCCAAGAGAACCTCATTCAAAGTATTATCTCAAATCTAATCAATTAATGGTCTACAGCAAAGAGCACCTGAGTGCCATTAAATAAACATAAGAGCACGAATCTCATAGAAAGTTAATCATGTCATGGAATTGCTGGTACTGATGTAATATTTAGCAATGTATAGATGGTAAAATAGTATATGCTTAGCAAGATATTGTATAAAACAAAGAGCAACACTGTGCATAATATATTCCGTTTATATGACGACGATGTCTTTGAGTAGAGTAATACTAATATCCTGATTAAACTTTTAAGTTTACATAAAAGTCAGTATATGTATGTAAGCTAGCCCTCACATACTTTTATCACATCTCAATTTAGTTTCCTCAAACGGCGAGTTAAATTGAAACTAAATCTAGATTTTCAATCTATCTAAATTTTCTTTATCAAGCATTACTTTCTAAAGGCCAATTAAATCATAATATTTACTAAACATTGATTAAAGTGCAAACATCACACTTAACACACAATATGCTGAGTGAAACTGATCTAGTTTGTGCCAGCATGCCTTGAAATGTATATTTGAATCTATCTTCGGAAAATTTCCATTCCAACCAGTTTACCTCTACTTATTTGAAGTCAGTAGCAATAGAGCTCCATAAGCTTTTCTAAAAATTCTCCAGCTTTAGATAGTAGTAAATTAAGTAAACGACAAGTGTTCATGTCTCCTTCGGTGAGCGACTAGATGCAGCAAGTGATTTTCAGAAACAACTAGTTTTCTAAAATATTTTGGCGGTAAATTGATATGCTTAAATAAGTCGTTTAAAAGCTGGGAATGTTTTTTATAGTAACGTATCGCAGTTGCCGGTGAAGATATTGAACTTCCATATGAAATATTTCAGGTGAATTAATTTATAAGCGTGTGTTTTTCTACATATGGTAATCGATTCGTAGAACTCTTGTAACTTTCCGCTGAGATTCAGTCAATGATGCTTAAGCTAAGAAGCTTGAAGATATCAGTGGATTACTAGGAAGAGCTGTTATGTCTGCTTCGGTTTCTTTTGAACTGAGTCATTGTTTTTTTGAATTGCATCAATGAGATTTTGTTTTGATGTTGCGAATAGCTCCACCAAGACTATGTAGTTTTTTCAGTGACGAAGCTTAAATGTATGTCGTTCATTATCTTTTGAAGATGAGTTATGTATGCATGAATATCAGCTGGCAAAATAATTTGGTGTTTCTTTGGTGTGATTGTTTTCGAGATAATAATCCAGATTATTTCCCTTATATGGGAAATTCAGTTGAATAATATGCTGATAATGTTTTGTATCATAATTTACTGGTTTAAAAAGAACAACTAATACGTTTCATGGGGTGAATTAAATTTGGAATTTTTTTACCCTGCTGAACTCCTTTCTCGCGGTTCTTCTGGGGATTTTTTTTTGACCTGCTGGTATACCATAGAACTCTTATTTTGAGGCACTAGTTTTTTCAGGACAGTTGCCGTGGTAGGATTTGAGGATGCTTTTGGTAACCTTGTCCAACGTGTCGTCCGATTCCGTCTGCACATTGCAGTTCGGATGCATGCTATGCAAGCCTTCCCAGTCCGCCTTTCAATAGCCTCCTCAGCCCGTTCACTGTAGTTATTATGATAGCTTCTCGTAGTTCGAATGTTATATATCGATGTCGATGAACGAAGCCCCTTTTATGATATTCCACTTCTTCACTAGTAGTAGTAATGATTACGCTGCTAAGCCAATTATTGGCATTTTGTTCTATTTTTCTGTAGCTTTCTACGTGAGAAGTACCAATTCAAGCATGTGTTTGAAACGCCACTGTGCTCCTGTTTGCAAAGGAAATTTAATGTTTGTATTAATCACTATCGTCGCCTTCGATTTTTGCACCCCTGCGGCCCAAATTGACTTGACCTTTGACCTTTATTTTTACCTCTTAGAAAAGACGCTACAGGTGCTCAGAACAAGGCCGCTGCTTATTTCCACCAAAGCAGCTTCGGGATAAAACATAGTCGCCTAAAGACCCATCAGTCTTCTTCGTGCTTAGTTGGTTGATAGCCGCAGGAATCTGGTTTTGTCTGCATTTTGGTTTCACTATACTTTATACTGGTGCCTGGAGCACCTGCTGACTTTGATACCTTTCCAGCTGCCTTATTGACGGTCAACTTAACTTGCCCATATTCGAAGCTAATTTGAAGCTTTATTATTCGAAGCTAATTTGAAACTTTATTCTGAGGCTGCTATGACAAGAACGATGCTGTTAATTTTGTTATCTTTGCGTTATGTTTGATTGTTTGCTCATATGAAGTGAAACTGGAGTGAAAGTAAACGGATGAGAATATTGGTGATGTTATAATTTACCGTAACGTTATCTAGTTGATCTGCCACTACAGTTTTCTTCTTCCTGGGCCACTTCGTACCGATTTCCTTGGGTCTTACTCCTGATGTTTTAAATTCCTGTGTTGCAACGGTGTGGCAAATAAAAGTAAGCGGTTGTGTTGAATTCTATTTGAAACTTTATTTTGACGTTCCGTTATACCAAAATAATTAGTTTACAGAAACAACTTGAGCAATTGCAACCATGATTTTCAGTAGAGAGCTAAACTGCTACTGACTTGTGACTGACGCCTGCTCGATACCCAAACCGGTCCTCCTAGTTGAAAACCAATTGATGTGGCTGTTGAAATGTTCTTCAGAACTTGATATTAAGATCCTTTCCTAGGCATTCAACGAATACTAGGATCCAATCCGATGGGAATAAGGGATTTTTGATCTTATGTTGCTATGATCTTATCTTTAGGACCACGACCCTTGTCCGTTCAGTTATTGGTTTATTTTTGTTATGAAGCGATCGATACGTTATCTACTTCGCTGGTGATGCCAAGTAAGCTTCTCTATCTCCACTAGCATTTTTTCTTCTGGGGCATTCTGTACTTCACCCATTTGGATGGTCATGGAAAACTCTTTGTGAAATGTCACTGCGTTGAGTAAGTTTTTGATGTTTTAGTGCGTTTGGTAACATGGAAGCTCGGCTTTAGGATTTTTTCTATTGGACTCTGGTACCATTGGCAGAAGTGCCATTCTCCTGGCATTTTCCTTCAGAATGCTGCTTTTTGGCTGCGCCGCTCATGATTTTTAGTGGTTTTTCCGATTTCATGTCAAGATCTCCTCTTCAATGTCGTTTGAGGATCTATTTTAAGTGGTAGAAGAGGGAGACTTTGATCTTCTCTCTTTCGATTCGCCTCTCAGCTCTGGGATTTTGAGCTTGAACTTTGGTGTTTGCTTTGACCACCATTTGTTTTTGGTTTGAAGCTCAGAAGGAATAGATATAAGAAAATGAAAACAGCAGTGAGAATTGAAGTGATTTACCTAAATCTGAGCGTTAGTAGTAGTGAAAGAAAACTATGGAACTATAGGCAAACAGACTTCTCCTCCGCGAACAGGAAAATATATATAGAACTTAGGTAGCGGAGAAACCAAAGGGAACATTTGAGGTAGTAATTCTCTCGATTTGTTACATTTATAGATTTTATCTTTGTAGTAAAATTGCTTCACTAAATTTCGTATATGTACACGTTTGTTTCATTTCCTTAAATCTGTCAGTTTTGGGGTTTGAAGCAATGCCTTTTTTTGTCTTCCTTTCGTCTCCGATTCTTTCAAATCAGCCTTGGAATTCGGGCTAAGGTTAGACCCTTGATTCACTGAGGAATCCACTGAGAAACACAGGAGCTCCAATGCTTGAGAGTGCTAGAGAGCTTGAGGCACATTATTTATTTATTTATTGATTCCTTGCGCTACAGACACAATTCCAATTACAGCGTCAAGAAAGCAAAAATAAAAGAATAAAACATAAAAAAGGAAAAGAAATAACAAAAGTAATTAAATAATTTGAAAACTAAAATTAGGACTAAGGTAAAATAGCAATTCAAGGTAACATTTTCAATAAATGCTTGAATTGTGATAAAGATTGCGGGAGACGACCAAGCTTAAGGGCATCATGCGTTCTGGGTAGAGGCAGCAAAGGTGAATGAAAATAGACTTCCGTACGAGCAAACGGAGCAGAGAAAACCTCAGAAAAACGACTTGGACGACTAGATTCACGTCTGGTTATTTCGGAACCAAGATCTGACAAAAAAAATGCCTTGGCAAAGTTTAAAGAGAAAACACACATCGAGGAACAATCTCCGAGATTGCAACAAGGACATACAAAGGAGGGAAAGACGAGAGGAGTAAGGACAATAGGGGATATTAAATTTAAAAAAAGCGAGCGAGTGAACCTGCGCTGAACAGATTCAATGGCGTCAGATAAATACTGAAAGCGCGAAGACCAGATTTGACACGTGTATTCTAGAATACTGCGTACCAAGGAGACAAATAAATGGATACAGGAGGAAATGCTGGTAAACATATACGAAGAACGCAAGACAAATCCGGCAATCCTAGAGGCCCTGGACGTCATATTCATGACATGAACATCAAAGCTTAACTTTGAGTCAAACACTACACCCAGGTCTCTAAAATGCTGGGCAACTGACAGGGAAATACCAGACAAAGAATAGGAGAAAACATATGGAGTATTTTTATATGCAAAAGACATCTGATGGCATTTCAAAATGTTCAGTGGCAAGAAGTTGTCTTGACACCAGAGATTAAGAGCAAACAAGTCAGCTTGCAATTGATGAAAATCATTTGCTGTATAATTTTAAGTCATCTGCATATAAAAGACAGGGAGAATTGATAACAGAAGGAATGTCATTGACAAACAAAGTAATAAGTAAGGGACCTAGGATAGAACCTTGAAGAACTCCGGATGTGGGAAATATGGGAAAAGAAATTGACCATTAAAAGTAACTCTCCAAGGACGACTATGAAGATAAGAGGAAAACCAGGAGAGGAGGGGACCAAAAACACCGAAACCATTAAGTTTAAGGAGCAGCAGGTTATGGTTCACAGAATCAAAAGCCTTTGAAAAGTCTGTGTAAATTACATCAACTTGACGTTGAAAATCGAAGGCAAAGGCTACAAAATTAGTGAGCTCCATAAGGTTGGTCGATGTAGAGCGACCCTTGATGAAACCATGCTGCTCGAGAGCAAGTAAGGGCTGTAGAGACGGATAAATTCTATTGTAGACAAGACTTTCAAGGATTTCACTGAAACAGCAGAGGAGGGATATAGGACGATAATTGGAAACAACGGAAGGATCACCACATTTGAAGATTGGGAAAATATTGGCAGATTCCCATAAAAAGGGGAATACACCAGATGTAAGGCTAATGTTGAAAAGGATAGCTAAAGGAACACAGAGCGAGGATGAGAGGGATTTAGCAAGGATATTAGGAATACCATCGGGACCGGAACTGGCATTAAAATTTAAGGTATGCTAAAGGATTTCAACTTCCAAAGGATTGGTACTAAACATAGATAATTCAGGAGAGGCACTAGAGACAGTGGGAGCTACCAAGGTGTTCAGTGGGTTTTTTTTTAAAGGAGGAGGAAAAAAAGGCAGCAAACAAATCACAAATAGCCTGAGGAGTGGAAGCAGTAACATCATCAAGAGACATAGAATCAGGAACTGAAGAGTTGGATTTGAGGGAACGGATGTAGGACCAAAAGGATTTGGATTGATTAGAACAGATTGAAGCCTCGATGTTCGAAAAGTAATCACGCATAGCCTGCTTGAGCACTTTTTTAGCGTCAGAGCGCAAACTGTGGAATTTCTGAAGGTCGGTGGGTGAACCCGTCTTCTTCAGTTTTTCACGAGCTTTTTCCTTAGCTTTAAGAGCATCAGAGACCTTCAATGTGAACCAAGGGACATCGTTAGGTTTGAGAGGACGTTTAATGGGAGTAAAACGAAAAGTAAGGTTAGAAAAGTAAGAGTAGAACTTGGACAATGCTTAATCAACATCCAATCCTTTGAAAAATGAAAAGCAATTAATAAGATTGATTTCAGAGGACATTTTTTGAAAGTTAGCTTTAAAGAAATTATAATGCTGAAAAGAACTACAATTATTCCTTACCTGGAAGTTATGGTCGACATCAGGCAGGAGAGGAGAGTGATGAGGACCAGGTTGCACATATGCAAACGGAGCAGGAGAGAGAGTAAAGAAATCTAAGGGTACGCTAGTAAGGACTAGGTCGAGGATTCTGTTATTAGTGTTACGAAGATGGTTAATTTGGGAACAAGAACAAAGTGAAAGGAAGGAAGAAGTTGCGACAGAGAGGTGGTTATAGGATATTCAACTGAATTTTTTGGTCTCCCACTCCACAGTGGGCATGTTAAAGTCGCGTAAAATGAGGAAACTGAGAGAGGATGAAACTTGAAAGCTCAGCGTAAAAACGTTCATAAGCAGTGACAGAAAAATTACACGGGATATAAACACAGCAGACCAGTAGATCTGAAGATGGAGAAAGGATAGCACGCACAACAATACACTCAACAGGAGGAGAAGGAACAAATTCGGCACAGAGTGTTCCACATGGAGCTCCTTCATTTCGTTTTATTTTTCACTCGAAATTTTGATCCACGAGTGTTGTGAGGAATTACATAAAGTAAATAGAATACATATATGCGGTATTATATTTCGAACTGGTCAGCTCTGTAAATTTTTCAACCAAACTATATTGACTTGCCCAGCTTATTACATGACATTAAATATGGATTACATATTTTATGTCGTGCTTATCACATTATCAGAGCAGATATCATGACAATAGTATTTTCCACCACAATTGCTAATACAAAACACCTATCTAAAAACATATTCAAATGTAAATGTATGTATATCAGTTACATAACATCAACCTGACACAACGTGATCGAATTTTGTTACTAAAAAAGTCGATTAATTGGTCAGATAATGCTGAATTAACTAAATGCGGTTCCATGCTGTATTCCGACCTTTATCGGGCCTGGTAGATAATCGGAATTATAATCGGAATTTTCCGTCAAGAACTCCAACCACCCAGCCAGATAGCGTACAATAAAGTCATCAATTCTAAATCTGTTTGTCGCTAAATGACTCATAGAAATTCATATTCGCACTTAGCACTAATCGCTTTGTATCTAAGCATAAAATTTTGTTTGCCACCGAAATTCGCTACCGTATTCACACAATCTAGATCCAAAAAAAAAAATCGTATTGCTGTCAATTTTCCTTCGATTGTATTGTATTTCAATCGTCTGAAGATCTGAGCGTTATGATTATCGTCTCCCGTAATCTCAGCTTCACATAGCAAAACGTGCTTCAGATAAAGCTTATGCAACGACAGAATAAATAGAGCTCTGTACGATGATAGCATTTTAAAGCATTCGCAGGCACTTCAATAAGAAAATGCGTCCGAGATAAGTTTTGAATTATCAATTAAAATTCTATGATCGCTGCAGAAGTGTAATAACAAGCGATAAAGGTGTTTGAATGGGAGGTCAGAGTAGCTTTGTGTGCCCGTTTGTATGGGTAAATAAAAGGTATGTAGGCATGGTGTTGGAGCAGTGGGTAGGTATTACGAAAGATTAACTTGTTTCGAAACTGGCATTACGAAAGCACATAAATCAGCCACGGGAAACGTTCATAATTAAAATTCAATGCAAAGTGTCAATAGAGTAATCTTGGAATTGCGCTTGTTTATCTTAAAATTAGCATGTCATTCGTTTGATAATACTTAGACTCGGCTAAAGTTGGTGTTGTCACCGAAAACTATATAATTATTTGCTTGATGACGTCAAGTGGTATTGAAAAATTAGATATAAAAGAATGTTTGACGTATAATTCTATGGCTATATTATGGGTAGCATCTTAGCTAAGAATTAGCAGATTTCAAAAAATTTATCAATTTTTTAAAATCAAGATAGAAGTACGCAATATTCAGCTAATTGGACATCTAATTATCGATAATATATGAGAAAAAAGCAGTTGCTAGCTGCTGAGAGATTCAATCTCCTTTAATCGATATTTTTAATTATCATTTTTCAATGAGAGATTTTTGCTTTGCGTCGGTTTCTGTCAAGTTTCACTAATTAAGGTCATAGTTGGTAATTAGATAGAAGAACGATCATTAATCACAGCGATTACAATGAGATATGTCCAACAACAAGCTGTTGAACATTTTAAATTATTTATGATTTATAAAAGTAAAATGATATAATAAAGAATTGAAAATATTACATATATTAAATATTGTCTAAAAAAACTCTTCAAGCGATTTCATATCGATTTCAATTAACCAGCCATTTAAATTCTATTTTTTATTAACAAGTGATTCAATTTACAAGTTTAATGATAGTTCACACAATCAGATTCCGGCAAGGCCAGACAAATTTGAATCTACAAAGTAGGAATGTAAATACTGTCACACGGGTTTTTTCAAGTAAAAAATATATTGGCTTGAGATTTCTTCTTGAAATTTTTCTTGATTTACATATGTATAGATGAAAAAAAAATAATGTCATTCGAAATGGTCACCCTTTGCCTTGACACAGGCTTTGAGTCTCTTTGGCCAATCGTCGATCGCAGCAAGCAGCTAATGTAGAGGAAAATTGTTCACAGCTTCGGCTAGGACAGACTTGAGGGATTCAATGTTGTTGTATTTTCTATGCAAAACCTTCCATCAATCCGGTGGACTCAAGTCGGAGCTGCCAGAGAATCAATCATCTGGGCTCGAAAATGCTCAAGCCAGGACGGAGTCATTCTGGCCTTGTGAACCGGTGCTGAATCTTACTGAAACACTTAATGTGCTGATAAACTTTTGCGGAGGTTTTCGTGGCTTTTCCGCAAAAAAACCGCTCTGTGGTGCCATCATAGGCTACGCTCCACCAAACCGTGACTGACGTATGGTGTTGGCCTTTCTCGACCAACGGAATGAATTGCGACGCTTTCAATGACGACCGGGCGTGCACCCGATCATTCTGTCAGTTGGATTTTTCCTGCGCGGTGAACATTTTCTTGTTCGTAAAAAGGATTTTTTGTAGTCTCCATCTGCGTAATACGCCAAAAGCCTCTTTCATTTTTTCACTCTATTTTCCTTCAGAGCAGTGGTGAACTATTGCCCGGTACGGTGTTTGTAGGCCCTAGTACCCAAGACGTTTTTGATGATGCGGCTCATGGATTTCGCTTTCACATCCATCTTTCGCACCATAATTTTCTGTTTACGGAGCGAATTTCTTATGATCCGAGGGTTCACTTTTTTGGACGTATGAAACGAAATTGCAGCGATGCGGTTTTCTTTGTCTGTCCACTACATGCTATTGCGTTGACAGAGACTACAATTGTTTTTGTAAACAACGCAAACACCATCCGTTAAGGGGATAGTACCGGCTATCATTTTGAAAAAATCAGAGTTTTGTTTTTGCATTTTTCAATTTATTATACCTTCAGAAATTACGCCTCGAAATGTTATTAAGATATTCCCAAAAATAAAGAAGTTACGGCAGTTTACGCCAGACCGCTGCTTTTAATAACTGCGAAAAAAAGATGAAAAGCGCATAAGTCAGGCAGAAAAAGCGTGATAGGAAGCTCGTTTGGCAAAAAAAAAACTGGCTAACTGTAAGAGCAACTGGCTTATGTGGACTCAAGAATACTTATGTATGGTCCAGGGATTGCAAACTGAGAAAAGGTGATAAAAAGTGACATTTGGTGTTTCAATTTGAAAATTGAGCAGTGCCAATGACTTTCCAATAAGAAAATCGACCGAAAATTGAAACTCTTGACATTTTATCCGTCAGGAATGAGCAGTGTCTCTGCTTCTCACCATTGCCAAAATTTTCGCTGTCAAAATTTAGCTTCACGATCAACAAAAAAACCTGTGTTGAAAAACTTTGAAGTTTCGTTTTTTCATTTGTATGTTTGCTTCATTAAATACAAATTGATTAAATTGGGTCCGTATTTTTAAATAACGCTGTTATTTTAAAGCACTTGCTCCCTTAATTTGTAGACGTATGTATGTAAAAAGTAGTTTTTTTTTGTGCATTTGATCAAAATAGCTCTCTCAGCTGGTTGACAAACATTGTAGGTATTTGATGCGCCTTCTGCTTCACTGAGAAGCCGGTAATAGTAAGGTCCCAAAGCCGGCATTGCTATTTAGTTTAGCTGTTTTGATCCATTCCTTTACAGGCAAAGTAGAACTTGGAGCAACTAGTTGCTTTTTACCATGATAGGATTGGGAGGGGTATCATATTTAACGTATTTTTTTATTAAATAGCTCTATTGAAATTGCTTAAAAATTTTACTAATCAGCGAAATGCAACCAGGCAAACGGAGTCGTCCAATAAGCCTTTTCCGTAGTACATCTGCCCACAATATCTTAAAAACTTTCACTTTAAGTCACATGTTTTTTTGCACTGCAGATCAGATTAGGTTAAACCGGTTCGCGAAAATACAACCCAAACATTATCATGACACGTAAAGCTAATTCAACAAGTATTTGTCTGCTATGTATGTATGGAATGCACTATAAACATCGGCGTTCCTCAAGGATCAATCTTTGGGCCATTACTGTTTCTACTGAACATTAACAGCGTACAGGACATTTATCTGATGGGAAAAATAGTTTTGTTTGCTGATGACACACTACTTCTGTATTCCGTTAAAAATGAATCAATTCTTTAGCAAAATATAAATGATGACCTAGGAAAATATTGGAATTGGCTCGAGCAAAGTAAATTAATTATAAACATCCAAAAAACTAAATATTTAATATTCCAACAAAAAACAAGCAGCAAACTAATCCGTCAGTACAAATACAATTGGAAAAGGCCAACTCCATTAGATACTTAGGATTAACTTCAGACGAGAAAATGTCTTGGCTACAACACACCAATAACATCAGACATAAAGTAGCGCCTATGATAGGAATCCTAAAAAAATATGATTTTTTATCTCTCAACATCAAACTTAGCATATTCAATGCTTTTATTTTGTCGAACATCTCTTATGGAGCAGTTTTGTGGAACCAAACATCGAAACAAAATATTGATCTAAGACTATATACAAAATGCCAACTTTGACTCAAAGCTTACATGTGTATCGTGAAACAGGACTACTTAGCATACAATAAATAATGTGTCTTGAACAAGGAAAGCTAATATTCAAGATACTTAACAAAAAATTCCAATGGCCATATGTTGTAAGAAAGGTTGGAGAAATAACTCAGACAGCCACAAGATCGGCAATAACCTTGCGATTAAAAAAGCTAGGACAGATCGTTTGAAAATGGATCCAGTGCAACAGTCTTTGGCTTATTATAATACCTTAGCAGAGGATATAAGAAAATCAGCAAATTTGGTTAAATTTAAGGAAAATCTAAGATCATTCCTTACACAAAGATAACGAAGACGCCAATCAGAGTTTTTTTCTAAACTTTTCTCTGGGCATAAGTCTTGACGACAAGAAATAGACGATATCATCTGAAGACGATAGTGTATAATGAAGTGCTTTCCTTATACCAATATTTTATTGTCTGGGAAGTACGAAAGTAATAATATTGAGGAGATTTGATGCACACGGACCGTGCATTTTGATTGAGTGATGGAGAAAGTCGAAGGAAGGAGAAAAAAAAATGATGCAAAATTTTATGTTTAAAATTTCACCAAATTATCTGTGTGTGAAAGCTCATTGGCTGGTGAAACCGCTACAGGCAGAGGTTCCACCGACTGTTAAAAACAATTTTCTGTCATTTCCCTTCCATTGTGAACCCATGAACTTTTACTCAAACGGCTTTCCGGGCCAGATAATGCGACCCAGTGAGATCACTGAAGCAAGATTTTGTTGTTATGTTCAGTGATACTAACCTGACCAGAACTCGATAGAGGTGCAAAAAACTCAACTATATTTAGTTTCACATACTTTTCGCGTCCAAGCTTTTCATATATTTTCTAAATAACACACGCGCCAATAATTTGTGTTGCCTCCAAAAACATAATAAAGTAGTATGTATTACTCTTAAAATATTATGTGCTATACATATCGTATATAAGATATATCCGACAGACAAATAACTTTCTCAACAATAATTGAATACAGCGAAAAAATAGAGCATGATTCCAAGTAAGTCATCCATCCGTCTCTCTAGCCACGTGTCATAATGTTCGATTTAATCCTCGTCCTTAAACCGGAAGACTGTTATGCATCCAACCGACGAATGGATAATCTAGACGATTTCCTGGAAGAAAACTTTATCAGTTCTCATCGACTC
Organism: Nemotelus nigrinus; assembly: GCA_947369275.1. Lineage (NCBI taxonomy): Eukaryota > Metazoa > Arthropoda > Insecta > Diptera > Stratiomyidae > Nemotelus > Nemotelus nigrinus. The sequence continues at coordinate 49,939,340 of OX376375.1, read as the reverse complement.
TTTAAGGCGAACGCGTAGCATCCTTTAGTGTTCGATTGATTTCGTATTCGAATGGAATCCTTAAGTGTTTATTCCTTCTTCGAAGGCGAATTACCAATAGGCTTTCCTTACGCCGCGCCACAGCTGAGCCTGTTATACTTTTTTATATGGCATTCTGGAGACGTGAATAAATTATCGGAATGCTATTGACCCCCAGCCCGGAGCCTAAAAGAGATATATTCATGGGTGTTAGGACCAAAATACTTGTGAATATACATAAAGATAGGTATTTATGTATTAAAACTGTGTCTTTTGGATATGTTGGCTATATATATTATACTGTTGAAGTTGAAGGTCCAATCATTTCGGATTATTGGTCCCTTTGGGATATTTTGATCAAGAAAGCTATGTAAAAGGCATTTATTTGAGTTGAGATTTTCTTCATTTAATGTGTGTTAGTTTGGGCTGAGCAGTAGTGGAATATATTTGTTTGTTTTCGCTAAGCTAATAAAAATTCTCTAAATATTTTCGTCATTCAATGCTATCTAAAAACAGTATGAAATATGATCTATAATTAAGATTCCATTCAAATTCTACTGGTTAGAAATAAATTCAGGTGAAACAATGCTATTGAATTTATGCCTCCACTCTTATAAAAAGTATCGATACGACATGCGTACTTATTATTTTCTACATTATCTCTATATAGAAAAAGTTTGCATTGTGTAACTTCAATATATGTCAGATAAAAAATTATATTGACTTATGAATGTGGTTTTAACAATCTGGCCTTTTAGAAAGATAGAGGGAGCTTTAATAAAGAAGATAGTGAAATATCAAATTGTCTGGAATACCATGTCCATTTATACGAAAACCACATTAAAAAAAATATGTACATCCATTGTCAATCTGTTAGCCATTAATGCGTCTGATCGATTCTATTTTATCAATTCTTTGATTCGTTTGTGTAAATGTGAATGATGATTAGGATATCACTCGGACATCAAGTGGCGATTAAAAATATTTTGAAGTGTGTAAATACATAGAAGTTAATTTTATGGCGGCGCCATTGTGAGTTCGTCTGGAAAAGATAGGGAAGAAGATTGGATAACATTTTCATACAATTTAATACGGTATTTTCATTAGGCATTATAATTTTAAAAATTAGTTAGTCTTTGATGATCTGTATGAAATTTCAGAGCATTGGAATTATCCTAAGATCTTATAAAATGAAGTAAAATGAGCACATAAAGAAAACAATAGTATTAATGATTGAAAATGAATCCAATAAATCTCTTATATTTGAACTGTAAAAAAACACCTTTTTTAAATGCCCAAAGACTATAGTGAAACCAACTACCGTAATTTTTTCATTTTGATCAGTTGGATTTGAATGAAATTTAAGATTCAAATTGTTGTTATCATTAGAATTTAAGCTGTAGTTGCGGTCTTAATTCTTTTTCGGTTGAGTATGATGATATTGGTTAAATGAGGTCTGATGCCTGATGTTATTTGACTGTTTTCGAAATAATATAATGTTTAGGTTAGTGGAGTTTTCGCACAAGGGTTTGCCGGATTTTCGTCAACTGTTCAACCTGGCCCATTCCCTCCCATTTGTGGACAATGTGGCATATAGGTTGCGGTAATTAAGCCGGTTCGATTTTCAGCTAGTTCAGCTATGTTGCCTCCAAATACCCCGCTTGGGCATACGGAACCAAAAAGTCAGCATTGAAAGTGTTAAGTAACTTAGGCGTAGAGTTCATCCCAAGACGCTGTCTGAGAAGGCCAAATATGTGCAACTAATAACACCCAAAAAAGAAACAAAATCACAATCAATAAAGCCTAAATTGATGGCGCCCATTCTAGGGCTAACTCGTTTTTTTGATGACTTGGCGAGTGTCTCATCTGAGCCGCGATCGAAGGCAGTAAAATAGATGGAATAATCTCAGCAGATAACAGACCGAAAATAGGGAAGACTATATTTCGCGTGTGCAAACTGCAGAACATCAGCTCGTATCTTGTTTTAACGACGCATGCTAGTGTGAAGGAGTCAACCTTGTAGCGTTAAAGTTGAAGGCTCGACTGATTTTAATTGGCAGATGATTTCCGAACTGGGGGAGCTTTGGCCAGGCACCAAATTAAAGGTAGTGCCAATATACTGAATTTCCTGTCCATAGATCCATGGCATGGATTTCCTGCTTTGTTTCCGATCCGGAGCAAATTCGGAATATTGATAGGTTGGGAACTATAGCGCTGATCTTCTTACGGAGAATTTGAGGGTCGCTGAAATTGTAGAGCCTGCTGAGAATTAACGGAAAGAGAAGCTAAAAAGTATTTTTTTAAGTAGTGGGGGAACAATCGGCTGGATTGTTGTATGAATTTTTAAGGGAGTACACGTACCGTCAGAAAAGAAAAGTTTTTGTTTATGGAGCGGATGGACTACTTAATACCAGTGGCGGCTCGTCGCTGTATGCAAAAAAATCAGTGCTTCTCTTGCTAAACCACTTTCCATAAAAACATGCAATATTTAACAATCAAAAGATTTGATTTTTGAATATCCAAAAACCTAACATTTTTTGTTTTCAAAAGAAAAAATCTCTTGCCATTATGAATGAAGTGGTTTTATTTTATAACAGTCCAACTACAGAGCTTTGAAGATAAATTTACAGTGACGCAAGGAAAACTTAAGCGTATTACTCAAAACCTCAAGCACTGCGTATTAATCAATTTAGTATATACAGTTTATTGTAGCGCATTGAGATATGCTACAGAGAAAATTGAAGTGATCTTGCTTCAATGCTCAAACTCGTGATTTTCGCACAAATCTACTTAGACGCTTTACCTGAATGATGCCCACAAAAACTTAGCTCAAAACCTCTCGGTGGATAGAGAAATTCAGAAAACTCTTGCCCATCCACCCGCTAAACGATCCAGAAATCTTGTTGTATGAATGAAATTAAAACGCTAGAAAGCTATCAGCGTCTGTTGTTCCTGTTTCCCGTCATGATTTACGCTACAGAATTTGTAGATTCTGTTCTCCTCCTCTTCTTACGAGCTTTTCCTCGTCTGAGTTGATGCCTTTTATGCTTTGTCCGCATGGTGTATGTATGGTGCAAGTTATTGTGATGGTGATATGGAGAAAATAATATGTAGGAGTTACATTGTTTCGTGCTCAATTTTCCCCAGAACGGCTTTATTTTTATGCGCTTTGGGTTTACTTTCGCAAAATGAGTTTGTCGGTTCAGGTGCTTTGGGTGATATGATCACTTGATTGCTTTTGGCTATGTTAATGTTATTTCTATGTTGAATTTCTCAAGTATTTTCTGTAGCATTTAAAGTTTACATTAGGTGCGTTTTTTATACCTTCTTCGCAGAAGAACGCACTTGTTCTAATTCTTTGAGCTATTAAAAAACTTCAACTACTTATTTAGCCTATAATATGTTTTCAACTTAACTTTTTTTTATAATTTAAAGAAAAACTAATGAAATTAGTAATTTTTTTTGCTTTCAAATACTATACATAATTTGAACTTTTTTGAGATTGTTGATCTTAATGAGTAGGAATATCACTGGAATAAGCTATTGACAATCAATCACTAATTTTTAATACAAATATGGTCAGGATTGAAATACCTACTTGGGTTTTTTTACACGATATTTAAAAAAATCGCATGTATAGTTTAATACGTGCTTCATAAGTATGCTTATCTATATTATATGCTTATATATTTTGCTTGTGCTTCCCTAAGTCTCAAAACCACGAACCGCTACTGCTCAATACTGTCGACTAACTGTCCTTTTATCTTTGGGCCGCATTCACTTAAATTTAATTAGGTCAACCTCAAAGCGTGTAAGCTTGTGCATAATGAATCTTTCGCCTTGTACGAAAAATCGGCGAGAAGCGAAAATTTATATCAGAGAAGAAAATATAGAATTTTTCAAAAGTACGGTCGCAGTATCCGCCAGAAAAATAAAACCAATTAATGCTATTTATTTCCGAAGTCATACTTGCATGAAGTTAAAACGGCCAGACGCTAAATATATATATTGAAAAAGGAGGATGGTGCGAATCAAGATACAAATATGATGATAAAGCAGGGCTTAAGCAAATAGTTGAAGAAAGGAGATTGCATGTAACAAAGTCCAATATTTTATTGCTCAAACCGGGCACATTTTTACATGGAGAAAGAGAGCATAACGATACGAATAACGAAATACAATTTTTTTAATCTTATGGTCTAAAAATTAGAACCTTATTGCACGTTAAGCATATTGAAGTCCTCCAAATACTAAAAAATAGCCCGGTTGAAAATTCTTTATACAGATAAGTGGAGAGTTAAAAAAAAACATTGAAACACCAAAGCGGGGTAGTACCACAGAAACAACGACAATAACAATTATATAGATTTATAGATTTATATAGATTTTAAGGAGTTGTTTATTTGAGCGATCTTCTTATGCCAAATAAGACACCTCTACCATCGAGTAGTTAGGCGATCTAGGTCTTTTGGGAACATCGTATGCAGAGAAAAAAATAAGACAAACTATATCATCATAGTAAAAAAAAGTAACTCTGAAGCAATTGAGTTAGGTTGTTGAGCGGAATGGTGCGATTTCCGATAATCTAAGTAATCTGGAGAAAGATTTTTGCACAGTAGTAGCTTAGGGATGTATCCTAATTTTGCTGTAGCATAGGCATAAAGAGTATGTTTAGGTTGTTTTGTAGCGAAGGCGTGAAATGAAAACTGTGATAGGCAACGAGTTAACATAAATAATTGGAGGAACTATTGTTTTCGCAATATTTCCTCAGGAACTAAGTTGAGGTGTAACTTTAGGTGAGGGCTGAGGTTGATGAGATTGAGACTTAGGTTGCTCTGCCTGGTGTATTTCAGGAAATATGTGCTGAAGTTGCTGAAGACGAAGATGGCTTTGTGCATTCATATTTCCAGTGTTCGGTGTTTGTTTTCGTTATTTTTATATGGCTTCACCAAGTGGATCCAATATTTTGTGGCAATATTTTGCAACGCTGACGATGCTTGATTGTATCCTGTATAGGCTCAGAAACTGTTGGAAACACAGGGGAAAAACCGGCGACAGCTTAGCCCGAAATACAAGAGAATATGAGTTGAGAGGAGTAGTAGCATTGGTATCAATAGTTAGCTTTCATATCTTCGAACATGTTATTATTCTTCTCTGATCCATAATACTTTTCAATCTACTTACTTCTTCTTTTTTAAATAGCTAATATAATGAAGAAAAGTAGTATTTCGCACAATATTTTAGCAGTTTGGATGGGTGACATGCCAACATTATTTCACTAAGCGAAAATTACTCTTCATACTATTATAATAAAAGTATTCAAAATAAATTGGTAATGTGCAAGTTCAGAACAAATGGCTCCAGAATGTGTGACTTTAGAACAAAGGACGCTATATGGCGGTGTTTAGCAGAGCAAGGGACCTTGATTGTTTCTGCAACTGATACTTAAGTGCAGACAAGATCAAAAATATTTCTACGATTCTTCGCTTTTGTTGGACGTGACTTTCTTCAAAAACATCAAAAAAAAAAAAACTATAATTAGCATATATCTGATAGCTGACCAACCTTACCCGGCCATCAATTGGTTTAACTTGACTTGCAACAACTCTTCCAACTCCTGATTTACAAATTTTGCTGTTTAATCGTTATAAAATAAGTCTACTAAAACATGCTAATAATTTTCCAAATAATTTATTTGAAAACGTTCTGGATCGCTCCTAGAGTGACGTTTAATTTATGAAACTATTTCCATAGGTATTTTCAATACCAAAATAAACTGAACATCGACTCCTATCAAATATACAAATCCATAACAACAAAATCGATTCTATTTTATCTTTTTCGCTAACGAATTAGTTGCGATCTTTTTAAGTGCAAATATATATTCTTAACATTACGTTTTATAAAACACAAGACTTAACAGAAAATTAAAAGGAAAGCAAAATAAATTTAAAAAACAACATTAATCTTTCACTTAATTAAAATGACAAGTATCTGTAATAATCATATTAAAAGAAAGAGACAGAAAAGATACACTGTTTATATAAACGTCATGTTTTTTTTTATTTCGAGCGAACAATTTTATTGGCAGTTTCAAAAATGAAATACACATAATTTAGATCTTATTCTCCGCATTTAAACATTAAATCAATAAAAATTTATGTCTTGATCTTTGCTTTGCTACTTCTGCCCAAATGTCTGCTACATTTCAATTTGAATGACTTGTTTAAAACGAAAATTTAATTAAAACGTATAGTTAGAAATTTCGATCAGTTTATATAGTAAATCTTTTAATTTTTGTCGTTTCATAAATTATTTATTTTTTATAGAAATCGTTTGTCTTTTTTTTCGGTGAGATTCTTGTTTTTTTTTGTTTGACTTGAATAATTTATTTCTACTGGTGTTTTCTCATCATACTGCACTGAGAAGGTTCGATGAGATTGATCGTCTTAACGTTGTTGCTTGGTCCTTCTTATTTGTTTCTGCCGTGAACTTTCTTAGTTTCTCCACTTGTTTTAAATTACATTTAAAATTTATTTAAAAATGTCTATGCTAACATTCAGCGTAAATGTGATTTGTTTGTTTTCTTTTAACATTAATTTGGTATTAATCGATTAACAACTCGAAATGTACAGATCCTATTCGTTCTTTTCGATCATGTATGATGTTTTTCGCCCATGCTTTGCATTCAATGTTGATTAGGATACCCTCTGAAATTGATTGAGATGTGTTTTATTTAAGAGTGCTCAAATGTGTAAAATCTTCTTTTTTTTTGTTGATACTTACGGGTTGGTCTTTCGAAGTGAATAGCAATCAACGGACTTAAATACCCTTCGGAATTCTGATATGGATAGAAATATCCAGGGAAACCTTGTGTTGGAATGTATTTAATTGGACCGACATTTTCCTCATCGGCTGGATTCTCTCCCTCGCACGATATCCAGATTGTATTCATCTAAAAGTATAAAAAAACTTCACTTTTACATTATTCTATGCAGCAACTTCAGTGTATTTACCCTTTCTTTTGCGGTTGTTTCCTCGTTTTTAATGAAATCTTTAAGTTGTTGTGGCATTTTTTCTGGTAAAGCGGTCGAATCATTATAATATTCGGGAACCCAACCGTAGATTTTATTTAGTTTCAAGAATATACACGGTGAACTACGATGGTAGCTGTAGTTATTTTCTTGGTTACATGGATACCAATTTTTAATATCCACATCACAAACCTGACCCTTGGGCGGCGGTTGATTATAATCACAGTTGAAGATGTTTTGTCCCCGACCAGGCGTTAAGCCGGGAATTTTGTACACTAAAATTAAGAATCAAGGATTTTCAGTCACAAATATATTTGAAATTGTGAAAAAATAAAAAGGATAAATATAAAACTTTAAGAATGCAGAGTAATATATTTTTTTCAACTGGTATTCCAGCGAAAATTCGTAGTTGTAATTTATATTTTGTGATATAATTTTACTCGCGTTATTATAACCGAAAATACTAAAAAAAACTAGCACTTTCAGCTGAAAGCTCAAGAGAAAACGTTTACAGTGAGTTCAATCCATAAGAATTATTACTAAAAACTAATTTTCTGGACCTTGTGAACTATACGTGTAATCAACAAATTCCTCAACAATTTCAAAATTTCTTGCATTTGATTAATTTAAATCAAGGAAAAACAATCAAATTCAATCAATTTAATTTGTTTTCTATTTTATTATAGGCACAAAGCTTCGTTCGAACTGCCAAAATGGAAAAATGTTCCAAGATATGATCAACTAAGCCTGTTGGCAATTATATGACTTTTCGTCGATCGATCTCTGATACCAGTATTTTTTCGGTCAATTTAAAATAGTCGGTAATAGCATCAATGCCACCATTCCACCATTCCCAAAACACCCGAAAAAAAATACCCAAAACAAATGAGTGTAAGTACGAGCTCTCAAATACAAATTTTTCAAGTACAATATCATATCAGCAAGTATTACTTAATCTTAAATATAAAATACTCACAAGTACGCTTGTATTAAATACTCGAACGTACAAAATACCAGCTAGTACGAAAATACTACCTAGTACGGAAATTTTAGGAACGAAAATACTAGGTACGAAATACTGGTGATTACGAAAGTATTAAATATGAGTATGAAAGTAATAGCTGGTATGAAATACGAGGACATATTAATATTAGAGTACTATTACGTTGCTGTTTGATTGAAATGAATCAAATGGAACAAATTTATTGGGTAATTTCTTGATTACACGTATAGTTTGCAAAAATACTCGTATCTAGTATTTTTGAATTTCGTGCTAGGTACTGACTGTTTCGAAAAAAATACTTGTTCCAAAAAATGAAAAAAAAAGCCTGTTTCATATACCTGTTCCAATATATTCGCCTAAGTTTTAGGCCTCTTATACTGGAAAGAGAGTTGCCAAGGAGCTCAAATTAGTAGCCAACCATTGGAAACTTACTGACAAGCTGCACGAACCAATTACTCGCTATCTTTTGATAATCATCTCACACCATCACTGTTTTAGCTTGGGAACTTTGTGTCTGAATGATGGGGGAGGGCATATCATTCCATTTCATTACATGACTGCAAATCGTATGTATTGTAAGTAAATATGTCCATACTTCAAAAAATACTACCTGGTAATTTTGGAACAGGTATTTGAAACAGGTGTTTGAAACGGATATTTTTTTGTAATCGTACTAGGAATACCTAGAATTTGAAAATCCTAGTATGACCCAACTCTAGTTTGGATTAGTGACTTTCATCATCGTGTGCGATCGCAAGACAGAATAGAAGTTTCGATTACGCGAAAAATAAGTAATTTAGTGAAGGACTACCGTTATTGTGCGACGTGGAATTATGAAAGTTTCAATTTAAGCAAAGGATAAAATTGATCAATCGTCTTCATTTTTTTTAAAATGAACAGTTTTCAGGAGGATCGTTGATTTGAAGGGTTTTTTTCACGTGCTTTCTGTAGCTACAGTTTGAAACCCATAGTCATAAAAAATTATGCACTCAAATTTTCAGCCAACATAAAAATATCCTGCAAATTTCGTCATGATTTAATACTTTTGTCAGAAGTTATGACAAAGCGAAACCTAAAAAAAATTCTTATCTACTTTTCGGCTATCAGAGCTCACAAACAGTTAAAAATAAATTCAATTCTTTTTCATAAACAAACATAAATCTTGGTAAATCAACTGAACCATAAAAAAAACTGCCGAATGTAATGTGCTAAGTTTTCTCTGATTTAGTTATGCTCGAAAAAATTTAAAATTGTGAAATTGGAACGACATTGGTTTGAATGATTTCTATGGCTCGAAGGATGAAGAAAAAACTTTCCTGCGTTTCATGTGCCAGGATTGCTTCACTCTAGCAGATCTATCTTGATGGAGGATTGCTTCACTCTAGATGGAGGATTGTTTCACTCTAGCAGATCTATCTTTTATCAATTTGAAGAGGATAGTGCAGTTTATTAAAGAAACCAGATAGTTTCCTGTTTATGGTGGCTAAGGGAGAGTGATGTCTATGGTATCGCAAAGGACTTCTATTGAGAGTGCATCTCCCGGCTGGAATTTTCTGATTGGCAGCTACTCGACCTGCTTACTTACGATCTGGGTAGTTACTGATGTATTTGGCGGTTAGTTTTATATGGCTAATGATTTCAAAGATTGTCTTATTTGGTTGCATCCAGAACTTGTTTGGTGAACTAAGGGCGTTCGTAGTAGTATGGATACATGATGTAGAAGAGAGACCTTATAGAGGTATGAATATCATTTGAAAACATGCTTCATAAAATACTAGCTAGTAATTTTGTAACAGGTATTTTTTTGTAATCGTTCTAGGAGTACCTAGTATTTGAAAATCCTAGTACGACCCAGCTCTAGTTTGGATTAGTAAGTTTCATTATCGTGTGCGATAAAAGTAGGATGAAAATTGCATTAGATAGGTAGGAAAATGACTGTCATTTCATTGTGAATTGCAAAAGGTAAGTATCAACTAGAACATATGAATTTTGGGCGATCGATTTTCATACTTCCTGTAAAAGAATGCTGAAAAGGGCACTGCAAAGTAGTAAACGGGTAGTGCAATGAATGCACTACTATTTTAAACTTGTATGGGAGATATTTGAAAAAGAAGCAGGAATTATGGATTCAATGAGAAAGAAAGATTGACATGACAGTGGAGTATTTCTTAAAGTAACATAAAAAAATAACGAAGCAGTTACTTGCAAAATCGCCATATTTTAGAAACGGGTGAAGTTGAAAGCTTGAAAATAGGCATGTGGGGTCTTTTCGACAAATATGGATGTACATGGCTATTTTTTTTTTAAACTTAGCTCCAAATAGTCAGGAAAGAGGCTGGTGGCTTCAGCTTTAGTTATCATATCTAAGATATTTGTACAGCCTGAGACTTGTAGGTAAAACATATTCAGATTATTTGGAAATTGCCGCTGCGTACACCCTTATGTCTAATAAAGAAGCTCATGTCTCAGAAATGATTTAAATTAGATGACTCGAAGCTGAATTATAGCTCAGGCACGTGTTTGGAAAGGGAAAGGAGCATGGCAGCTGCAGCGTCTATTCGCATATCAAGAAGAAGCAGAAGCTGTAGAAGCAGCCTTGAAATCTAAAAAATGGTGTCAAACACAGACGTTAATATTTCTGAAGATTTGGCTTCAAAAGGAGCAAGTAGCAGAAGGGCGTCGTTCATATGATTCAAACCTTATACCTAGCCAACGAGAACAATAAGGGTTTTGAATGTGGACCCAACTTGAAAAACACTAAAAATATTTGGAAATATTTTGTCACAACAGAGTGTAAAGAGCGATCGAAAGATATGATTTAACACAACATAGAGATGGTTGATAGGTAGGTAATTTCATTTAAATTACTCGTCTAGTAAAGCTAAGTTTGGAAGAAATTCTGTCGTAAGCGATTTAAAATTAATCCGGAAAAATCTCACTATCAACATAGTCCCAAGAAAATAAAGCGGACACATCTTAACTGGTGCAAGGGGAGACTCTACAGACTGGAAACGAATTGATTTCACCGACGAATTAACGTTTAATTTGGTTGGTCCAGATGGATCCTCGAAAGTGCGATGGAGAAAAGGCGAAAGGTATTGCGACGAATGTATTCAACGAACGAACAAATATTCCCTGTACGTAATAGAATGGAGAAGCATCACCTGAACTGGAGTTGGCAGTAGTTTGATACAACGGGAAGATGTTAATACCGAAAAGTACAGCACGATCATCAACGAAGGCCTAATTTCCACAACATATCTTAATCCGATTTTCCAGGATAATTCCGAACCATGCCACCGAGCTCATTCAGGTAAGTATGTATGAAATGCATTTTGCTAGATTTGTATCATGGTATTATATTAACTGAAAAGTGTTCTTTTTTTATATACAAAATTTTATGGAACAACTTGGCAACAAATCACATCTCCAGTGAGGAAATACCTCCCATCTCAATTGTTGAAAAATTTTGGGGGATAATGTCGAAAAATGTGAAGAAAAAGAAGCCGAAGAAAACCTAAAAGGTCAAAAGTATAATCGAAGAGGTGATATCCTTGATATCATCGATAGGCTTTACGACTCAATGTCCTTAAAGGTAAAATGATAATTAAGGTTTAAAGAGGTGCTGTGAATTATTAATTATTATTTTAATAAAAAATAACTAACTGAAAGTGGGACACGCTATTTTTATTTTTTGCTTACAGAGCCTTTTGTTAATTTCGGTTGTGGGAGATAATTGAATATCCTGAGCTTTATGCACTTACGTGCTATATAATATCTGTAATAACAGATAATCTAAAAGCCGGAGTGTCTCCAGGCCTCGATAATATCACTTCCGATAAAATTATTGTGGGATAATATACTTAATACATTAATCTCCAGCACCAATTAGCATCTTAAAATTGGTTCTCGCCAGATTGTCTTAAGTTAGCGAGAATCACTTCTATAGGTATTCATAGGAGGAATTGTACGACAATTCCATAAAATATCGTGCGATTGCGATTCCCAAAATTATGAGCAACATATTCGAGAGGGTGGTGAGCTCGAGGATGTTAAAGTTTTTAGCAGAAAGTTATATCCTGGTTCCAAGTCAGTGTGGGTTCCAACAACAAAGCAACACGTTAGCGGAGGTCTAAGATGCAGTTTATTTTATCAACTCCACACTGGATACAAAAGACATGTCACTTTACTTGAACTATTAGTTATAAAATAAAGCTATAAGACAATTAAAACCTTTTACATAGGCGGATAATAGCAAAAACTTCTAGACACAACACGAAAGAATTCGAAATAAATATCGGCGTCCCAGAAAGATCTATTCTCGGCCTACTTCTCTTTCTGTTATACGTGAACAGTACACAGAATATGCAATGATCTGGTAAAGTTGTGCGTTTTCCGAGTGACACCTTTCTTGTTTGTTCTGAGAATGACGAGCTAGCACTCCAGAATACCATAAATGCGAATCTAGAAAAATATTTTAACTGGCTTCAGCAATGTTAACTAGTTATCAATACCCAAAAAAAAAATAAATGTTTCGTAATCCAGCAGAGTAAAAAACATCCAGTTTACCTTTGCATCTAAATAAATGGAGTGCAGATTGAAAATGTGAATTTATTCAAGTATCTTGGACTAGTACTAGATGATCAAATGATATGGACAAACCATATTAAGAATATGACCTATGATAGGAGTACTAAAAATCTTTGAATTTATTCCTTTGAAAGCCAAGCTTATGACCTACCACGAGTATATTGTTTCAATAATCGCATATGCAGTTTATTTGTGGAGCCAGCCATCTAAAGATAAACATCGAGCTTAATGGGGGACTTATAACCAAAGCCATCAAAATAGTTCCTTCTCCAAATAGTTTACCCCAACTTCAATAGAGGCAGATTATTTTATAAGATTTTGACCAAGCAATCCAAATAGCCAGATATTATCCGAACTGTAGATGAGTCTACCAATATTCTAACATGGAATACGTGTAATTTTTCAACAAAAATTCCAAGGAAGGAAATAATGAGAACGAATTCTGTACAGGAAGCAGTAAATTTCTTCAAAACACTGCCTAATTTGTGCAAAAGCCATTTGTGACTACCACCGCAGCTCAAAGATTGATGAAAAAGTCATATCCTGTCCAAATGTTCAACACAATAATGACAAAGTCTGATGAAATTTCGTTGAAATTTAATGAAACCAACGGACAAATTAATTATTGAATACAGTTTCAGCAGTCGTTGTAAGTTTTTTCTGCACATTTGACCGACTTAAAAAAGTAATTTGGCAGGAAATTGAGAAAACTTTCGAAAAAGGGCTAGAATTGGTGAGATTTTCTTAATAATGTCACATCAACCAATTTCAAATAAAACCTAAATATTACATTACCAAACATCATTTGAATTATAATAAACTCAGACGGTTTTTATGAGTAATGTTGGTGATGAAGTGGAATTCGACATCGTCATTCTAAGCAAGTCTAGTACAGAATTAAACTTAACTTGAGTTTCGGTGAACAGATAAGTTATGGGTTAGGGATGAACGCAGCTTTTCACGAATTTACTAAAAATAGTTGTTAACTATCAATTGGGAGTCACAGCAATCCCCAAAATAATTTCTTATAATGACAAACTTTATCACTATTTAACTACATAATTATTATCGCTTCTTTTATCTTACCAGCAAGGAATTCAGTTAATGATTCCGTCCAATATTTGTAGTTCGTGTAGTCGGTTCCTTGATACCAAATTAACGTACTTTCGACATTGTCCGACGGCGGCATCGGACGAAAGCCAAGACCTATTCGAAATTGAGACAAAAATTAATGTCAGAGTGTGGGTGTGTTTCGTTAACAGCTATATTCGAACTATCGATTTGTAATAAATGCTTAATGTGACCGGAAATTACAGTAACTTCTTCATTTATTTACTTTCCCGTGTAGTACATATTTTGTTTACCTGGATTTGTTCCGATTATAGATCGATCCAATGTCCATTTCGGTATTCGAGGATCGAGTGTTTGAAAGAATACCCAGAAACAGATGGCTACTAGTGCTGCTAGAATTCCATAGAATATAGCGTAGAATGTACCGATTTTTGCTAAAATGACAAAAAATAAGTTGTATTAATTATTTATTGCTAAACAATTTATAAATTATAAATTCAAATAAGTAATACAAAATCAATAAGACTAGTATTGAACAAAGTAAAAAATATGTACATATATGTACTCCGTGTCTAAATATTTTATTGCGTAAATATCGAAATTTATCGGTCTGACGATACGTGAAATGGGTACATTTAATTTTTACTAATGTTCGAAGAACAATAGTATTAAACTCGTTTCGCCGAAAATTCATATTTCTTCATATATATATATATATATGTATATATATATATATATATATATATATATATATATATATATATATATATCAGCAAAATGATTAAGGGAGATAATCTCTGGAGTGGCCGATCCGATTGAGCTGAAATTTTCGGAGAACGTAGATGTATATAGTAGGTAAGTCCATGACTTTCTCGAATTCAGATATCCAAAACTTTTTGGCGGCGGCGAGCGTTTTAGTGAATTTTGAGGAACTCCTATATATCCAAGCAGTGTACATTTTTGTTAAAGAAAAGTATTGGAAATGAAAACTAATTATGTTTTAAATTTGTCTATGATAAACAATTGGAAATTTTGAGCCGTGTGTGGGTGCAGGGTGCCTAAAAGTAGGCAAGGATTTTTTTTCAAATTTTGATTTGTCATTACTTGTAAGAAAAACAATGGATCATCGTGAAAATTATAGAGCGTATTGATGTTGACCAAAATTTGGCACATATAGATTTTCAGCATAAAGCGCATTATCATAAAATTTGGCACATATAGATTTTCAGCATAAGCGGATATAGATTTTCAGCATAGCTGTGGCAGGCTGCTGAAAAAAATCCTTCGTCATTGACCTTCCTGAAAAATTTTTGATTTTTGACAGAAATTTCAAATCTTTGATAAATTTTATCCTTTGTCCTTTATCTCAAGATAAAATTTTCAAAATTCCGATTTGCATAAGAACGGCAACCCATTACCAAATTACCTCTATTTTCAGCACTCGAAAGTTCTGTTCACGAGAACTGACAACCGGATAATCCGATCATAGTGAAATTTACAGGACATATTGGTATTAACTAGGACCAGGTCTGATAGAAGTGATTTTGAAATGCGGGCAACCCTGTGACAGTGGTACCATCTTAAAAAATCACGGAGAAAAAAAATCGGTTTTTTGGCCTAGAGCTTCCGATTCAGCCATCAGATTTTAACAAAATTTACACAGTACTTGGATGTTACTCTATGTAACATTTAGTGAAAGTTTGGTTGAAAACTTAGTATAGGGCTTGCAGCTGTGGTGATTTTTGTCTCATAAATCTTGCAAATTTGCTCAGCAAAATAAAGCTTTTTTCCCTATAACTTTCGGTCTAGTGTAGAAATCAAAACGAAGTTCATGCAGTAAATGGACCTTCATGTAGACCAAATGTCATAGGAATTCCGTACAAAAATCATGAAAGGGCTGCCAGCTATGACCATTTTTGTAATTTTTTGGAATTTCTTTACTGTGCGATTATGTCATTAGATTTGCAAATGGGAACGATCCTTCAATGAAAATTAACAACAAATATTAACGCTTTAAAAATTTGAAAAGTTTTGAGGGTGGTAACCCTAAAATTTTTTCACCTGTATAACATCTAGCGCAGTGATTCAATCTAAACGAAATTAATTGGTTGGGTTTAGTTTAACGTTAGCAGATTTGGTATATATTTTGCTTTACTGCTGACACAGGGTAACCAGCTTTAGCCATTTTCGTAACTATTGCATCAACAGATGCTTCAAATGACATACTCATATGCAAAACATTTGCAATAAAACTAAGAAACCAATTTTTGAATTTTCCCAGTTTTGAACATTTTTTGGATGGCAGCCTCAAATAACGTTAACCGCTAAAGCTTTCGACGAAATCCTCCGATGAGAACGAAATTCAAAGGATAAGTTGATTTAAGTTTTAGCTTGTTCAGATTTTTTGCCTGATTTGCCTAGAGAAAAATGTTGCCAACACTGAAAATTTTCATCATTTGTGTTATAGTTGAGTTCTGTTGCTTTGAACAAGGAATGGTTGATATGATTCTACAAGAAAGTGTATTACGTCTTTCCACATTTTTTTGTCACTCAAAGACAATTTCTTCGAAAATTAGTTTTCTAGCGGTTCAGGTGCGCTAGAGTTTTTTTTTTCTTCATCACACTGTCGGAGAGGAATAAAAAAAATCATAATTGAAAATCTTTAATCATTTCAATTTATGAGAACGAAATGATGACGAGAATGTTTTTTAGTCATATTTCAAAATCCCTTTTATTTAATTAATTGGCGCTTGCGACGTAAACATAATCGATTATCAACAGTGTAATGAACTTATCAGAATATTTGATATTCAATACAAAACTCAATACTTCATTCAACAGAAATACTAAGCATGTATGCTCTTACACTCGGACCAAATCGAACAATTCATCAAGAGGAAATCGGTTTAATTAGTGAGTCACAGATGATACTAATAGTTCGTTGTTCGTCATCTTCATTCGTTCAGGTCCAGATCGGCTCGTGCTAAGTCAACGATTATAGTCCGTCATTAAATTGAATGAAACGAACTCTGGTACGAAAGACCCTCTGCGTTATTTATGACATATCGTTCTGAACTGACAACAATTCGGGTTAAGTGCATAATTTAATTTCTTCACAACCGATTTCTTTAGACTTGGTAGACTATAAGATGACGCGCGGAGACAGAATAATCTAGTGAGAACCGCATGCTGATTGCATTAGTTGACGAGATACAACTGGCTAATGCTGGTTGAATATTTATTTAAAAGATGAATGATCTTTGATTGCAAACTGTATATTTTTCGAAACAATACATTTGAAGAAATCAACTTTTCGGAAGTGAAAGAGTAAATACGATAAAAGATTCAATTGAACAAAATTAAAATTTAGAGCAAAGAGATAATATTTTCTTATAAATTCATAAAAACACTGATTAAGTTTTTAAGACTCTATCAATAAAGTTTGGTATTTGTTGTTTGTTGCTATGTTATTTCTCTAATCAAATAGGACTAATTTAAACGATATAAAAATTCGAACAAATCAAATATTTTTTCGTGTGCGACTCGAGAATTACGATTCGGAAATAACTGTAAATATTACTTGTATGTAAATTCTGTCATAACAATATATAAGAAGTACTGCCAGAATTTACAGTGCCCTGTTCAGCAGTTACAAAATACTTCCGCATAACAAACAACAAGTAAAAAGTGTAAAGAAATTGTTTTAAAATATAAATCTTATGAACTTTATTTGAAAATTGATTTGATTACAAACTCGATGTTTCTAGTGTTGTTGCTAGTAACTTAAAATTAGTGCGAAACCGATCAATTTTCAGGCATTATATACTAACGTAAAACTCGAATGACGAATAAAGTAGAAATTGAATCTAGTGAATAACTATCGCAGGAATATCTTTTTCGAAGCATTATTGAAATGATGGACTTTGCTACTGTTATTTTAATTTTTCAATTAAATACGCTATGTGGCATGTAATTGTAGCTTAACCGAAAAATTGATAGAATCGATTAAGGTGCTAATGACTGGGGCATTTCACGTGAAGCGGACAACGGATTTCGTTCATATTGCGCATAATGGTACTTCTAGAGGATAAAAACGAGGATACACAATTTTTGATTTCTGTGAGGTTTAGTTGCCGAGTTATGATTTTCTTAAAAATGGATGAAATTGATGAAAGGTTTTTTTGGAAGCGGATTATATTCACCTACCTCCTAAACTACTGGCCATCCCATTCTAAAACTTTTATGATAAAATGAGAATACTTTGAGCTTTGTTTTGCTATAAAAATAAACAAAATTAACCTGGTCCAAATTATTCAAAAAACCAGTTAAAAATGTTACTTTCGGTTTCACACAAATTTTTACTTCGGTTTTCAAGTCTAATTGCAAAATTAAAAAGAACAGTTAGTTTCCTACACCAATCTGTATTTTTGAGGTGTTTTAGATATTTTTTTGAATCCTAGAATCCGCTTCCAAAAAAACCTTTCATCAATTTTATCCATTTTTCAGAAGCCCATAACTCAGCAACTAAACGTCATACAAACCAAAAATTGTATACCAACGGTTTTATTCTCTAGAAGTACCGTTATGCGCAATATGAATGAAATCCAAAACCTAGATTTTTTTTTCGCTGTCCGCTTCACGTGAAATGCCCCGACTGCAAGTCATATACCTGGCAGCATCGAAGAAATTGATCATTGTGATATCCGTAAGGCCACTTAACCATTGACACTTAACCATTGACTCGGGGTTCCAAAAATTAAAAGACGGAAAATTACACAAAAAACTGCATTGATTACATCGAAAGCGATAGGGTGGAAAAGATTTCAGTATTACCATTCGCATGAGTAGGTAAAAACACTTGCTACTTATTTGTACTATAGAATGGTTGTCAAAGCAAAAAAATTTCAAAAGGATCGACGGTTTGACGGATTGATCTGATAATTCTGATGTAGGAAATACATATTGGCCCAAGCCAAACCAACAGAGCCTATGGCCAATATGTGTACACCCCCTTGGTGTGAGATGGCTACGATTGGTCGATATTGGCCTGCATTCCGATCTGAGTGGGATTTGGGCACCAACACGCACCAACCAAACGGATTTGACAGGCTGACAATAGACAACTGAAGCTCACCAGCTCCGGCCATGGTGTGGACAGTAACATCTGTCCTCGAATCGGTCTGTGGTGGCCCAACCCGAGATGGTTTAGCTTGGGCCAATATGTATTTGAAGCATGAGGGAAAATAACACTATTCAGAATTTCACAAATTTTTCCCCCCTACTTTTAAGCACTTAGTGCCCGGATGGGTCGGATAATATTCATAACATTCAAACTAAAGATATAGCCAGTTTTTATTTTTTTGTAATTATTTTTCCAAATAGGGATTTTGAAGTTTGAAAATTTGTATTTTTTCGCATAACTTTTTATGGTAACTTAATCAAAATTAAAACTGACGTGTTTTCGAGTCAGACAATGAATGCCGATAAAATTTAAATCGCAAATACATACAAATACATATTGCTTGTACGAAAATCTTCACACAACTCTAGTATCATTAAGCTGCAAGCGCGGAACACATCTTGCGATTTCGAACAAAAATGATCAAAGTATTTGGCATAAGAGTGGGCATTTCACCCAAGAACATTTTCCGTTCAAGTTGATCAAGTTTGGCATCGCAAATGAAATCATACAACTCGAAAAAAGCTTCACTGCCTATCAAAAGTTTTAGGGGACTTGTAAGGTATTATACCTTTATTTTATTTTTTAAATATTCTTATGCATTATTTCTCAAAAATATTGTGTCAAAATTTCAAGTCAATTGAAGCAAAATTGACGAAGCTATGAGTATTTGAGTGTCTATTGCTCCAGGCCGGATTTCTATCCATGCTTGACAGCTGGGCGTTTTTCTGAAACTTGTTTTTGAAGTCCGTGTTCACCATAGCACAAAATCAACTACTTCTTCACAAAATTCCCCAGGTATCGCTGGAAGCTTTTTGTTTTTTTTTTTTAAATAACTATTAATTTTACAATAACAAATCAGCCGATTTTTTTTAATAAAAATCGGTTTTTCGGCTTCCTAGTGCTACCCAAAATTGGAAAATCGCAAAAGAAAAAAATACTCGTAATCATAGTTATCAATCACAGTTACCACAAGAAACATATCCTTTAACAAATACATTTGATTTTTTTGTTTCAGAAGCTTCTGTTGCGAGTTATAAGGTCTGTTCGCGTACTACGATTAATTGCAATTAATTGTACTCCATTTTACTGAAAACTGAAAATTTCCCCTCTTTCAGTAAATTTCAGTAGGGCTTGAGCTACTGAGCAAAATATTTTTGGCGTAATCTTGTCATGAAGGACGAATATTTTTGTGGCGATAATTTATCAGCGCTTAGAATGACGTTATAATCCTTATTGTTCTCCCAAAAACCGACAACTGACACTTATGTTTGTCAACTTTCAGGAAATGCAATGAGAGCGTTTTCGTTCTTTTCATGAATTTCCCCCACCACATGATTCAGGAAAATTTAGTAAAATTCAGGAACTGAAAGTACGCGAACATACCTATAATGAACACCGCAAAACAACTTTTTTCGAGGTGCATCCGGATATTCACTGTCACTTGCTTGGTTTTTAATATTTTGCAATGAGAATTTAGGAAAATATTGTGCAAATGTTGTGTTATTATATGAGGATTGATTGACTACTCTCTCTGTATCGCCAAAAAAATTCTTAAAATCCTATAGTATATTCACCGAATGAACCATACCCAAACAACCCTCCCTTAAGAGAACTGCTTCACTAAAAGAGTAATATCAGAAGCAATACAAGTTTCTATCATTGGACCCATAGATTATTTTCATCCCCCTTTGTATCATCATAGAGATTCGACTATTTTTATTTGGTTATCCGATATACCTAATTTTACTCTTTCTTCATCTGGAAGTAATTTACCTTTAGCCATTGCAAAAAAATTTACAAGCATGCTATCAAAAGTTATTATATATAATATATCTGGTTTAAAATGACATGAGCTGTTACTAAAACTCAAATAATATTCGGCAATATTCAGAAAAGTTTATAAACATGTGAAATACAATTACTGCGTTTAAATGAATTGCGCATGCGAGTACAATACAACTAGCTTTACAAATAATAAATCAAGAGCTGAAACGAAACCTTTCAACTATGTACTCAGAAAAGCAAAGTACCGTTACTCAGTTGTACAAAAGTATGATTTGCAGCAATTCTGTCCAACTCTGAGCTAAAATGGTGATTGTTAGTTTTTAGAAACGCTTATGACGAAGTAGTGGTAAGTCCAAAAAATGATGCCGAAAAAATTCTTTGGTTTTGTAAATATGAAGCGAAAAACTACTGGTTATCCATCGTCAATGTTATATAATAATATCACCTCTTCTTTTCGTAAAGATATTGGCGATTTTTTCACGAAAAATTTCT
Source organism: Nemotelus nigrinus (assembly GCA_947369275.1). Lineage (NCBI taxonomy): Eukaryota > Metazoa > Arthropoda > Insecta > Diptera > Stratiomyidae > Nemotelus > Nemotelus nigrinus. The sequence goes on along the minus strand of OX376375.1, from coordinate 49,918,165 downwards.
AGAAAGTTTTAAATGCACCAGCCTCATCTAACACAAACCTTTCTCTTCCTAAAATAAACTATCTTCACAAGTTTATTTCCGTCTGAACAAGCAATAGCATGGGATTAGAAAAGGTTGCTCAACTATTACAAACTAAACAATTATAGTTTGGGAAGTTTCCTTTAAAATGGACAAAAGCTACCAAATTGACGCAGTCTACATGAACTTTAGCAAAACTTATGAGAGAGTTGACCATTCTACTTTGATCCTAAGGCTGCGAAAATTCATACTTGCTGGATATCTACTTAGTTGATATAGTTCCTATTTCCACAATCGACCCCAATTCGTAAAATTTAAAGGAGTTTCATAAAAAAAAAACCAAACTTGCTAGTTCTGATGTCCCACAAGATAGCTATCTTAGCCCCCTTCTTTTTAACATACCTCTAACCCTCTATCTGATGTCGTGTCAAATATACTTCACCTACTTTATCCAGAAGATCTTAAACTGCACCACACGATTGAATTTTAATTTCATGCACCTTTCCTTGAATCCAAGCTCGACTCACTTGTTCAGTGGTGCAATATAAACTAGCTCTCGCTTAATATTAATTAGAGCCAAATTATAAGTTTTAGCCGTAAATGCACGGTTATGAAAAACACCTACTTTTTCGACAACGGTTTATTAATTCGTGTAGATGGCGTTGTTAATTTGTTCAACTTTGTTTCACCTTTTAGTACGGCAAAATTCTTTCGCGCGCGGATAGGCAGCTCGGCTTTATTACGCGACGAGACAAGGAACTTAAAAACTTGTGGTTCACAAAATTTTCATACACTGCATTTTACGCCATCTTCCCGAATACATCTGCGTTATCTGGAATACAGCATTAATAGACAGTAACAGACTCGAGTAACTGACTCGAGTCCATGCAAACAGTAACAGACTCGAGTCCATGCAAAAACAATGTTTACTTTTCGCCCTGAATTAACTATACATCCTTTAAGACTTCGAAAATTTACCCCCATATGAGGTTAGACCGGCTAATCTAAACTTTACTTCTCTTGCATATACAAGAATGGTGATATTGGCCAACTTCACCTTTAACGTCATTAGAGGCATTATTGTAGTTGAATTCCTGAGAGTAAAATGGTGATAAATTTCCTCGTTAGGAGCACCAGGTCCAATCGTTTGCTAAAAGAATATCCACATTCCGCCATACATGTAGCTAATGTGCCGGTAAATAGATATTGCAGGATTTTCAGAGGCTTAAGCAACCTTTATTCCTCAACGATTTCCAAACTATCCTTCAAACCCTCCCTTATCCAAACCATTTCCGAAAGTTTTTATTATTTTTCTGATGATACATACACATGATAGATACCGAAAAAATACGTTTCGTGCTACGGCAAAAAGTCATGTTGCACAGTGCAATTTATGCTTGGAGATGATTTTTGTGCTTGGAGATGATTTTTGGGCCCCTGCACGGCGGCGAATGTGAAGAATGTGAAGAAATTAATCCTAGAAAACGTTTTTGAAATTTGATGGGGTGCGAATCTCATCAGCACAATGCAAAAGCAAAAATTCAAAGGAAATGCTCTAAAAGAGCCAATTGGATCATTTAGAGGGAATGGGGAAAAAATTTATCAAAATAGCCCCGATTTCCTTATAAAATACCTTCATTTGAAGCAATTTTAGCTGAGGAAGATTTTAAAATAAAAAAAAATCCAATGATCTACTCAAAAGACCACTTTTTGTGAAGAAATTGCAAATTTTTTGAGGTTTTTTTAGTGATTTTTGGGGGGTTTGCTTTTGTTTTTGTTCTACGAAATTTTTTATTTTTGGATGGTTGGTAAAATTTTTTTATGAATAAAATTGTTAAGATGTTAAGCAAACTTTGTTCGTAAATTTTTTTGCCATAACGGTTATTTTTATTATAAATTTTGCTGTTCTTCGGGGTGTCCACATATTTTTTCTATCAAGTGTAATTACAAAAAATGTCGATGGTCCAGAATTTTTTCACTAACATATTTTGACTACTGTTATGCAAAGGTATGCAAAAAAAAACAATTTCGAGCAACGGCAAAAAAAAAGAATTAATTTGTTGCACTGTGTTATTGCTTTCTAATTGTTGAATTTTATTGTTATTTATTTATTATCTATTTCAAATTTACTTATTTACTTAGTTATTTATTTATGCTTTATTTATTTTTAACTTATTTTTTTTAAATTCTTAGTGTTGAATTCATTTGTAGTTTTTTTCTTTTTTTCTTGTTTCAATTTGATTCGTATTTATATACATATGTATTAAATTTATGTCTTGTTTGGCAAATAAATAAAATAAAACAAAACAGAATTGCAGTTGTTTATAACTCTGACTTTAGAAGACACCAGTATGTTTAAGAACAGTACAGTTGTCTCTAGGTTGCGCAACTGACTGGTGATGATGATTATACCACGGATAGTGGAAGAGACTCGGTCTTCCCCAGAAATGAAAGTATTGAACGGGTTTGAGGGTGATGTTGATGATAACGGAAGGAGTTTACTTCTCATGTCGTAAATAAAATTCATAAGAATTTCGTTTCATAGGAGTACACGGAAGCAACCTGTCACATACATGCAGATAAGCTCCTTACTTGAAGCATTTAGAGTAGGTTGTCATATTCTAAAAGTGATCGCCTTGAAATTTAGATTTTTGATCGCTGGTAGACAATGGTGCTTAAATGAAAAGTGAGTTGATAGGAAATTTGAAGGAATCATATATTTTACCATATTATTTTCATAATTACTGCCAAATTTGTACTTTCTATTACTATTAGTATGATGGTATGCTTTACGGAACTGCAACAATCTAGCATTAGGTTTTTTTTAGTTGAAGAGCTAATCGTGGTGATTAGTACTGACAATCGTTAGAAGCAGGATCTTTTGAAAACAAAATAATTACATAGCACTAAAAACAAATAATTGCATTTTTATGGCTGATGATGCTGTTGCTTTGAAAAAAAATCCTACTTGTTTCTAATGAAGTTGTTCTTTTCTCTTCCGAGTAAATATTTTTTTGAAGCTTCTGCACTCACATCCAATAACAATTTCTTCTATCCACCAAGTGTTTCTTTTTGTGTTTATATTTTGTTTGCAATGACGGTTAAACCGGTTTATAACGCAAATTTGAATACATAAGTATGTAAATGAAGCGTGTGTCTTCTATTCTCGATCTCAAGGAGTGTCTTGAGTATCAAACTGCTCAATTTATTTGAAATGGTATTTTGAATATTTTGTTTTATTTTTACTATGCATTTTCTATATGAGCCGGGCAATGTAGTTTGCACGTTAGCAATGCTACTATGCCTTCATAACGACTAGGACCTTCTTGTCTGTATGGACATAAAAAAGAGTCGGTTTTGATTCAGCAAGAAGATACAGTATTTTTAAATTTCTTGACAATTCATTTGTATAAATCGCAAGAATCTAACTGCATAGCTACAGCTGCACAAACTTTCGACCAGTGCTGGTAAATCTAAGCTCACTTCATATTCACATCTCATTTTTCACACACTTAACGAAGCAAAACAAAAATCGTGTTTTTAAAAACCTGTTCGTTCAATTGAGAATTATTCATGTAAACAATATCACATCTCTCTATGAATGTTTGCATATCATCTAGGTATGGTTTCAGTGGTTTTTTTTATTATTGTTACCCAACGTAAAACGAGCAACTCACTACTTATTTCACCTATTGATTGCACAGTATCGTCTGAAATTCCAAACATACGATTTCTACTATTATCACCTATCTATCAAAATTAATACCTAACCTGATACTATCGTCTAATTGTTTTTACTCCAAGTGTGCGTCAACGACCTAATCGACAAGACGCCACCCAGCCCGAGTGTCTATTACACGCCAGCTCCTATTGTTCGGCATATATCACTCAATGACTAACAACTCCACAATGAGTTATCGTCAACATGTACAACACTCTTCGCAAACAGGCAACTAAGCACTCTCCAATTACAATTTAATTGACTTTGTGAGTTTATGGCTAGTTGTGGCCACCGCATACAGATATTTTCCAAATGTAAATAAAATTTGTTTGTTGGAAAACTGCATGCGTAGCTTAATGCAACCAAAGGTGCATTCGTGCAGGTAGGGTATAGGTGAAAATCAGCAAAATACTCTGTTCGAATAAGAAGGGAATGGTTTGTTGGCTGGTAGCTGTTACGATGAAAACACAAGCACCTGTGAGTGAGAGACATCACAGGTCCACCTACTACCACTCACAGAAAGTTCCCCGCCTAGAAAATACGTACACGCAATGTGTCTGTAGCGGTGCAGGTAATGCCAGAAACGTGTTATTTGTTTAAATCCAAGTCTTTTACCGGACAATTCAGGAAGAATTAACCGATGTTACAAATAGTAGCTAGAAATATCCTTTGCTCACCCCACGACGGCGGCGTCCGACCCAGATACGTTCCTTCGCTGGAGTTATAAAGGAATTTGCGCAGGCTGAATTTCGGTTGTTCGTACACTCTATAGTATTCGTCATCCAAATCCAATTTCGAGTTCTTTTTGGCCATAACTGCCGAGGTGTTATCCTTCGGGTATTGAAAATGAAACTTCCTAAACCACACAAACCCACACCGAACTTTTCGCACTCTCTTCCAACTTCTTAACTATCTAGTCGGAAAACACATAAAAATTCACTCGTAACACTGCACACGGCCGATCACAAACTTTCTGAGTAACATGGAGAAGTTGTATGACCACGCAGGGAACTAAGGTGTGTTAGCTTCTATCGTTAACTGGAACAACCATTGAATGCTAACTGAAGATCAATTTGGCGTTTGCTGAGTAAAGTTTGCTCTACCGAGTTAATTAGGCGCGGAAAGTACGGATGTTGTAGGCGTTGTACTATCGGAGAATTTTGTTATTTATTATTAATTAAAAAAACATGTAAATTAAAAGACGAACTAAATTGGTCGCGACCACCGTAGATCCCAAAGCTGATCGTATGTTGACGGAACCGCGTGCACTAACGATGATTCTCTCTGGGCTTGGCCATTTGGGATGTGGTTGGTTACTAAATGTCTACTCTACCATGCCAACGTTACCGGGTACCAATACAATATAAAAGCTACTGTGGTATGGTTTAGAGGAAGACTGGGTCAAATGGAAAGATTCGTTAAGTTTTTGATGTTACATACATGCATGTTTTTAGCTATTTTGTGATGGTAATGATGTAGTGTGAATAAATATATGAAATAATTGAAGCATTTCGAGGGGTAGTTTTTCCTCCTAATATTCTAATATTAAGAAAATTTGTTGAGCTATGTTACCGGAGTTAAAATGTTAGTAATTTCGCATATTGCATCAAAAAGAGACTCAGAAGAAGCGGACAGGTTGCCCTCGAATTGTCGATATCTGTCAAAAAATTGAAATATATCTAGCTCCTAAACGAAAAATTGTTTGTAAGGCCAGAAAATTGAAATTTTAACATTTATGTTACCATATTTGTATTTTCTTCTTAACGCTATGAAAATATGCAAACAATTTTTCGCCACTTATAATATATCATGTTTGAATGTCAGGAGTATGTTAAACGTGAAATCTTCTTCCATTTGAGATGAACACGCCATTATTGGCTTTGTCCACAATACCCGCCTTATTTAAAAAGGGTTCCTGGTAGCTAAAGACTGGATTGACAGTTGTTCGTTAAAAGGCAGGACAAATAGCAGATGACTGATCAAATCAATCATTAACACAAGACGGAGTCTTCCCTCTAAAGATGCATCTGAAATTGGAGTCCACTCAGCCATAGCAACTAAGTAGGCTGCCATTTCACATCAGTACCTACGGGTTATCATTCGTAGTTTAGTACATATAACCCTCCGTAACAAATTATTTGTCTGTCCACCCCTGGTTTTGGCAATTTAACTTCATTTTGATTTTGGTCAGCATTTTTTAGTAGGTACCTGAAACTGGTCGAACAATCAGACTAACAGTGGTTTCAGTCCGTAAAATCTGCGTCTTTTATGTTCCATATTTGCTACGTTTGTGCCTTGCTGGATAGTTCGTGTGAAAGAGGACCTTATTGTTATTACTAACACTAAGCTGTGGTTCCTTAAAAAAAAATTAGCTTTAATCCTTGTAACTTCTTTGTTTTTCTTTCTTTTATTGCCCGCCTCATCTCATGCAAAAGAGTTGAATTCAACTTTTGGGTTAGAGTTCCACACTATTAGCTTCTACTTGAAGTCTGCCATCTAAACTTACTTTTTTAGTGTCATTGGCCTGATATTGAGGAAGCATGATCGTTGCTTCTTTCTCAAAATACTCTCTTGTTCGATTTAAGCTCCAGTTTTTCAATTTCTCAGCCCGTTGAATAAAGCATTTGACGGACGTCTGGAATGATTCAGTGTCGTCATGTGTTCCATTTGCTGTCATGTGTTCCAGTGTCTTCATGGTATTGGCTTACCTTGGAAATTCTAACGGTTATCCTGTTTGTATTAATATTAGCTGAAAATCAGAGATAAACCGGGAAAACAAGTTATTGGACTACACCTGACCATCCTTGTCTTACCAAGACTGGCTCACCACATGCACAATTGCACAATCAATGCAATTCAACGCACCCTTGAATATCTATTCCAATTTGATAATTTTTTTCTGGATTTGATTAACTAAAATGGCTAAAAAAAATAGGCTCCATCACACAGAATGTCAATGAAATTACTACTTTTTGGGAGAAAGACTATTTTCGATGTCATTTTACCTTCAACGCTTCAACTATGAAGCTCACATATCAGTTTGTGAAGTCTTCTTGCCAGGAAAAAGCTCCGACTCATCAAGAATATCAACCAACTTACTGGTGGACTCATCAGGTACGAAACTTTCACGATACATATATGTATGCTTTCGATTTCTTGCGCAGGGAGGGCAACTCAGATGCGAAGAGGACAAACCTGCAAAAATGGGACTTTATGCTGCATTCATTGGGCTCACTTCTAAAAAGAGCATGGAGACGATATCATGAATGTCATATAGAATAGTTGAGACTCAAAAATTTGACGCCTTAAATTCTACTCACTTGGTGGTGGTTTGTTCGGAAGATAGCTTTGTCGCAGTATTGTTTTAATGACTTCAACAAGGATCTGAGAAATGTCAGGGCCTTTTCGATTTTTATCATAAAATGTTCAATCTTTTGAAGAAAATTTTTTGCTGTAAGATAAATGGACGCGAATAAAGCATTTGAACAATTCAAAATGCAGAATTAAGTCTGTAGGTCGCAGTGGCGAAGCGTCCATATAACCCGATTCCTTCCGGCTTCCCTTTTGAAAACATCCCAACATGTATGCATCTTACAACGTTCATAACATTTTAATTGACTAAATATCATACTATCTTCTCTATGATAAGATGACATAAAAATTCTCACACATAAGCCGAAACTTTCCGGCTTGCAAATTTTTATTCGTGAGTCACTAGAGGCTTTGGCCAAATGTGTATTGTCTTGTGTTTGTTCCTTTTTGTTCCTCACTGAAATGCTAGCATCGTCTCACTTCAATAGATGAAAAATAAGCCGTGACGGATCGGCTTATGAATGGTTCGAGAATTGAAGAAAGTTTCGATCGGTTTAGTCAGTATTGCCGTTGTGCTAATTTCATGTGAGGATTACTTTCGATAGAGAGTTGCATTGCTTACAGAATAAGCAGCAGGCGAAGATAATATGCTTGAGATATGAGTATGAATATAAAATTTTCTCTGTATTTAAAAACTAAAATTTCTCTTATGTTAGTTTTTAGAAATTAATTCCTGTTTTGTGATAAACTCTTTTATGGTATGTATATACGTTAACACTTAAAAACATTGTAATTATAAATGGTGAATGTCGCAGAATATACCTTTTTATATATACCTTTTTATATATTATTAAGAATTGTCTTTACATTCTGGTCTTAAGGGTTCACCAAATTTTACAAATCAACTGTTTTATTTCCAAGATATTTTTAAAATTTAATTGAAGAAAAATAACTGTTTGTAATTTTTTCCGTTTAGCGTTCTGCGGTCTCAGAATGGCGGTTTTTCAAGGTCTCTTTTTTATACTCAGTATTTATATCAAAGGAAATGGTTTCATGTATATTGAAGGTAACCCTATAAAACCTGCTCTCTGATTTGTTTTTGAATTATGATTTTTTATACTATCTGTAAGCGTAACGAGAATTAAATAGAGATTAGTAAGTATGACAACCATCAGCATGCCAAACATCACTATTATATATAAAATGGTGGATAGCTATTCGGCTTCCCTCCATCGATATTTCACCCCTCGCGACTTAGGTCGGTATCAGAATATGTTAGAACAAGGATTTTGTTTTTCAAATTCAAAGAATGGCAACAAAGGAAGACAATCACCTCAGAGGGAATTCACAGATTGATCATTGGCTTAAAATGCTGCAGTGTATTTTATGACAGTCTCCTATGAACAGACTTTCATTACACCATGGTTTCATACGATGAGTATTCCCAATCGTAATCACCACTAACGACTTATATCAGTTAAAACTAAAATATTGACCACTGAATATTAGCATATCGAATGCCATTAGTCTTCAACGGGTTCTGGTCTTTACCACGAGTTTTTACTAACTAATGTCCCTGTGCGAGGTTTTGATAACACCTTTGCGGTTGAACCAGCGGTCAAGTTACATTTAAGAACATGAAACGATAATACTGATAAACAAAAAAAAAACAGGCAACCAAGAAGGTCATGGAAGTGAGCTGTCTGATGAAAAATGTGAGCTTAATGAAGTCAACATATCAGCTGACACATTCAACAAGCAAGTGCACTGCCACCAACCAGCACAGGTAGAAGGCTTGGAGTAATATTCGCCTGTCTTTCTTTTTCGCTTTCAAAGGCTAAATATCATATAATTTAATTCTTTATTGACCGAAGATATTATATATCCTTCTTTCACAAAATGATCCAAACTACATTTAATTTTGAGCCCAGATTGCCCAGTAAATGACAACGGGGAAAGTACATTTTTCGATTGCACTAAAAAAACCCACAGCACAATTAATAACTGACTGCACAATTAACTGCAGATATTGGAATTGTTTTTGCGGGATGATTAAAATTGAAAAATTTTTAATTATTTTGAAAATTTTTTATTTGACAAAGTGGTTTCGAAAGCATGCACTGATTCTCATCAGACACCAGCACACAGTGCATGCTTGACTGGTGTAACCACTTGCAGTTGGAAATCATTAATTGTTATTTACGATGGTTGTGACAAATTTTAACATCTCCGACTTATATCCATGGAAATAATTTACTCATAAAGGTTATTGATTTGTGATCACGGTTCCCTTCTTGTCTATAAATGAGCATAGACAACGTATATCGTCTCTAAAGATATTGTTCAATCCAGAGATTGTTATATGAAATTTAGATCATAGCACAAAAGAAGGAGAGTTACAGCGGCATAACGAGTCAACAGCTAAGACAAAAAAAATACATTCTCGTTTGTTAAATGATTTGCAAATCTTTATACCATAATTTTTATACGCACATAAATAATAAAAACGATTCTCTCTTTATTACTTTCCTCTTATAAACCATTTTCGAGTCAAATTCATAGATTTTTGATACAAATTCCTAATATTTTCGAGTCTAATTTATATTTTTTCAAATAAAATTGTTAAGTTTTCAATACCAGTGCATATGTTTTCGAGTCCAATTAATATTTTTTTCTCAACTTTAAACTATAGTAAGGCATATCTTGAAATGCTATTAACCTTTATATAAAACTATTTGCTATTAATTTTTTAAATTTCTTATAAATTAATATTTTATTTTATCATTTATAATATATTAGCGAAATGAATCTATTTTTTTACTAGCCTACGAGTTTAACTCTATTCGTCCGAATGTAATAAAATATTTCAATTACATGCTTTCAAATATATTCAATTCAAAATTTGGTGGTTTTGCCTTGAAACAACCCTTTCTCCTAAAATTGTATCTAAATCTTTCGTTAAGTTTTCACATTCACGTCTTCCATTACACAAACACGAAACATCTTATTGTTTCTGATTCCAATAAGCCCATCTTGTAAAAAAACGCTTTCATTCTTGTTATGCTACTCAATACCAGTTCAGCCATATTCAACTGACGGAACAGAGAAGATACATTCAAGACGTTGAATCGAGTATCTGTACATGCACATAAGATGAATTGAGACAACATTGATTCGAAGATCATCAGATCGAGATTTTTAGTTTGAGAGTAAATGCACAGCAACTCAAATTGGAAGCGATGTTCATCGGAAATGTATCCAGAAATGCGTCTCAGATACATTTTAGGGAATAATGTTGCTGAGAAGAGAAAAGAAATTAAATTGAATGCGAAGTAATATGGTGACGTTTGTGGAATTCTTTAGAAATTCAAAAGTTAATAGTGCAGATAACCCCGTTGAATGCTTCACGTGCGTTGAAGTTACTCGTTTTCTTTGTTGAAAAGGGGAATTTCATAATAGATTGTTTTCGAATGCAAGTAATTTATGCAGAACGTTGTTCTGGGGATTTTATGTACATTCATTTGTATGCATTTTATTAACATTCGTGAATGCACTAGCGATTATTTGCCAAATTGCGCATTTTATTTTAAAACATTTGGCTTTACATATTTTAGGTGCTTCATTATTTTAATGATACTGATTTTGATGTTAAAATCAGTTAATCGATTGGCTGCAAGTTATAATGTCGGTATGTATCTAAGTGATTAAAAGACTCAAATGAGTAACCTTACATTCACATTAGGACACTAAAAAATTATATTTTGGAGCATCGAAAACGTTTCTTCTTGAGATGCTGTTTGATGAGAAAATTAAGGGTAAAAAAGAAGAAAACAAATATAAGATGAATTTGAACGAAAACAATAGAGCGTGGGATATGATTAGTTCAAATGAGCAGACTATATGTGACTGAATTTTCATTTCAAGGTGACATTTTTACTGATTTTCGCAGAAAATTATTTGATTTTCGAAGAACATTAGTATTGGACTCGTTTCGCCGAAAATTCATATTTCTTTATATATGTTTATATGTTTATGTATATATATATATATATATATATATATATATATATATATATATATATATATATATATATATATATATATATATATATATATATATATATATATATATATATATATTTAATATATTTTTGTATGTTTCTATTCAGAGTAAAATTTTGTTAAAAATAAGTACTCATCATGAATGCATGCTTTTGTTGAAAAATTGGAAATTATGAACCCTATGTTGTCGCTGAGTGCTTAAAAGTAGGCAAAGATTTTTTTCAAACTTCTGACAGAAACATTGGATCATCGTGAAATTTACAGAGCATATTAATGCTTACTAAAACTATACTATATTCAAGACTGTTCAAGCAACCCTGTAGCTAAGGCTGGCAAGTGAAAAAAATCTTTCAAATCAGAAGAAACATTTTTGCTTTTTGAGAAAAAAATCAAATAAATGATACATTTTAGCCTTTGCTTAATTAGAAATTTTCCAAATTATAATTTTCACAAGAACGGCAACCCATCACCAAATAACGTCTATTTTCAGCACTCAAAAATTCTGTTTACGAAAACTGACGACCAGGCAATCAGATTATTATGAAATTACAGGGCATGTTGGTATTAATTAGAACCAGGACTGATAGAAGTGATTTGGAAAAATGGTTTTGTTGCCTAGAACTTCCCATTCAGCGAACGAATTTGAATGAAATTTATGAAATGTTTGAACCTTACTCTAAGACATATTTCATATAAATTTGGTTTGGAAAATAGAATAGAGTTGCCAGCTATTTAAGTTTTAGCCTAAGCCTCAAAAATTTGCTTAGCAGAACTAAGTTTTTTTCCCTATAACTTCCGATCCAGTTACGAAATTAACAAGAAATTCATGCAGCAATTAGACCTAGTTATAGGCACAATTTCGTAGAAATTTCGTATGCATGAAAGAGCTGCCCGGTATTTTTTACTATGCGATTTTGTCATTAAATTTTCAAAAAGGAATTATTCTGCAATGCCTATTAATATCATATTTTAACGTTTCCAACATTTGAAAAATTTTGGGGGTGGTAGCCCTAAATTCTTTTCACCTCTGCAACTCCCAGCCCAATCATTCAATCGAAACGTAGTTCACAGGGTGGGTTTAACTAAAAGTGAAGCAGATTTGGTATATTTGTGGCTATGCTGCTAACACAGGGTTTCCAGCTTCAGGCATTTTCGTAAATATTGCACCAATTCATATGCAAAGCATTGACATTAGAAATGAGGAACTAATGTTTAAATTTTCCGAGGTTTGAAAGTTTTTCGGATGGTAGCTTTAAACAACGTTTAGTCGCTGAAAATTTCGATAAAATCATCGGATGAAAACGAGCTTATTATGTTAGACTTATTGCTGATTCGTTGGAACAGTGTTGCCAGTACTCAACAACTTCTTCATTTATGTTATAGGAGATGCTGTCAAGAAATGGTTTTTGTTGCTTTGAGTAAGAAACGGTTGATATGATACTATAAAAAGAGTATTATGTCTTTCAACACTTTTTGGTAAATCCAACACAGTTTGTTCGAAAATCAATTTTCTAGCGGTTCTGATGCGCTAGAGTTTTTTTTCCATATCAAGTTAAATTAGGATCGATTTTTGCACTGTTCTATAGTTCATTGATTCGAATTGATCAACAACACTATTTTATGGGGAAATGGATTATGTGCGTACTATGCTAAACGTTGAAAATCAATGCATAGTTAGTTTATCTCAATTAATGTAAAGCTGGTTTTTCTCAAATCATCATTTTCGGACATACTCTCATGAGACGCTGTATAGCTGTTCATGATATAATAGAACCAAAAATACTACGAGCTTAATATTATATCTTGTCTATGCGGAAATATTCTTGGCTGCTATGCATGTCTAAATTTTTCATCGCGAACACTTTTTTATAGACCACAATTTTCACAAAAGATGGAATTAAGCAAAACATCTTTAATAAAAGGAGCATTGAAAGAAGTACCAGCACATAGCTTAGCTTTCATCTTTTTTCAGTTTGTGCCTCCTTCTGGATAAAGGGTTGTCTCCCGGCAAATATATTTTTTTCAGAATCTGCGTTCTCGTAGCTTTCTTCTGATATCAATGTATCAGCCAGTTTTTAGAGTACCTTAGTGGTCTTCCTTTACCAAATGGTGCCAATATGAAACTTTTACCAAACAAACCCACGTCGGGCGCATAAATATGCTTAATATTTTTTGATGCCTGCAATTTTTTTTTATCTGCTGGCAAAGTTATGGTCATGTGACAGAATATTCTCGGTAATGGTAGTAGCACTAGTCAACTATTAAAGAAGACATTAAGGTAGATATTTGCGAAAGAAAGCTTAAGGAATTGTATTATTCAGATTAAATGTACCCATTTTCCTTTTAGTTGTTTAGTTTTTTGGTTTACTAACAGCATTCTGCTATATAAAATATACAAGCATTTGAGCTTGTGTATATATTTTTAAGTTTAAATTAGTGAAACATCTATTCTTTCCTTTTTTGGGATCATTGGTTTTATTCTTTTTCTTTCTTTTATATAAAGTTTTACGTTTCTATTGTATTGTGTTGTGTTTAATGTGGAAAACTCGTACTAGTATTTAGTAGCAAGAACTCGTTGCTACTAAATACTCTTGCACTTTTTTATGTGCATTTCATACGAAAGGCGCTTTATATGAACACAAAAAGATACGTTAGTGGTATGGATTAAAAATCTTCTACGAAATTTTTTTTTATTATTTAAGTTTTATTGTTTGTGGAAAATGAAACAGTCATTCAAACTCAAAATTCCAATAAATTAATATAAATTAATTTTCTCTGGCTTTCGAAACCTAATATTTTGCCTTAAAGACCAATTTTTCATTTAGAAGCTTGATAATTTTCAATTTGATGTTTATCTTGACTCATATCAAAGTTTCGAGAATAATCTGTATCCTTTTTCAGAATCTAATAGTCTACCTCAAAGCTGTTCGCATGTGTCAAACAAATTTTAAATGTTTTACTGAAAACGAGTGATATACCGCTTGGATTTATTTACGAAACGTCATCTATATTTCAAAACGGTTCGAAGAAGTGGTTGTGCAAATATAGTGAAATGCATATTCTCTTGGAAGTAGTTGGGTATTGGATTGAGTTCATGGCAAGGGAAACGTGCTGGCTCATACGTATACCCACAGAAGCGTATTCAAGGGCTTAGAAGAACATTTTTGGAGCTAAGCTTCAAATCCAAGTTACCTTGATCATAACAAGGTTACGAAGTGCATACTTGGAAATATCGGTCACGTCAACTGCTAATTTTTTTCGGTACCTTGTTATTCCAATTTACAAGACAAAAATACATAAATACTTATAATGTTCCAATGAAAAACATTAACTTGTCATAAAATTGTATTCAGTAGTGAGTATCCTTTCATGTTAACAAACACTTTCTACATGTCATTCACTCGTATGCCATTAGCCCAAATGATATACATACATATGTGCATAAATGTGTTTACATATAGGTACATCAAATGTGCACAAAACACACGACGACGAAGACGACCTTCAAACCATCTGGCATATACCAACCAAACTTCCTTAGCGTCAAAATTAATCCAAAATGTAATTCCTTTTCTTAAGGAATCACACAGTTACCTCATGATCCATATAACAATGGCAAATTCTGCTCATGAATATGTCTAACGCATATGCAAATTAGGTACGGTTCCATCATATTTCTACATACCCATCTACATACATATAAATGTTTAGATACATTTTGTAGCTAGTGTTGTTGATTGAATCAATGTTTTGTGCGAATAATGAATAAACCTTGAGACTGTTAACGATGGAGCACGAATTTCTTCATTTATAACCTGACACACTGCAGACTTTATGTAGGCATGCTACACTTATCTATGTACATACATATATATATTTATTTACTCACTTCTATCACTTTCGTGTCAAACGGTTGAAGGAATTCGTCAAAAAGAGAATATTAAATATCATAACTGGAGGTGACATATATATGTGTATAGAATATTTCCTATTCAAAAACGCTGTAAAGTTAATGAAGTTATTGTAAATATGTATGTGTATTCAAAAGTGACAGTTAAACACTGTTAACCTAGTTTTGGTAGAAACATATGGCATGGAAGGTCTATGAAGCAGGATTGCAGAGTTTCTATTAAATAAGGAGGAATTGAGAATGAAATTCAGTTGAACGACGGTAGAGTTTGGGTAATAATTAGCACGATTTCTTAATTTGAATGCCAACAAAATTCAAGTGGTGTGGAAAGGGTGTAGATAGCTTTGTCTTTTGAACGAAGATTTCGAGATAGGATATCATTATAACATGCACATAAAACACGTATTAAATACACATAGGTTTAAATACACATGTATTAAATTCACATGTATTAAATACATAAACTGAAAATCAATCGAAAATCTGAGAATCTTTGAAAATCATTTGATCAGAATATTTTTTTTCGGTAATTGCCAAACAGTTCTTCCGGAACAATTTTTTATCAACTCACCCCAAGGAATCACGTGGTATACCTCAGGGTACCTTGATCTGAATCACCCTGTGTATAATGGTTACTAAACTTAGTTTCCATACAGAAAAATATTTTAAAAGAGCGTTACCGTTAAGAAATAATATACCTAATTTGTCATTTATGACAACATATTGAAGTTCCTCAGTAAATATGTCTCGTTAGAATGCAATGATTTTTTTTTATTGCAGTCTAATTACACTGGTAAACACTGTTTTTGTTACACGAACTTTTTAGTGATATTTGTTTGTTTCAGCGTACTTTGATTAAAAAAAAATATTATTTTGTTCCAGTCACATCCAGTTTTTCATGACAGCTATTTACTTGTTTTTGTTTGAATAACTGAATAACTATCGTATTTCACTTTATTGAAGTTTGTTACATTGTAAATAGGCCACGAAAGTGCTCAAATAACCCGAATAGTTTTTGTTATGTGTGTGGAGAATTAACTTTTGTATCTCAGCGCTGAAATTTTACACCATTAATTGAAAAGTTTGTTTTAGACTATTTTGGTTTTCCAGAGCGTCAACAAAATAAATCCTGGGTTCCACATATATGTTGTATAGCGTGTGCGAGACTACTATTAGGTTGGACTAAAGAAGAATCAAGACATTTGGCATTTGCTCAACCAATGATTTGGACGGAGCCTAAAGACCACGTAAGTGATTGTTATTTTTGTTTGACTCAAACAAAAGGCATTAAAGCAAAGTCCAAACACACTACCAAGTACCCAGATTTGTCATCGGCCATCAGACTAATCCCGCATAGAGCCGAATTACCTGTGCCAAAGCCTAAAAATCGACGAGAAAGTCCGGAATCTGGTCCTAGTCAGGAATCTGCTCTTAGTCAGCACGATAAGGTATCTCAAGAGAGCGACCCAAGCTATGAACCATCTACTTCAAAGGAACCACATTTATTGAGTCAAAGTGATCTAAATGATTTAGTACGTAATTCAAATTTGTATAAAAACTGGCTGAGCTTTTGGGGTCTAGATTAAGTGACTGGAATTTACTTTCTCCCGATACGAAAATTTTTTATTTTCGAGATCGTGACGATGAATTGAAACCTTGATTTTCTAAAGCAGATAATTTAGTGTTTCGTAATGATATTCCTGCTGTAATGAATCTATTAGATTTTAAGTAGTTTTCCAGTCAAACTAAATCTCATTTTACTATGAATCACTAGTGCTTCCTTTTGTGGTAATGGGATTACAAGTGATTTTTTTTCTTCAAAATTACAATTTTCGATAGTATTAGCTCTTTTTTCTATTCTTTTTAATATTAGGCCCTTTTTCGTCAAATTGTTCGTGTCTGTGTCTCACAATCGAATATTTGACAGCCTTAGTGGTCCGTTTGCAAAACTATGATATGCACTTGGTTTGCTATCACTGATTCTTTTGAATTTCGAAATTTAGAAGTATTGGAAATGACTTTGCTATTAGTCACACACACACACACACACTATGATCTAATTAGTGTACATTATGTATATGTATGCGTTACAATGTACTTGCATTACTTTGGAATAAAGTCTCGGCTCTCTCTCGCCTTTTGTACTTCAAACATAGCAGACGTGTTTAACATCGTTCCACTTAAGTGTCTAGCGGCCATACCACTGCCCAACAGGTTATGGGCCCAGTTTTAAATTTGGTTTGATTCGATTTAGCTTTTCTATTGTGGCGATTTGGAATAATTAGAAAAACAAGTGATTTCAAGTATGAGTGCTCCATCGTTTGTTCAATTGGAGAAGCTTCGTGGTCGCGAGAATTGGGACACGTGGAAGACGGCAGCAAAGTCGTATCTTGCAATCAAGGGATTATGGAAGTGCGTTGAGCCGGCTGCAGAAGCAGTAGTTAATCCAGATGATGATTTAAAAGCAAGGTCCGAAATTATTTTGATGCTTGAACCGGTGAATTACACGCATGTAGTCGAGGCCGAGACGAGCAAACAAGCATGGAAAAATTTGGTTGGAGCATTCGAAGATACAGGTACATGCCGTCGTGTTGACGCATTGCAGAGGTTAGTAACTTTGCGATTAACCGATTGTAAGTCTATGGAAGAATATATTAGCCGTAGTATGCAGTACTGGCTAAAAGTTCGTAGTGTCGGTTTCAACATTGAGTCCGAAACTGTTGGTAGTCTAATGCTAGGTGGTCTACCTCCAGAATATCGTCCGATGGTCATGGGCATGGAAAATTCTGGAAAGACTTTGACAGCTGACTACGTAAAAACATGTCTGCTTCAAGATGTACCGTTTGAAGAACGGTTGAATACCGATACAAATGCTTTATTTAGTAAGCAGAAACATCCAGCGGGCACATGGAAAACGAAAAAGCCAAAGAAATTCACTTGCTTCTCTTGCGGTGAAGTGGGGCACATATCGCGCAAATGTCCGAGAAAAACCAAGTCGAAAGCTGATACGAATATGTATGTATCGCTAGCAGCAAAAGTCAATAACGCCGATTGGTACATAGACAGTGGCGCGTCGATGCACATGGCCAGCTATAGTGATGGTTTTTCGAATTTGGCCAAAGTTAATAATCGAACAGTGACAATTGCTAACAATAAATCTATTTATGCAGAATACATAGGTGACTGTGAGTTGAAATTTAAAACCGGACTCGTTCGCAACTTGAGAAATGTTTTAGTCGTCCCCGATTTACGTGTAAACTTACTTTCAGTAAATATGCTTGTTAAAAACGGCTATGTGGTTACATTCGTGAATGATAAATGCTTTATTAAAAGGAATAATGAATTAATTGCCACAGCATCTAGAATAAATGACTTATTCAAGTTGGATCTAGTGGACCATGATAGTTGCTTTGTCGCGAGAGAAAATCCAGTTTTGTGGCATCGTAGGCTTGGACACATATCGTTCGATAGTTTTCCAAAAATTAGTGTTTCTGTTAATGATTTTAATGTGAATAAATTCGGGTACAATAAATGTCAAATTTGTGTGCGCGGTAAACAATCGAGATTACCGTTTGAAGAAAATAACAATAGAGCAAAACAGGTATTGGATTTGGTGCACGCTGATGTTTGTGGACCGTTTGAGGTTGCGTCGATTGGTGGTAAACAATATTTCCTAACGTTTATTGATGATTATTCGCGTAAAGTTTTTATTTATTTTCTCTCGAGGAAATCGCAAGTGTTTTCAAAATTTGTTGAGTTTAAGCAGTTTGCTGAACGACAGACAGGCCAAAAACTAAAAGTGCTTAGGACTGATAATGGTGGCGAATTTATAAATCGTGAATTAAAAGATATAATGAAACATCATGGTATTGTTCACCAAACTACAGTGCCGTATACACCTCAGCAAAACGGTGTTGCTGAGCGATATAATCGTACAATTAATGATCGCGTTCGGTGCATGCTGTTAGATGCACATTTAAGCAAGGTTTTTTGGGCTGATGCTGCATCAACCGCGGTTTATATTCTTAATCGAATACCTTGTAAAGCTACAGGAAACAAAACACCTGAAGAGCTATGGAGTGGAAAACGGCCTTCGTTGAAAGAAATGAAAGTTTTCGGATGTAAAGCTTTTGTTCGTGTGCCAAAGGAACACAGAAGCAAGTTAGATGACAGGTCTCAAGAATGCATTTTTGTTGGTTATTGTAGTAACACTAAAGGCTACCGTTTGTATAACCAAGACAAAAGGAAATTTGTTGTGAGTCGTGACGTGAAATTCATCGAAGATATGGGAATTGAAAAAAATGTGTGCCCGCGCAAACCAATCGAAAAGTTTACAACTATTTTCGAAGTAAATGACGTACTAGGCATGTCTGATGATGCATGTAATAATATGACTGATGTTCAATCGAATTCTGATGATTACACCCGACATAATTATGAAGAGGCGATTGGTGATAATGTTGAATCATCTGATAATAATCAGCAGCATGAGGATGTTGAGTTTTCAAATGATTTTGTGACAGATGACAGCGATTCATCTTACGAAAATGTACCAGTTATGTTGCGTCGATCAAAGCGTATTGCAAATTCAATCTGCACATTGGAGGATCCTGAAAGTTACAAAGAAGCAACTAGTCGTAGTGATCGAGAGCTGTGGGAGTATGCTATGAAGAGTGAGATTGAATCACTGAAAAAGAATTGTACTTGGATAATGGCTGACCTTCCACCTGGCCGAAAACCCATAGATTGTAAATGGGTTTATAAGACTAAAGACGTCTTATCTAGTAACGGACGAAAAACAAAGAGGCACAAAGCAAGGCTTGTGGCGCGAGGATTTTCTCAACGCGAAGGTATCGACTATACGGAAGTTTATTCACCTGTCGTGAAATATTCTTCATTGAGGTTCCTCTTTGCTCTTGCAGTAAAGAAAAATTTAAAAATACGCCAACTAGATGTAGTGACGGCGTTCTTAAATGGCGATCTGAAAGAAGAAATATATATGTTGCAACCAGAGGGTTACAATGATGGCACGTCACGAGTCTGTAAATTGCAAAAATCATTATATGGTTTGAAGCAAGCAAGCAGATCATGGTATGATAAACTCGACAGTGTTTTGATTGAAATTGGTTTGAACAGATGTAATGCTGATCACTGCGTATACTTTCGTATGTCTAATGGAAATATGCTTATTCTATGTGTATACGTTGATGATATGTTAATTTTCTCCGATAACGATGGTGAAGCAAAAACAATCGTAGAAAAATTAGCGAATAAGTTCGAAATGAAGGAAATGGGCGAAGTTTCTTCAGTGTTAGGAATGCGTGTACAACATGATTTCACAAAAGGAGTTATAATGCTAGACCAAGAGGCTTATATCACGAAAATTCTGAAAAAAATTCGGAATGTTGGATTGTAACGCAGTTACTACACCACTGGATCCCAACCAGAAGCTGTCATTGCAGGAAAGTCCAAGAGATGCAAAACATCTCGAAGAGATGCAGAACATTCCATATCAAGAAGCGATAGGGAGTTTAATGTTTTTAACTCAAATGACTAGGCCAGATTTGAATTATGTAATTTGTTTCCTTAGTCTTTTCAGTCAAAATCCAGGACGAGCTCACTGGGCAGCTGTTAAAAGAGTCATGCGATATCTGAAGGGCACGATTCACTATAAACTGGTATACGCAAAGGATGATGTTTCTTTACATGGCTATTGTGACGCTGATTGGGGTGGCGACTTAGATCAAAGGAAATCCACTTCTGGCTATGTATTCCTGATGAGTGGTGGAGCTATTTCTTGGTGCGCCCAAACGCAAAAGACGACAGCCCTCTCTTCTGCTGAAGCGGAATTGTCATCTTTAGTGTCAGCTATTCAAGAAGCTGTATGGTTGAAAGGCCTGCAAGACGAATTGTGTGGTAATGTCAGTAGTATCACATTGTT
The DNA here is from genome assembly GCA_947369275.1 of Nemotelus nigrinus. Taxonomy (NCBI): domain Eukaryota; kingdom Metazoa; phylum Arthropoda; class Insecta; order Diptera; family Stratiomyidae; genus Nemotelus; species Nemotelus nigrinus. The sequence continues at coordinate 49,897,201 of OX376375.1, read as the reverse complement.
TTGTGACAATAAAGCGGCGATGCAAATTGCAAGCAATCAGTGTACGTCAAGAAGAACTAAGCATCTCCAAATAAAGGACCAATTTATACGTGAAAATGTATCAACAGGAGATATCTCAATTAATTACGTTGAGACGAGTAATATGATTGCAGACGTTCTAACTAAAGGTTTAGCAGCTACTAAACATAGCAAGTTGACCCATTTGATGGGATTGAAGTAAATTATTGTAATTTTTCAAGTTAATTGAAACTGGTTTTGCACAGTAAAGTATGTAAATTGCGTGAATTTAATTTAGTTTTGCTCTGTAGGTGCAAAATCAGATTGATCTGTATTAGTTTTTGATTTGTTTTTACTAGACTCATAGCAAATTCAGGTGGAGTATTGGAAATGACTTTGCTATTAGTCACACACACACACACACACTATGATCTAATTAGTGTACATTATGTATATGTATGCGTTACAATGTACTTGCATTACTTTGGAATAAAGTCTCGGCTCTCTCTCGCCTTTTGTACTTCAAACATAGCAGACGTGTTTAACATCGTTCCACTTAAGTGTCTAGCGGCCATACCACTGCCCAACAAGAAGATTTACGCAAAGTTGATATTATCTAAATAAAATTCACTGAAGCATTAAACAAAGTGAATGAAAACGTCTATTCATCAATACTATTCTATTCTATTCGTCGATCGCATCCTTGAATTGTGCGTAAGGTAGCGTATTTTCCCATAGATTTCTTTAACCTAGTTTGTAATCTTTAGTTGTAAAAGCTATCCTAAGCTAGTTTAAGTGTTTCAGTAGGTTTTAAGCTAAGTTTGCCTAATCGGAGATAGCTTGTAACTCTATATACAAATAATCATTTTTAAATTTATATCGATTAGTAACTTAGCTGTAAACTCTAGATTTACCTCATACATATATTGAAAATATTTCTAAACTGTTCGATCTATCAAATAAAGCTATTATTATTACTAAATTATTTTGATGGATTCAGTGTGATTGTATTTCACTCTTTACGTTTAACCATTTCTTACAAATTATTTTAACTGGCTCCTGTTCTATTCTTTTCCACAAGATTTATTTTTCGATCCCGTTTTTCGTTTTATTTATTAGTGGTCTTCCGAACATAATTGTCTTTAATTCTTTTATACATGCTTACGACTTAAGGGGTAACTCGAAATTTTTGTTTTATTTTTTTTTAAGTATAACTATCTGAACTAGAACTATCTGAAAATACGCCCTTTAAATTTCAAGTCATTCCGAACAAAATTGACCGAGATATGAGCGTTGAAAGAGAAGCAACCGTTACTTATACAACCGGCTAATCTGCCGTCTGCCGCGCTCGACCCTCTCTGCGGTTTCTATCTATTGTTGCGGCTGAGAGTACTCGAGAAGGCAGAATGCTGAGAAAGTAACAGCAAATTGCATTTTTGGAAGCGGCATCGTCGGCGGAAGAGCTATTATATGGCCCCGGAGGGGATGATTCTATGTAAGGTAAAAAAAATTGTTTCCTCCGTGTAAACTGAAATTGAAACTTTAAACGCGTTTTTCTCGAAATGATATTTATGAAGTCGGTGACCAAAATTACTCAAAAATTACTGAACCGATTTTTTTGAACTTGGCAGGCTTATTTAATACATAAAAATGAAGTGTTTGATCGTTCGATTTTATTTTTTGATAAAAAATAGCTTTTTTATAGCCAAAAGACAACCGTTTTTTTTTAAGTGAAAATCGAACCATTAACTTTGACTGTTCAACATTTTGTGAAAAATGAATATTGTTTTAAATCCTTCAATCAAACACTAGTTTATACTGTTATTTAACTAAATCCAGCGCAATTTTTTGTTTCGGATGATCCAGTTCGACATAATGTTGGTCACCGCAAAAAATGAATATGAAAATACCGTTGTTTTGATGGCCATTTATAATTTAACAATGCAATATATTTCAATAAAAAAATTACTGAAAAGTGTTCAATGTATGTACTTTAAGATAATATAATAGTCGTTTAAAAAAATTTCGTAGTTTTCTTTAAAAAAATTCATGAAAATGACTTATTTTTTTGTGCTACAAGTGAAGACTCACGGAATGTCGGTATTCTTCTACAATCCGACTCAATTGACTCAAGTGCATACTGGATTTTGCTTTTTAATTTTTCTCGAGATCTAGTGATTTTTTCCACCAGCAGACACATCTCTTTGTCTTGAACTACTTCCCCTTGTACTATAAATTTTTAGATGCATATTTAACTTGCAATTGCATTTGACTTAGATAGTCTAAATTTAGCTAATTTTAGTTTTCATTCTTAATAAAATATGCTATCAGTTCCATTCATCTGATAAGACTGCTATTAAACTATTAAATTGCATTACACCAAATGATAAAGCTACTATTCGAGGACATTCTTACGTCCTCGATCGCATTTTGACAGTATGGAAAGGATGGGGTATTATCATGCTTCAATCTTTGCAGATATCCGGGAAAATAATCGTGACCAGCAAGAAACTGGGTTAATGGGCAGTTGCTCTTGACCCAGACGAATCAGTCGGAGATTAGAAAGTACTTTGACGAAAGTTTAAAAATATTGATGTCACTTCGGGGCCCACTTCGTCAAATGCTTTGGTTCTTTCTTCAAAGTTATGATCAAATGCGCTCTTACAATGTGCATCTCTCGCTAACGCAATCGAGTTAATATTTTAAACCCAGTATAGAAACATTTAGCTGTTATTCCCCAAATAAATATCTTTAATTGAAATAATATTCTTGTCGCACAAACTTTCAAATTCTCAAAAACCTTAAAATATAATTGAAATGGGTGCTATATTTTAGATCAGCAAAGCGTTGGTCAATTTTTTGTTCTGTTTGTGATAACATTTTTTTCTATAAGTATTAAATAGCCAAAATTCTTTGCTAAAGCAAGCAAATGGACTCAGAAAGTATTCGAATTCTATCCAAAATTATCTAAAACTTTCATTACTTACTCCAACTTGAAGCACTACGTCCCAGAAATTGTTTTTTATCTTGGTCCCAAACAAATTTCCAAAATGATTTCTTGTGCTCGATGACCATAGGATGTGTATAGTAATGATGGAAGGCATCGATTGATTCTTCTGCTTCGGTCGGCATCTTCGGTTGTTTTAGTACTCGAGATAATCCTTTATTAAAATGAAATCACTAACTATCACAATTTGTCGAGCACTTCACTCAGATCTTTTCGTGATCCTTCAGATCCTGATGATAACGGATCACTTGCTCATTCCCGATTCGACTTTCAATAATTTTTTTTTAAACTATTATCCACTAATCGTTTGTTGTTCTTTATCCGGACTATATTCAAGTACCTGTGCGTTATCTTAAGAAAAACTAAAAGCGAAAAAGATTAGACCGTTTCGAAGATTCTCGGCTAACGTGTAATACTAGTGGCAAACAATTCTTCCGTACCGGACCAGATCTGGCAAGTGTCTGAATTAAATCTCATCTGGAGATGAGAAAATCGGAGTTGTTTTCATTATTAATAACGAAAATTGGCTCATCCACCATATGAAATGGTAGCGTAGATACAGGCTAGAATGGGGCTTAATCAAACGTAATTTCCATTTAGTACGCACACGTAACGGCCTACGTTGCAGCCGTGATCCATTTAAGAAACTGTCCCCTTGCATGAAGAAAACATGGGGACATGTCAGAGTGAAGGTATGATTAGAGTTGTGGTACATTGAAGAGTGAAATTTTTTCGTCATTATTCCCGAAGCTTTTTATGGTAAGATTGCATTTTCTTGAAGCATTAAGTGTTTTTACTGCAAAGCTTGAATACATTTTATTACTCATTAAATTTTCTATTGAATTCATAAAGTTGAGTCTTAACATTCCCAATTTTAGCTCTAACTTAGACCCATGGTTAGGTGGAGTAAATGAGTTAAACTAGGTTGTGATTTCACTACTAACATAAAATTATATACACAAACATAAAATTCAATCGTACTAAACGAAGAAACTATCACCTAGATATATACTATATGTATACGTGGTTTAATTTTTTAATCATGGCAGCTACCAGTAAAATATTTTAAACCTTCTTCGAACCTCTGCTTGCTTTGAGATTGATAGTCAGTAATATAAACTCACGATGTAACTTTTAGCAGCTGCACTGATACACTTATTTCAGCTGTAGGTCAAGAAAAGACAAGTAGAATATATCTATATCTTCTTTTTTGTCACATGAGCGTCTGCAACAGCTTCGTAGGTGGACAATTAAGGCCATGGATAAAACGACAATTTAGATTATTCAAACAATATTTCCTTCCAGACGCAGTCATTTTCAGCTGCAATGTGGTATTTCTAGCTTCTTTATTAGAAAAGTGTTCAAACATATCCTGGTAACAATTCATTGACGCGCTGATTTAAATGGGGTAGATCCAGTGCTAGCACTAGTTTTATAAAACATAATTATTTCAAAAGATTTTACTAAAATTAAAGCAAATTATGGTATTTGTGGAAAATATTAAAACCAAAATGTTAGTTTTCGTAAAAATAAGCTACAAAATGATGGGAAATACAAAGAACATTTGATATCTTTCCCCAACGTAGATACTAGTTTACCTTGTTTGTCAGAGTCAATGATCTTGTGAAGGCACGATTGGAAATCCAATATTAAATACCCTCACCAGCTTAAAAATAATCATTTATATTATTTTCATTGCAATCATCTGGCAGTCATTGGTTGTGTTCAGTGAGCCTGAGTCAGCATCAAAGGAAGAAATTACCAGGTCAGAAGCGATGGCTATATCTCTTCCAAACGCCACATCAAGGCTGGATCCCCTCAAGACTCACCACCCTCACTTATCTCATACTATTTAAGGGGGGAGATACATGTAACTGCTAAAACAAAAACGATTTTTTTTTTATTGCATCAAAGTGTTCGAAATACTCTTAAAATATACCAAAAAAAGTTTTGAAGCGATATTCGTGTTAGTTCTCGAGTTATAGCCAGTTATAGACAGCGCGGCGTTCCCCAGGTCGGTGGAGCTTTAGAACTTTAAACGCGCTTTTCTCAAAGTAGTACTTTTTCAATTTCCGTACAAGATATCTCAAAAAATATTGAACCTATTAGGCTAAAATTTATATCACATGTACAAAAGAGTATTATCTCATCGTTGAACCTACATTTTCTTGTAATTTCGGAAAAATAATTAGTTTACCAATGTTTAAAACGTGATTTTTTTTAAAAAAATCGATTTTTTTTTTAAATCTAATATTAATGTAAAAATTTGGTTTTTTTTTCTAAATTTTATTGGTTCACCTTGGAATTATAGATCTCATTAGCATATTTTTTTTTCTCTGAACGTTGCAAGTTTCTCGGAAAAGGCGTTAAGTTGTACGAGGCTGTTTTTGATGTGTTTTTTTCATTTGCTCGCATCGCCTCCATTTTGTGTTGAAAAGTTATTAAAGAAATATTTTCATTTACTATAAGATATGTACTTTGAGGATTTAATATTAAAAATTTTCTGAATAGACAATATCTATATTTTAAGTCAATCTAAAATTAGCAATTTCTTTTCCATTTTACATGTATTTCCCCCCTTAAATACTGTAGATATTGCACAATCCAAGAGAGCTACTATCTTTTTGTTTTCTGATGATACGTGCATTTGTCACAACTCCAAGCAAGCTTACACCATCAGATTCAAACTCAAACACTCCTTCGACACTTCTCTAGAATATTTCACAAAATGGCAAATCGTCGTTGGTTTGGTTGATGATCCGCTAATGGACTCAACTGCCATGCGTACAGTATATACTTCAGACTGAAAGACAATAGCATGACAGTCAGTCTACACTACATGTTAAGGCTCAAATTCGTAGAAAAAACGCCCGAGCCAACTCTTGTGTCTGGCTTTGACCCATCCGTGTAATGCCAGACACCACCATCGGCGGTAGATTCCTTTTTCTTCCAGTTTGACCTGGAAATCAATGTCAAGATACATTATTTTGCTCATGTGGTCCGTGTCTTCCGCAGCGAGTCCAAATTTTCTTCAGCAATCTGTAGGAATATCACTGATTTGAATCGTTCCACATGCCGGAACTTTTAGCTCTTATTCCGCTAAGCTTGAGTTTCTGAAAATGAATCAATACAGGGCCATAAGTCCCACAATCATTTCCAACCCAGCCGTTGAGGAGGTTCTTAAAGCGTCCGTAATACATATGCAAACTAATCATACTACCGCTTCATGCACTAAAATCGGCCTCACTACACATGTGAATATATAGTAGGCCGCCCTAGGCTTTAGAACTCAGGTATTAGAGTAGGCAGATTGGCACCCGACCACTGCTACGCGAGCCTTACCTATTTTGTGCTTCACATAAGCCCCCCAGTTCAGTTTCCTATCTACACTCTAAAAAGTGGGTCTATAATTAATACTTTGATAATAGGAAATACATTCATTTTTTCGTTTAAAATAACGAATCACAAATTTTTTTACACATTCGATGTGCATTTTTTGCTTTTACGTCATACCAGCTGAATAATACACAGCTTTTTGTAAATTGAAGCAAAAAGAGTGTAAATTTACTAGGTTGCTATTCACCTTTGCGCCAAAGCCATAAAATTGCATCATTTTTTAGGGTAAAATTACACGATTTGGTCGTAAAAAAAATATTCTTTTTACGCACTTTTGTAAATTTACATCTTAATAGTAGGAAACCAGTTTCCTACTATTATAAAGATAAAATTCAACCAAAATTTTTTTGAGTGTAGTATAAGGCAAAAATATTTAACACTACTAACAAGTTCCAATGTTAGTCCGTTGAATGTAGGCGTGGCAATAGCCAGCACGCTGTGTTTCCTTGTGAAAAGTAAAAATTCGGCTTTTGTCGGGTTGGGCTTCTCTGGCCTAGATTTGGATATGGTCCAGCACCGATTACATAAGGTCCGAAAAAGTTTGTGGGAACGCACCTTTACCAGGTACCACGATGTAATCTGCATACGCCACCACCTCAAAGCCACTAGCCCTTACATTCTCCAGTATTTCGTTGATTGTCAGTATTCAGAAAATGGGTGATATAATCCCTGCTTGTGGTGTTCCGGTTCTGACAATTCTCTCCGTTTTTGCCTCCGAAAAGGTGGCTTCAGCCTGCTTTTTCTTGAACAAGTCCGATGCCCAGGTCCCCAGAGTTTTATCCACTCCATATCGAACCAAGGCATCGATGATACTTGCAACAATGACATTATTGAAGGCCCCCGTAATGTGTTAGAAGGCTGCCAATGTGAATTCCTTTTGCTGTAAGCATTTTTCTATTGTACCGCCAATTTTATGTTATGCCATTTCTACTAATCTGCCCACTAAATACGCGTGTTGATAAACACAGAGTTTCGCAACTTCAATTTAGCTTTTGATGTACAGATCAAAAAGCCCCTTTAGTGCTGTGAGCAGAAAAGATTTTAAGCTAATTGGTCTAAAGTCCTTCACGTAATGATTCAAGCAGCCTCTGTACGTCCTTCAATGTTCTCACAGAATTCTCTCCATGAGTCGCGCTTGGTTCGTCTTATCTTTTTTTGAAGAGCGGTTGCTTTTGATTTAAACGATCTGGTTTACCATTCGACAAAAATCAACTTAAAAAAGCTTACAGCTCGCATTTATCAGAAATAAAGTCCTCTCTGCATACAGCTAACTTTAAACCATTTTGATCTCACTGTAAGCGACTACGCACAATTGAAATCTCATCTCGAAGTATCAAGTTCAGTGACGGAACTGCCATTACGCCTCAAAAATTTTCGACTTTCGTTTTTTTCGCATTCTTCATGGCAATTGATTACTTTTAATTGCTTCATTACCTCCATCGGCTGTTGAAACAAATCATGTCACCAAATGACTTGATGAGCAGTTTGAAGAGTACGCCATACATACAGGCTCTTCAAAGGCATTCAAAAATGTAGACTATAGCATTATACTGTCGTTATTACAGGAACTTGGATTTTCCTCTTTTATTATATTATCTTTATAACCGATATTGTTGTGTTCGATACAAGATCTGCCTATCTACTCGATTTAAACCCAAAGCTGGAGTGCCACATGTATCGATTCTGCGTCCTCTTCTTTTATTATTTTATGCGATAACCGGCTGTCTCTTCTTTCATGCTTGAAAATTAGTGTCAATCAAATAAGCTTGCGTTACAAATATTCAAAAAGGTCACAGAATTTCCCAAAAAAAGTGGCTTATACCTATTGTGTTTATAGCTATTTAATAAATCTTCACATGCTGCATTCCTCTACGCAAATTAGGGATCTTGGAGTTTCTTTCGATGACAAGCTTAGATTGATTTACACATCTTTGATACTGTCAACTGTGTTTTAGAATTGTCTCAATCATTCGTCACCTTTCAGCTCTCTACTTTTTTGTTCAAATCTCTTGTTAGACTACTCTTAAAAAACGCATCTGTTCTTTGGAATCCATAATGTGAATGTGACTGCAAAGCAATTGAATTAGTCCAACTTGAGTTTCCGCGAACTCTTTATTATTTATTAACATAAATTTCCGAATTTGAAAGACTCTTACCGTCTAACTATAGCCGTTGCTTATTCGCAATATTTTCCTCGATCAGTATTAAGCCTATTTTAAAGCTTTATTATTCCTGTTTAAATTGTACTGTTGGTTTGCCATTCTCTCCAATCATATCTTGTAACCGAGCAGCATTGAAAAACCCGGGGCACTCCGCAACGACTAACTTTATCATGTTTTCAAATTATGTCGCCTCAGTATTCAACTGTAAACTTTAAGTTGATGTAGTCAAATGTTTCGAAGGCTCTTCACTCAGTGAACTAAATCTACTTTGCAAAAAAACTTGACTTCCTCGGAAATTTCAGTTTTTTCAGTGTTAAGTTGACAGCCTTCAGTTTCTAATGGAAAAATAAATTTCGTTAGAAAATTTAAAAGTTTTCCTTGAAGAGTCATTCTAAACGACTGTTTCTTCCCTTTCTTCTCCACATTTGGAGTGCCTCAAGGCTTTATTCGTGGTCGTTCAGTTTTTATCTCACGTGTCAATAATCTCTCTTCAGTTATTAGCTCATTTTATTTTTTATTCGCGAGTTACTTTAAGTTATACAGAAGAATTAAATCTGCAAATGACAGTCCCCAGGTACAAGCTAATTTGATCGTAACTTACCAGTGGCGCTAATCGAACAAGCTTGTCTCTTTCATGTTTACTAACATTCCTTCTTCATTCATTATTTGTATCACTATGCCTCGTTTTTGAGTTCACAAATGTACTGAAGCGTGTAATCAGGAATTTTTCTTAGCCTTTGCTTGAAAATATTTGTTTTAATTTTGTAAATTTATTATTTCTTACTCTTTATCAAAACTGTGTTCCATTTTTCGTTTTCTTCCTCTAGTGTAGATGGCAAAAAAAACTGCTTACCAGTTCTCCGGGTGATCTATTACCACGGGGTATGTGAGGTTTGACTCACTAGAAAAAATACCACTTACAGGTCCGTTAAGTTCCGAGTCGGGATCCGCCTAAGAACAGCTTCAACCAGGTCGTGCTGACTCACTTATCGGTAAGCATCGACTTCAGAAACTACTGCAGCTCCTGGGTCGGTAAGGCAATCCTTTTGCGCAGCACTTTCTCAATGTATGTTGAGAATGTGTGCCAGTTCTCATCGTTTCGCAGTATTGGATCCACAATCGTCTGAAGCGTTGCCTGGTCGATCGTGGACTCAATGGTGCGCTTCAAAATTACGTAGCGGCTGCACAGAAAGAGTGTGTGATGAGCATCATCGAGCTCAGTCACACAGCACGGGCAGTACAGTGTGACCACTTGATCCATACTGTTCAGGTATTTCCTGAAGTAACCGTGCGATGTCAAGAATTTATAAAGGTAAAACTTTACTTCTCTGTGGCTCCGATTAAGGCACCAACGTTGGCCATAAGCCTACTCAGCAAAGTGACGACTTCTAGAGCTCTGTCACATGCCCTGCGGATATGATCCAAATACGTCAGCTTGGTGTCCACGGTCACTTCCAGTTACCTGACCTTCATGAAGCCAACTGTCATGGGCCAACATGTCTCAAGAGCCCGGAGGATGTTCGTCCACTTCGCTGAGTTGAAAGCGTTTTGTACGTCGAGCGTTATCAGCAGGACGATCGGTCTGGCTTGATGATATGCGTCTTCCGCTCCAACAACCTCTGAGATGGCATCGATTGTTGAATACCTTTTTCAGAAACCGTGCTGCCTGCAAGAAAGTTCACCATCAGATCTCACTGCTGATAGCAGCCGCGGCTTGAACAACCCTTCGAGAAACTTTCATGTTGGGTCCAGCATGCACAACGGTTGGTACGCCGATCGATTACCCAGGGCACCCTTACCCTAGTGTACAAGTAACAGTCGAGCTACTTTCCACCGCGACGAAAAGACCCTCGCAATTATACATGAATTATACAAACACAATAATAGGCACGGTTGACTGTCCGCCACGATTTTAAGGACCTCGATCAGACCCCTGAGCCTTCCATTTCTTCAATCTGGACACTGCACTTTTCAGCTTCTTGTTCGTAAAGGGAGGAACATCAATTTGGTGACGATGATGGGATCATCAGTCTTTGGTGAATGCGCCGGGAATAGCGAACCAACGATATGCTCTATGGATATCCCATCCATGAGAGTACTAGGCCGCATGCAGCTAAGTCTACGAGTGACCAATTTGTGGCCATCTTCCAACGGGTAAAATCTATTAAGTCCCTTAAAATTTTTAAGTTTCATGGACGAATAATTCATTAATAACAATTCAAGTCACATCATTGAGCCCTATTATATTTATTTTTCCTGCTCGATTCCAGGCTATTTAATATGAAAACCAATCCACAAAAGCAACAATACACCATTTTCAATGGCTAAATTACGTTCGTTGTTGCATTGCACTAGCCAGAAATAATCATACCGCATCGTTTTGCTCCGAATTGCATTGATAAAAATCATTTCAATCAAATCTTGTTGCTGGCATTCACATGTCAAGCTGTGATTATAGTTTACTCTCAAGGTTCTTCAATGCATGTTCCTGCAATGGTCCATGTGACTCGGGCAACCGAGTTTTTATTATGCATATCCGATATATGCATACTTGCGGCCTAACTCGTCCGCTGACGCGCGCTAATCCATCTGAGGTCAAAACATTGCAAATATCGCTGCACAAACTACGAGATTGTATTGAAATGCATTTGGCAAAATTAAATGGCAACAAAGTTTCTATTTTTGCATTGTAGCAAACCGATTGGATTCATGGTCCATTTGGCACGTTCTTGCCTCCCCCGGGCTTGAGATGTGTTCATTCAGTGTCAGCATTGATGAGCATTCGATTAGCTAGATCACAGCGTATGTGACATGCTGATAGTATCCATCTAGATACCTACTGATTAGATTGCGACGAGTAGGAACAGCCGGAAAAACCAAGACAGTTGCTGTGTGCGATCAAACAAAGTGCGGACGGTGCGGTATTCTTCCATTGTAGGTTGACCGGAAATTGTCCATTGAACGCATTTGTGTCGGCCAATATGAAGCACATCCTGCGCATAAGCATCTAGATTCGGATCGAGCTGAGCGCTACATAAGCAATTTACTGCAATGAAAGCGTGATCTAATACACAGCTACACTAGCCGGATTAGATACATCTCTATGCGTGTATTCTGACTCGCACTTACTTCCAAATTTCTGCAGCTATGTTGTTAGCCCTGCTTAGTACGAATACAGAATATACCAAATTTCGGCTGCACGAAAATTACATGATAAGATTGTGTATGTCTGCTGATTGTTAAGGTAGTTAACGATTAATTGACAAAGTCTGACCATTCGTGTGCCATCACTTTTTGCAATCCATTTATTTCGATTTAACTGTTCTTGTAGACTGCAATTAGGAAAAGTTTTCTCGTTTCGAAACAAACTTGGAGTTGGTCAGTTTCGGATGTGAGTCAGAATTAATGGATTTTGTAGGGAACGTGAAGCAAATTACACTATAAATTTTTTTATGATCTATTACCGGTAAGTTATTGAGGAAATAGTGTAGTGAAATGAATAACAGAAATTGCATTTGTGTTAGATAGTATTGTCAAAAAGGTATACAAATAAATCGCGTAGAGCTCTTTCACTAGTGCTAAAAACTTCAAGCTTGGTTTCTTTTGGTCCTAGTGAAACAAGTGAATTTTTGCTGTTGGTATTTTCTGGCATGTAACTGATATGGTACTCTATCGCTGCTGTATACACTTTGAATTTTTTGAATTTTCAATGTTTGGTTTTGGTTATTCAGAACGATTAGTAAAATTAATTGAATTCAATCAAATGAAGAAATTATTGAGTTCTATGACTTGAGGATATTTTTCCAGGATTCATCCATTTTTTTAGGTTAGTTTTTTATTATTCATAAACACTATTCGAACGAAATCAGAAGTCTATCAATTATGTATACATTTTTGAAACTTCTGGAATTTTCTCTCTAGGGAATAGTTTTTTGAAGCATGCAACATGACGACATGGGCTTTCTGAAATATTTTTGTTTACAAATTCATCATCAAATATTTTATTTTAAAACCAATCTTGTCCTTTTTAAGCTTTTATATTTTAATTTCTTGGCAGGTATCGATCTTATGATCGGTCGGTTCGATAGACACTGAAGAAGAGGGAAGATAACCCTTGAAATATCGATATCTATCAAAAAATTAAAATATATCTAGCTTAAAAAGGAAAAGATTGGTTTTAAATCCAAATATTTTTTACAACCTGGAAAAAAATTGGTTCACTTTAAAAACAATTCACCATCGACTTTAGTACTTAATAATTTTTGCACGCTATGTCATACCTACTGTAGGAATATTTTTATAGATTCAGCTACTTCTTTGATACTCCTTCGAAATAGTTAGTTTGAGGCAGGTTTTACTGATTTTCGAAAAAATCATTATTTTCCAAAAAACTCAAATTCATATTTTAAGGAGAAAGGAGATATTGGTATATATGAATTGTAAGTTTTTTTTTACTAATTTTCTATGTATATATATATACATCAGCCAAATGATTAAGGGAGATAATCTCTGGAGTGGCCGATCCGATTGAGCTAGAGATCATAGATTTATATAACAGGTAGGTCCATGACTTGCTAGAATTTAGTGAATTTTCAGGTACTCCTAAATTTCCAAGCAGTGTAAATTTTTTGTTAAAAAAAGTACTAGGAATGAAAACTTATTATGTTTTGAGTTTGCTTATGATAAAGAAGTGGAAACTTTGAGCCTTGTGTAGGCGCTGAGTGCCTAAAAGAAGAACAATGGATCATCGTGGAATTTTCAGAGCGTATTGATGTGGACTAAAACTTAACATACATGGACTTTCAAGACTGTGCGGGCAACTCTGTGGCTACAGCAGGCTCCTGAAAAAAAATCCTTGAAATCATCGACCCTCCTGAAAATTTTTTGATTTTTGAAAATAAATTCAAATTATTGATAAATTTTGACTTTTGTCCACCAAGTCAAATAAAAATTTTCAAAATTCCGCGGTAAAGAAGAACAGCAACCCGTGATCAAATTACCTCTATTTTCAGCACTCAAAACTTCTGTTCACGAGAACTGACGATCGAATAATGCGATCAATATGAAATTTACAGGACATGTTGGTATTAACACTGTGGTAGTGGTGCTATTTGGAAAAATCACTGAGAAAAAAAACTGGTTTTTGGCCTATAGCATCCGATTTAGCCACCAGATTTTTACCAAATTCACGCATTAGATGAACCTTAAGGCGGCTTTAGATATGCGATGTTTGTCAAACACCTCCTATTCGCCAAATACCGAACACCTAGTCAAGTAATTTGGCTTGGTGCTTGCGGAATGACAAGCACAGTGAATTAGATATTCGGGCAATGCCGAATGTTCGCCAAAACTGGAAGATGAACGAGCTACGGGGATGCGACACAGTGCTCGTCTGCTTTAATGTGAGTTGAAAGTTCGACAAACTACGGGAATAGCGAGCACCCGAATGTTTGTGCTTGGCCTAGGGCAAGCACTAGGCGAGCAACCCAACCACACATGCGAAGTTTGCCAAACTATGTGCTCGGTATTTGTCAAACACCGCATATCTAAAGCCACCTTTACTCTAAGATAGATTTCAAAAAAATTTGGTTGAAAAATTAGTATAGGGTTTCCAGCTATGGCAATTTTGGTTTCCCAAATATTGTAAATTTGCTCAGGAAAATAAAGGTTTTTTCCTTATAACTGCCGATGCAGCAACGAAATCAAAACGAAATTTATGCGGTAAGTGGGTTTTGTTGCATTTCTAATTCTGTAGGAATTTCGTTGAAAAATCGTGAAAGGGTTGCCAGCTATGATGCATTTCGTAATTTATTGATATTTCTTTATCGAGCGACGTTGTCATAAAATTTCAAAATGGGAATGATTCTGCAATGTCAGTTAACAACAAATATTAAGGTTTTGAAAATTTGAAAAGTTTTGAGGATGGTTACCATCACATTCTATTCACTCCTATAACTTCCAGCGCAGCCATTCAATCGAAACGAAATTAATAGGGTGGGTTTAACACAATATGAAGCAGCTATGGTTCTAGCACATAATTGCCAGCACCAGACAATTTCGTGAATATTGCACCAACAGATGCTTCCATTTTGTTTTCATAAGCAAAACATTTACATTAAAATAAGCAACCAATACTTAAATTTTCTGAGTTTTGGAAATTTTTGGGATGGCAACCCCAGACATAGTTTAATCGCTGAAACTTTCGATGATATCCTTGGATGAAAACAAAATTCAAAGGATAGGCTGATTAAACACGATCATGTTATGGTAGATTTATTGCTGCTGTGTTGGACAAATGTTGCCAGGACTGAATATTCATCATTTGTGTTATAGGAAATGCTGTCAGAAAATGATATTTGTTCCTTTGAGTAAGAAATGGTTGATATGATACTACAAAGAAGTGTGTAACGTCTTCACACATTTTTAAGTCCCTCAAAGATAATTTCTTCGAAAATTAGTTTTCTAGCGGTTCTGATGCGCTAGACTTTTTATATTTTTATCCCGTCTAACTGTGCAATTGTCTGCAACACTCTGTTCTCCGGAGGTGGTGAAATAAATAAAAAAAAAACAACGTAAAATTTGGCCATTGAATGTTAAATAGGAAAATGTCATACGAATAAGCAATGCGGACAAGGAATATCCGTTTACTAAATGAGTGCCAAATTCACATTTTCCGAAAATTTCGCTGTCAACCTGACAGGCAGAAAAAATTAAATCGGATGAGTATAATTAAAAAATCAATGTTGTCAATAGATTTCCCATCCTAGGAGCAAAAATATTAATTGATTATATTTTATTTTCATATTTTTAAAACAGGCTTTTTTCATTATCAAGGATCACTGACTTGTACATTACTTCAAATATGACATATGCTCCAGTAATTTTTTGCCTTCAAAGTAAAATTTCATCACATCCAAACTCATGGCCAATATTGAATCCGACGCTTTTGGCTCGCTATGTGTTTTATTTGAAATAATATTGATTTGGTTCTCAATTAAGTAATATAAGGGGGCAAAATGGTTTCCGAGGCCGGAGAAAAGCCGATTTTTGTGATTCTTTTTCTCAGCTTTGAGTGAAAATAATTACTATTTTTTTATAAAATATTAAAGAACTATATTTTGAGAGTATTTAGGAATTATTTTATAAAGAAATATTAATTATTTATCCCGTGGTGGCAGTAGATCAAATGCGCTTCGAAAAAAAGGCGTCGGGCGGTGCGTAAAACTTGGCCTGAGAGTGTCATCTGAAATCAAAAAATCGAAGTGATTTACTTAATATATTAGTTTTTTTCGCGGATGAACGAAATTATATTGGAAAATATTCGATTTCCGATTTTTGGTGCGGTTTTTACTTTGGATGTACCATTTTCACATAAAAATTCAGCCTATGATTGCCTTTAAAACATAGTAAAAAAAAAAATTAAAAAAAACAAAACGATCGTTCATCCGCGAGTATCTATCATATTAAAGATGACCGGCAAAGTTCATTGAGATCGGTGCATTAATTTTTGAGTTATGTTACGCACCGACTTCAAAAATGTAGTTCCGAGTTTCGAGCTAGACTATTTCGGTTTCTCGTGGAAATATACCTGGCAACACGATCATAAAATAACCGGTATCTCTGCGAGTTTTAGTCCGATCGCCTTGAAATTTTCAAAGGATATTCCTGAGATGTTGTACTTCCATATAAAAAAATAATTGAAATTTTGTTTTTGTTTAAGTCGGAAACCATCCTGCCCCCTTAAGGTGAAAGTCGTCAGAACTTTCCGGATTTCAGCAATTGATGGTTCAGCATTGCTTCTCGGTACTCCTGATATGGCAAACTTCTATGAAGTGGCCTCCGATATCCGCAGAAACCGTTTCGATAAACTCCCAGAAGTCAAAAGCAAAAATTGATACTTTGGCCAATTAGAAACAGAATTATCGGCAGCTAACAAGGTGAACCTTGACTTAAACAAGCTGGTATACGGGTTCTGAAATGTGCAAAAACTTGCCAAATATTTGCACTTGTAATGCGTTTCTCACCAGATGATAACCTAAAAACCTCCCTAGGGAAGAATATAGCATTTAGTAACATATCTTCAAACTGCGCCTTTGAAACACGGTATATGATCTGTCCCGCATTTGAGCTGCAATGCATATGCGGCTACGTGAGTCACCCACAAAAGAATTTTGGATGTAATAAAAATAGTAGCCTAAAAAAGTGTTTTCTCTGAGCTCTGGAGCTCCTCTTATAAAGAAAAGCTCTACCATCATTTGAACCAGCCCAATGATGATCCACTCTAGCATTCCTTACACTTCTGTGTCGAAAAAATACAATTTTGGTACTTTACTTTCCTGTACTGGGCCAATCAACGAAAACTTTCTTCAAATTTTGCATTTAGAGAGATCAGAGTTTTTAGTATGTTTCCTGGTACGTAAATTGCAGCAATTTGGTATTTCTACCCTTATAAAAAAATTCATCCCCTGACAATAGTAAATATGAATGTAAGTTGCATGTCTTATATGATAGGTGTATGCCCGTATCCAACATTTACTAAGAGTATCACACGAATATTACCCTATCTGCCGTAAACGCATTTCACAACCGGAACAAGCAAAGTATCGATGGGTGTAATTTTTAAAGAAATGATTCTTACAGGGACACAGCCATTTTTTCTATGACCGTCTTGAAATCCATCAAATTGATTTCATCCATTCCAAAAATTCCTACACATTCGCACCTTCTCACAGTAAATGAAGCCCCAGTCTAAAGATTTTTTTTTGGCTCTATGTGTATATAGTGCAGGTCTGGTCTACCAATTCAGCAAGTGCTAAAATCTTTCTCAGATATAACCTCTTCTCACTATTTCTCATCCTAGGACGGAACTGCAATCCTAGACAAAAGCACCAGGATGACGCAACTCCACACGTGACTGTGACAGCAACCCTTTGTATAGCTGGCTCCTCTCTGCAATCCTACAATACCTGCACTATTATCAACGCAGGATCCCCAGCTTTCACAAGAGGCGGCTCCACCCAATATATCGTTATAATTTGAGGGATCCACATCTTTCCTCACTTCTACAACATCCTCTTTTCTACACTCAGAAAAATTTCACCACTGAAAATTTAATAGAATCAAATTTAAATCAAAAGTTGAAACACTTTGAAATAAAAAACAAATCTTATTTGAATTAAATAATCCCCCACATTCAATAAAAATGATTCCACTTTATTATAAAAATGTTATTTTCATCATTGAATGAAAAATAAAACATTAAAACAAACAAGACACACTTTGATACAGCATTATTGAAATGAGGTCAGATTATTTGAATTTAAAAGAAACGTTTATGGCGCCAAATAATGTTTGAAAATTTTTGATTTGGCGTCATATACGTTTCTTTTTAATTCAAATAATCTGACCTCATTTCAATAACGCTGTTGTCTTGTTTGTTTTAATGTTTTATTTTTCATTCAATGATGAGCATTTTGATATGAAAATAACATTTTTATATTAAAGTGGAATCATTTTTATTGAATGTGGGGGATTATTTAATTAAAAAAAAAAATTCGTTTTTGGTTTGTAAGTGTTTCAACTTTTGATTTAAATTTGATTTTATAAAGTTTTAAGTGGTGAAATTTTTCTAAGTGTACTTCATCGTCACGATATGGTCCTGAAATTATCTACTAGTGGTCAGCTACCTATAACTGCTTTACCAAAATTGTACAGATCCTAACGCTTCTACAGATTCGGATGATTCCAACCAAGATCCGCGAAAATTCGTCACTATCCTTCCTCCTGATGAAAAATATCTTATTTTAGTGCAACGTTGTTCGAAATTCGCTCCACCCTTCTGACTAGAGCAGAAGTGTTGCACCAGGTCCTGCTCCAGTGCATTATAAGTTTTGTTCACACTGATTCATGATACCAGAAGCCTGAATGGCTGTGAAGACAGGACCTTTGTAAGAACTTTATAAGCACCATTTGAAGAAATCAAAACACTTTATGTGTTACAGATAAGATACAGATAAATTTGTAGAGTTTATGCTTTTATTCGTTGACAATGGATTAGTTTTGCTAGAACATAGTCTTGAAAAGCTTCTGATTTTAATTCTGGACCTGTTGATTCCTTGTCATGTAATAATGCTTCAATTGAAGTATTTCAGCTCGTAGATTCTCAGAAAAATGATTTTTCGTGAGAATAATTTGTTTACACAAAACGTATATTTTGACATCTAATCGCTAAAATTTGACATCAATGTTTGAAAGCCTTAGCTGTTTTCCTTGTTGCAAAAAATCAAGTCGAATCTCGATATCTCTATATCAAAAAGACTGCTTCTTTACGGCTTATATAAATAAGCTATTTCGAATTACTCTCGATTCCACGTTCAATACAGGCTATTTTTAATTATATCTCTAAAATCTAATTGATTATTTCATGTTCAATGCTCAAGGGCGAAATGACAGACAACAATACATGACAGCTTTTCATTGATGATGATTAGATCATTATAAATAGATGTCCCTGTTCAATAATTGATTATTTAACTCACTTCCAAATAAACTCTCAAGTAAGTAATCGTCCTTAATGACTCGACCGACTTTTCGTATTGTAAACAAAATCCCAATCCAAGGTCAACCAAACATTTCCGACAAAACACGATACCTCACCTGCATATACTGGATCGAACTTCAATCGTGCTAGTATCCGGGGTGTCATTGTAAACTTCCGTTTTTTTGTAGTTCTGTTTATAGCTGTTTGTTGCTGTTTAAAACACTATCAAAACTTCACATGTAAAAATAATATTCACTAAAATTGAAATCAGCTAGCTTTCACACACGACCTTTAAGCTCAGCCTACTATTCACAATTAGTAATAGAAAACTATGCCTAAAAGAAAAATCAAGGACGTGATCGACACCGTAACAAAGGACACGCTACTAACTTTCAACTTCACGCGCGACTACGCTCGAAGTAAATACGTCGTCCACCACCTATCGGAACCATATTGTGTCTGAAGGCCACAAAACGAATTTCCTTCGACTTGGTTTCGTTAAAAGCGCGTAGGTGATTCCGACGAGAAAGAAAAAAGAGCCCAAAAAGGATAATAACTATAGGTAGAATATTTCTAGCTACAAACTACCCCAGTCCGTATATTACGGCATAACGCATCGCATGCACTCAACGGTTTTTTTCGCGCTCAAATTTGTGTAGGGTGTTTGTGGAACAGTCGGAAGGAGTGTCGGTAAACAAGGTAATCGACGAAATACTCAGGTTGTAATATTTTTGTGGCTACTTTGGAGGGTGGTCGAGAGTCCTGGTCGCGCTTGAAGACAATGACCGGTTAATTTTCGACAAGCAGGTGGGGAATGCGCTTTCTTTGGTCAGTCTGGTGGTTGCGTGGTAGACATAAGGACTAAAGGGCTTGTCAGACATGAGTCCATTCGTCCATGCGTTTTTAGATTAAACGAGTCAAGTCAACTCAAATTCAGTTTTTTGAAGGCACGGTTTTGAAGTGGTCGAATACGGCGATTACTATATTATTACTTTCGCTCTTTGTCATTTAGAGATGATTAGTGGATGGATGGGTTGATAAGGGGATGGATTTTACAGGCTTGTAATGATGTTTCTTTTTTTATTTTCATATTATTAGAATGTATACGAATATATTAAACATTATATACATATATATGTATATATGAACCTATATACTATACATAGACCTATATTTTATATATATACATATATATACATACATATGTATATATATATATATATATATATATATATATATATATATATATATATATATATATATAGCGGAGGAAGGAAAAACCACGAAATTCTGATAGGGAAATTCGGTTTGGGCATTAGAAACGGTAGAGGAGAGAGATTGGTCCAATTCGCTCACCAACATTACATAGCAAACTCGTTCTTCAAGAAAGGCCAAAATAGGAGATGGATTTGGCAAGCCCCAAATGGAACCACTACGAACGAAATTGACCTGATTCTAACCGACAAAATAAGAACAATAAAGGATGGATCAATAATCAATAATTTCAGGACAGGAAGCGATCATCGTCTGCGTACAGCAAAGATTACCCTAGATCTAAAAACAGAAAGGCTCAGACTAGTCAGAAAACTAACAAGAGCAGGTATTAGCAGCGACAACGTCAGAGACAACGCCATTCTCTTCCAAGAAATGCCAAATTTCAAAATGCGTAGTAAGGACGCAACGCACCTCGCAAAAACCATCTTGAAGTGTGCCGAAGAAGTAGGTGGACCAAACGTAGACAGTAAACACCGCAAGCTCTCAAACGAAGCAAAGGCCTTACTCAGAAACCGTAGGAAAATGAAGTTATCCTCGAACATCTAAAGGATTGAATACATTGAAACCTGCAAAACGATTAGAAAGAAGATAACAGAACATGTAAGAAAATATAACGAAAAATTAGTACAGAGCTTCATCGAAAGTAATAGGAGCCTCAACAAAGCGAAAAGAGCACTATTGATTGGTAGAAACCAAGTGATTGCTATGCAACACGAAAATGAAAGGGTATTCGATAGGAACAAAATACTAGAGATTATAACCAACTCCTATCAGAATCTCTACAAAACCCCCGAAACAAGCCAAACAATAACAGCGACTATACAAGAAGCACCTGAAGAAGATGTCCCAGAAGCTCTCACTGATGAAGTGGAAGCGGCGCTGAAACAAATGAAAAATGGCAAAGCAGCTGGCAATGATGGCATCACAGCCTGAAAACATGGAAGATTCTGGCGGACATATTCACAAGCTGCTTCAGAACAAGGTAAATTCCTGACCAGTGGAACAGCGTCAATATAATTCTGATCCACAAGAAGGGGAACAGGGAAGATATTAGAAACTACAGGCCGATAATTCTACTCCCTGCGTTCTACAAAGTATTCACTAAAATCATCAATAACAGAATACAATCAGCCTTAGACACAGAAAAACCTCGAGAACAGGCAGGTTTCAGAAGTCGCTTCAGCACCATAGACCACATTCACACTCTGAGAGAAATCATGAGCCGAGCGGATGAGTATGAACTCCCCCTTGCCCTGGCGTACATTGACTTTGAGAAAGCTTTTGACTCAGTATACCCCGCGGCAATAATAAGAGCACTTATAAACCAAGGTATCGAAAAACCATACGTAGAAACACTGACCAACATCTACAGGAACGCCAAAGCGAAAGTCAAAGTGTTCGATGACACGCCAGAGTTTCCCACACAAAGAGGTGCTAGACAGGGGGACACCATTTCGCCAAGACTCTTTAACGCCACCCTGGAAGAAATCTTTCGAGGCCTAGTATGGGACAATAAAGGCTTTATCATAGATGGAGAACGGCTAAGTCACCTACGATTCGCAAATGACATAGTCCTTCTCGCCCGAAATCAGGGGGAATTACAAACGCTACTCGAGGATCTAAGCTCAGTTAGTGAGATAGCAGGACTAAGAATGAGCCTCAATAAAACAAAGGTTATGTACAACAAATTCATAACGAGAGGTCAGGATAGAATATCAATTAATAACACAGATTTGGAAGTGGTAGATGAATATGCGTATCTGGCCCAAACAATAAGCAACTCAAGATCGCTACTACCCGAAATAAACAAAAGAAGAGAGCCTTTGATGGATGCATTCTGCCAGTCATGACTTATGGCTGTGAAACATGGACTCTGACAGCAGATACCACAAGAAAGTTTCAGGTTGCCCAAAGAGCAATGAAGAGATGCATGTTGGGCATCACAAGAAGCGACAGGAAAAGACTTAACTGGATAAGAGCAAAAACACGGGTAACTGATGTGATTAATAGAATCAGAAGTCTCAAGTGGCAATGGGCCGGGCATTTGGCAAGACTATCGGACAATAGATGGACCACAAAAGTCATGGATTGGTACCCAAGGGGAATCAAAAGACCGAAACGGCGCCCGAAACTAAGATGGGACCATGACATAAGAAAGCTAGCCGGCATAGCCTGGACACGTATAGCCAAAAATAGACAAAAATAGAGGGAAATGAGAAGCCAATACTTAGGGGAGGCTATATCATGATCCGTATGCATGATTGACAAGCTGACAATGATAATGTTGATGATATAGATATGTATTTCCGCGAGGCGTAATGCTTACTGCAAATATATTGGATTTTCTATTAGGGCTGACTGGTATGGCAGTTTTTGTAATTATTTTAGTGACGCATGATACCATACAGTTTGCAAATTATAGTGTCCATATGGTGAAAGTCAACAAGGCATATTTAAATAGTGATAAATTTTGAATTGTTTCCGCGAAGCAAATCTATAACTTTTTATGTTCCGATAATGTTCCACTAAAAGAATTAGAAAAACTGCCATACCAGCCACCCTTAATAACATATCCAATATATTTCCAGTACGCCTCGTGTGTATTTCCTCATGGTATCACGTTTACATAACAAGTTATCATAAATCGAAATTTAAAAATAAAATCATTTTCAGACAGCCAGGGCCCACAAACGGAAAAAAAATTTAAAACATCGTCGTGATCAATCTTAGAACATTACTAATTCCCATTCCTCATTTTTTTTTTACAACTTTTTTGTCTCTGTACAAATAAATTGGTTCCAGAAAATTGTATATATTTATCCATACAAAGTTTGTGTCTAGATATTCGTATGCATTCAAATATTTTCGTAATAGTCATGCACGTAAGAATGCAAAAAAATTATTATCCAAATCATCATATAATAAAATAATCATCCGCAAAACATATATTTAAATGATCATCAACGAATCATCCACACATGACACTGAGCAAAAGAAATCATTATAAAATCTATTGTACATGAATCAGCATACTCCACCTCCTTCGCTTTAGACCGCCTATATAAACAAAATCGAATTGACTCCTGTAAGCAAAACACGCTAGATCGCATGGACGCGCGGACGCATGGATTCATGTCAGAGAAGCCCTTTATGGTTAGAGATTTTGTTGATGTGACGAACAATTTGCAAGAATACTTTGAAATCCTCAAGTTAAATGAAGTGCTGTTTAGAAAAATAAATGTTTCTTAAAATGTTGTCTAGACAAATATTCTGAAAAATTTATTATTACTAAAGGTCTATGATTTCGTTCCGGTTAAAAAATCTGAAGTTAGTTTTAAGGCATTCGCATTCGAAACGAATTAGGTTCAAGTAAATTTCAAAAATGAGCCTTTGTAAACATGCTGTTCAAGTTTTGCTCGACACCATTCAAAGCTTTATCAAATATATCAAATTTAAGTACCTACTTCGTTTATTGCGATATCTTGATTGTATCCATACTATATACAGAAGTGGCCACAATTATTTACACAACGCTAATCATGAAGAAAAATTTGAATGAAATCAAAATAACTCCTTCAATTTTTATTACAACAAAATGAAATTTTATTCAGTTATTCATTGCCAAATTCATAGTTACTTGATAAAAGCAAAATTGAAATAAAACATCACAGAACAAAAATAAAAATAAAAACTAAGTGGCCAAAATTATTTGCACACCCGTCATTACGGCCAAAATTATATGCAATGGATGGTTTCCGCCTCGTTTTTCCGAAAAATCTGGGAAAAAGGTAAATTAATTGTTAGCCTTAATAAAGAACGGGTAATTTGTGACCATTACCTAATACTTGATGTTGCCTCCCTTGGCACGAATAACCGCTTCGAGTCTTGCTGGCATTGAATCAACTAAATTCTGTATAGTTTCGATGGATAGGACCTGCCATGCATTTAAGATGTCTTCCGAGGCTTCAGCTGCCGATTTTCCAATTTTTTGAGGAATTGTTGATTTCATCAAATGCCAGACATGCTCAATGACATGCAAATCAGGGCTTTGTGGAGGCCATTTCATGACTTTTTGCCTAACGTCCGATAAAAACTGTTGAATCCGTTTTGAAGTATGGATTGGTGCATTGTCCTGTTGTAGTATAAAATCAGGACCAATCAAATAATCGCCGGCAACAAATGCAACTTCGTTCAATATCTGGAGGTATTCAGACGAACGCATCTTTGTTGGACAATCAACAATTGGACCAAGCCCATTGTAACAAATACAACCCCATACCATTATTTTACCACCATGTGAATGGCGCGTAGGGATACTGACGGCCTGATTTTTCTTTTGTTGTGCATTGGAATAGTAGAAATGTCTACCGTACGTTCCGTCCAATGACATAGCACTTTCATCTGTCCACAAAATTTGTCTCCAAAATTCGACTGGCTTATTTCTGTGCTCAAATGCAAACTGCAAGCGAACTTCCCGATTCTTTGGAGAGATGTACGGCTCTTTTCGGATGACGTATGCTTTTATACCTGCCTCGAAAATTCTTCTCCAAACTGTTGTTCTACTGATTTTGTAATTTCTGTTCTCGTTAATACTATTTATTATGTTATTGATCTTTTCGCGACTATTGCGCAGCATACACCGACGTATTACAGTATCTTCCCTTTCACTTGTTGCCCTCTTCCGACCCCTTCCTACTGCATTTTTAACACTGCCAGTTAAATGTTGTTTTTTTACCTGGTAATAAACGCTCCGCCTGTGACATTTAAATTTTTTTGGCAATTTCTTTAGCGGAAATACCGCTATTAAATTCAGCAACGATTGCCACCCGCTTTTCGATTGAGAGTCCAACGTTTCTAGTTTCTGTCACTAACTAGTTTATTACAATGAAATCTAATGTCAACTGATGTCCAACATTTGTTCCAGCTTTATCACTGATCGAAACAAAGTCGAAGAATTACCGTTAATTTTCTGGAAAATTGTTCTTAGTGTGTGCAAATAATTTTGGCCATAATGACGGATGTGCAAATAATTTTCGCCACTTAGTTTTTATTTTTATTTTTATTTATGTTCTGTAATGTTTTATTTCAATTTCGCTTTGTCAAGTAACTATGAATTTGGCAATGAATAACTGAATAAAATTTCATTTTGTTGTAATAAAAATTAGAGGAGTTATTTTGATTTTATTCAAATTTTTTTCATGATTAGCGTTGTGTAAATAATTGTGGCCACGACTGTATATCTATTTCACAAAATCGTGCTTTTAAGCATAATAATCCAGGGATGTGTTGGATAAAAAGTATCGATTTTTGTGACTTTGCTACTAGAAGGAGCTTGCTGCTATAATAATGTGCTTCCAAGCTCCAGCCATTTTAAGCTTTTCATACAGTAAACAGCTTTTAAGTAGTCCACCTAGCAGGTTTTTGGCTACGAAAAATCTGAAAAATCTCCGTGTGTTTTAGTTCTAAACAGACTGATTAGATGTAGCTTCTAAAAATGTGTCTAAAAATGGTTGAGTAAACGACGCGAACTACGAAAACGGAGATGTTTATACAAAATTTTAACACCATTTTAAATTTGGAATGGAAGTTTTTAGGTTTAAAAACTTCATACAATGTTGCTAAATCTTTATCGATGAAAAATATTGAAACTAAAACCAATAGTAGTAAAACTGGAAGTTTATTGTTTTCGTTGTATGAAATACATGTATGATGAGTATTAAATTGCAGTAGATTATTTTTCTTTATTTTTCTTGCAGTACATCTGTTGAAATTTGATGCCGTTTACTGTGACATTGCATTTGAGCTTCATCTATTGCATTTTACAAAGTTTAATACTTGTTTAAGCTAGCTAGCATGTTTAGTAAATTAGTTTCGCTCTTTTTAGTTATATATGCAACTAAGAATGAATAGGAATTTCCCTAATTCTTAATCCTGGAATATAACTGTATATTGCAATTTATTTTCTTTAATATGGAAAAACTGAAATTAACAATAGTATGTATTTTTCACCAAACGACTAAACTCGGATCTAATATCAAAAAATATATAAAAAATATTATATATTTTTTGTTGAATATGCTTTGTTATATTTTTCAAACAATAGTTGTATTTTAAATGCATGTAAGAAGACTTCTATGTCTACACAAATGCATATGTCTATAGAAAAATCGATTTATTGCAATTAAGAGCAATCTGCTGCAACTTCTGAGTTTTATTTACTGCACAAAGAAAAACTAAAACGACAGCACTGCCACGTAGCTATGTTTCTTTGGGATTTTCCGGACACTCGGAAAAATCCGAAAAAACGAAGTGTGTTTTAGTTGTGCCGTTTTCGTTTTTTAGATGTGCCGTTTTCGTACAGAAATGGCTGTGTAAATGGACGAAATATAAATCGGAAAAAACGACGAATCATGTGCGAAAATGACGAGAATGGAGGAAATGTTTTTTTATTAAAAACTATAAAATTAGTTAATTTTTACTGCTCTAAATTGCAATAGATTGATTTTGCCATAGGTAATATACATATGTGTACATATAAGTCTACTTCGGGCATTTAAAGAACTAACTACACATTAAAGAAAAAATATAGAAATTTTGTTTAAAGATATCAGATTCGAGTTTAATCGTTTGATGAAAAATAATTGTTAATTTCAGTTTTTCCATATTAAAGAAAATAAATTACAATGTCCAGGATTCAGAAGCGGTGAAATTCCTGTTCATTCCTAATGCCTAGTACTATACTCTTCGCGAAACGAATTCAACGGTCAAATCCCATACAAAAGAGCTTTACTGACGAATTGAAAAGCTCTTTTTGTATGGGATTTGACCGTTGAGTTCGTTTCACGAAGAGTATAGTACTAGGCATAATACAAAATGGCTAGCGGTTGCACACAGAACTAAGCAGAGTGGATCTGACTTACTAAATATGCTAGCTAGTCACGTATGCAAAACAATTTGTAGACGAAAAGAAATATGATGCGCTGTTGCAGACAGTAAACAAACACCTGCAACAAGCGCATCCTAATCCACGAAACGACATGGGAACGTCGCGAGATAGACATTCCCATTGTAGTCAGCATATTTAGAAATGCATTATGTTTTGATTCTCCAATAGTCAGCAAATCTAGGATGGATAAATAGTTTTGCATGCGTGGCCGCGAGACAGTCAGTTGCAATCAGGTACAAGTGTCCGGTCTGTTAATTAAATAAAATATAATTCGTGAAAATAAGAATTTTGTGTAACAGTTCAAATAAGTAATTCGAAATAAAGTTTTTTTTTAAAACGAACAACACTCGGCTACATTGTTGGCGCAGTCGGCTAAAAACAGTTCGCGACTTCGAAAAACCGCAAAGGAAATTCGAGATAAAGTGAATAATAAAAAATAATACTAATTCTTTGGAAAGCCGCAAAAGGTACCCAAAGTTTTAACAATTAGAATTTGGAAAGCCGCAAAGGTTCCCAATATTCTTAACAATAAATAATAATTCTTTGGAAAACCGCAAAAGGTACCCAAAGTTTTAACAATTAGAATTTGGAAAGCCGCAAAGGTTCCCAATATTCTTAACAATAAATAATAATTCTTTGGAAAACCGCAAAAGGTACCCAAAGTTTTAACAATTAGAATTTGGAAAGCCGCAAAGGTTCCAAAATTCCTAACATAAATAATATTACTTTGGAAAGCCGCAAAGGACACCAGAGTAATTATAACAAAAACCAGTGACATAACTAATAATAACGATCAGAGAAACCAGTCGTTTTTACGATAAGCCTCTTTTAAGGTTTCTTAAACACCCATGGCTGAGGCTGGTATGGGATCTGATTCGGTTAATTACTACAATTAAAAAAAAAAAAAAAAATTTAATAAATAAACTTGTGAAGTTTTGAACAGTGTGTGAACAGATTAGAACAGTGTGTGAACAGATCAGAACAGTGTGTGAACAAATCAGAACAGTGTGTGAACAGTGTGAAACAGTGAACTGAAAAAAAAAAACAGAAAAAGAACAAGTGGCAGAAACTCTTTCAACAAGATATATATACACACACACAGTAAGTTATTTTTATTTTCTATTTAAAACCTGGACCGAAAGGAAAGACGAAACCTTTATTATACCCTTAATCGAAAAAACCTAACCATGGAAGTGCAAATACAAGCATTGCTAGAGCAATTGCTAAAGCGGGAAAGTCAATTAGAACAATTGGCCTCCGCATTAGAAGAAATCACTCTTCACCAATCCTCAGGAGACAGAGGGAAAATCCTGAAGGAAATTAGATATATGACAAATTTCACGGGTCAGGGCGATGTTAGCGTTGTTTGCTTTATCAACAACATCGAAAATTACCTGAACGGGATAACAGACGAAATTACAAAAAGGGCGGCAATAAGGACGATCTACTACGAGAAAATCCTGGGGGAAGCAAAAAACGTTATAATCAACATTCCACAGCCAGACAACTGGGAGCTTATAAAGGCGTACCTGAAACTTCATTTCAGACCAAAAACACAGCCTGGAGAGATCTATCGGAGAATATCAACTTTACGAGTCAACACAGTGGCCGAACTAATCGAGGAAATACAAAAAAATTAAGCTTAAAGCGGATGAGCTTATAAACTACTATAGAACTGATAATGGAATAGATTTAAGTAATGTAGACTCTTTATTAGTTAATACTATTAAAGAAATTTGTCAAGGGGTTCTTTTAGACAAAATTTATGAAGAAAGAAATATTAATGATGTACTCAATATAATGCAATACAGAAGATACGAAAACCATTGTATTCGACCAGAATATAAAAAACATAAATTAAATGGTCATTTCAAAAATAATTCAAAATTGCAAGACCGACAGAACGAAAGAACAGACAACAACTTTTACAAGAACAAAAACAAACAGAACAGAAATTTGGAAAAAGTGGATAAGAATTATGACCAAGACAATCAACAGCACACGAATTCTCGAAATGCTGGAAACAAAAGTCAGCAGTCGCGAAATTCCAATCGCTACTATAATTCTAACCACTACAAAAATAATAATCGATCAGATCGATATAGACAAAATTCGGGCTATTACAATCACACACAACCAGAACCTATGGAGATCGATAATATTCAATCTTCTAACACCGATGTAAAATCAACAACCGCAGAAATAAATACTGCTCATAATGAATTTTTTATCAACTAGCCTCGGAAAATCTTCCTTTGATCCAAATCACATTAAACAAAGTAAAGTACGTAGCACTTATTGACACTGGATCTTCTTTTAGCATAGTAAACGATAACATTACTGGGTTTAAAATAATTGATATCGAACCTCTTAGTTTTAGCACTATTACAGGCAACGACACGGTCCGCTCTGAAATGCATACACCGGCTCCAGAAGAATTCAGACTTCATCCAAAAAGTTTGATCCGATGGAAAATAAAATCACTGCCTAACCGAAAATACCAATTTATCTTGGGCGTCGACCTATTGAATAATCTTAATACAAGTATCGATTTAGAAAATAAGACATTATGTATCAACGATCAAATCATTAGATTCTCAAATAGTCTTTATTCTCAAAATAACATCTATACTCTGGAAATAGTAAAAGATAGTTTTCTAGAACATTTAAAACTAAATCATCTTAACAAAGAAGAAAACCAAGAAGTAATTAAACTAGTTAATAAATACAAAAACTTATTTTTTAAAGAGGGAGACGTCCTTACAAGCACACCGTCAATCTATCATGAAATAAAGACTACAACCGATCAGCAAATCAATTCCTAACTTTATCGTTATCCGCCTGGACTCGATGATGTAGTTAGGAAAGAAATATCGGATATGGAAAGACAGGGTATAATACAGAAAAGCAGCTCTAAATATTCGAGTCCAATAATTGTTGTGCCGAAGAAGGGTGACAACTCTGGGACGAAGAAATATAGAATAGTCGTAGATTACAGGAAATTAGACGATGTAACTGTGGATGACAAATTTCCAAAACATCGATTCTGTACTCGACAAACTGGGTAGAGCCCAATATTTTTCCACTATTGACTTAGCCAAGGGCTACTATCAAATTCTTGTCAAAAAAGAAGATAGACCCAAAACAGCCTTTGTCACACCCCACGGTCTGTACGAGTTTCTAAGGATGCCTTTCGGTTTAAAAAATGCGCCAGCGACATTTCAAAGGCTCATGAATGATATCCTTAGAGACTTCATTAACAAGACATGTGTGGTTTATCTCGATGATATCCTAGTTTTCAGCACGTCATTGAAAGAGCATATCAAGGCAATAACTGACATTTTCGAAACGCTTAAATTTCATCGTCTGAAAATCCAAATTGATAAATGCAATTTTTCGCAAAAGGAAACCAATTTCTTAGGGCATGTAATTACAAAACAAGGCTACAAACCAAACCCAGACAAAATTAAAACCATTCAACAAGTTAGTTTACCTAGAACAGAAAAACAAATCAAGAGTTTTCTTGGATTGACTGGTTTTTACAGAAAGTTTATTCGTGATTACGCTAAAGTTGCACAGCCAATGACAAAGTATCTTAAAAAGAATACTAAAATTAATATAAAGGACCCAACCTATGTAGAATCATTCGAGAAACTTAAACTTTTAATTTGCTCTCCACCTATTCTTCGCTACCCAGATTTCAGTAAAACTTTCCAATTAACTACTGACGCATCTAATTTTGCGATAGGAGCTGTGCTTTCACAAGAAGGACACCCTGTTTGCTATGCGTCTCGCACATTAAATACTCATGAAAGGAACTATGCGGTTACTGACAAAGAATTTTTAGCCATAAAATGGGCGGTGAACTATTTCCGACCATATTTATATGGTAAAAGATTCAAGATCTACACCGATCATCAACCAATTAAGTTTCTACACGCAAAGTATCGTGGAAAAGATATGTCTCCAAGGCACCAGAGATGGCTTCTGTAACTGGGAGAGTATCAATTCGATATAGAATATTTGAAAGGAAAACAGAATAAAGTAGCTGATTTTCTAAGCAGAATCGAATTACCAGAAGAAGATGATAATGCCAGTATGATAGTTAACAAAACTGACTGTAGCTCAAATTCAGATCTAGGAGTCCTGTTTAATGTCGAAGGGGATGATGACGCCTCAATGGTAACAGTTCATTCGGCGGATGAAGAATTTCTTGATCATATTCCTATAAAGGAAGAAATAGTCAACAAATATAGAACTCAGATTATTTTAACTAACGACAAAACTAAAGATTTCGAAGTAATTCACAAAAAACGAGTAATATATATTGCGGAGTACGAATTCAATAATCTTCATGATATATTCAGAAGATATATAAAAAAGGGAATAACCGGTATTTATTCATATATTTCGGATAGAAAATATAACATTGTACAAGATAAATTACGGGAAATGTACTCAAATGACAAGCAAGTTAAATTTATTAAATGTTCTTTTAGAGCTCAAGATATTGACACAGAAACCGAAGCAGTCAAGCAAATCTCATTCTATCACGTGAGAGAAAGTATGCACTCTGGGATTCAGGAAACTTTCAATGCTATCAAAAATAAAATATATTACCCGAAATTACTTGAACTAATTCAAATTGTAATAAATCAGTGCGAAATCTGTCAGGGCGTAAAGTACGATAGAAATCCAATAAAACCTAAGTTCGAGTATACTGAAATAGCCGATGATATTAACGAAATATTGCAAGTTGATATCTATACCATAATGAAAAATTCATTTCTCACTATAATTGATAAATTTTCCAAATTTGGATCAGCTTATTTTTTACCTGATCGAAATCATATAACACTTATTGAAAAATTCGAAGAACATTTTGCTAGAGTTGGAGTTCCTAAATTAATAGTAGCAGGAAATGAATTCAATGGAACATTAATGAAAGAATTTTTATCAACAGAAAATATAGAGTTGCATCTGACGAAAGCTCATAGTTCTACAGGGATCGCAGATATCGAAAGATTCCACGAAACTCTAGTAGAAAAAGTTAGGATTCTTGCTTACGAAAAGAGCGATTTAATGCCACAAAGATTAATACAGCAAGCAATTCGTAATTATAATGAAAGATTCCATTCAACGATTAAATACACACCCAGTGAAGTACAATATCATAAAGTAAATTTCCAAAAAGTGAAAGAAAATTTGGTAAAATCTAAAGAAAAATGGTTGGAAAAAGCAAATAAGAACAGAGAAGAATATATAGAAACCAGATCAACCGGTTTCATAAAGAATTACAAGGCCGTCAGACGAAAGTGGCAGCCTAAATATGTAAAAGCAAAACTCAAGAACGTTCATTTTGCCAACATAAAAAGATCGCCAAAATATTTTCAACCGGAAACACCGAAACTATTAGAAGAATTCCCGGAACTTGCGGAATTCAGTGATGAACAAAATAAAATAATAAATCAATCTTTAGAAATGGGTCCACCAAGTCAACCAATTATAACAAAATTTAATATCGTCATAACAAAAAGTGATATTTGCACTTTATTAGAGGGAAAATGGCTCAACGATAATGTAATTAATTTTTATCTTAATCTCATCATGCAACGTAGTGAAGAAAACTCAACATTATTACCTAAAGTATATGCTATGAATACTTTTTTCATTCCACGACTTCTTGAGGCAGGATATAATGCAGTACGAAGATGGACACGAAACGTAAATATTTTTTCCTATGACATTCTTTTAGTCCCTGTTCATGTAAATAACGCACACTGGTGTTTAGCAGTTATTAACCTCGTGGAAAAAACAATCAAATATTATGATTCATTAGGGAAACCAAATTCAAACGTTTTGAGCAGCTTAGAGCACTACATGAAAGCAGAATCGGTAGATAAATTAAACATTCCATTAGAACCATCGGAATTCATTCAGGAAAATGTCACAAATTTACCCCTTCAAAGCAACGGAAATGATTGCGGTGTATTTAGCTGTGTTTTTGCAGATTATGTTGCTAGAAAACGAAATCTTACATTTACGCAAAAAGATATTCCATATTTCCGACGAAAAATCGTTTTAGAAATTGCGCAAGGAAAGCTTATATTTTAACAATTTAAATAAAAAAGCTTCTATTCAAAAATCTTCTCCAGAAGCCTCTCAAAACAATTCTTATTATTTTTAGATGTTGAACATTATACTTACATTAATATGGACACTTAACTTGGTATTGGGACATCTTAACATTTACGACATATAGGAACAAACAGGATTTGTCGAAATTCAACTCAACGAAGCTGAAATCGTCACGAAATCCAGTATAATCATTCATCAAATTAATATAACTGAAATTCTGAATATTTTAACTAGTTTTCAAGCCAACATTGCTAATTTAGATATACAACAAAAAGAGTTACTATCCACTGAAATTAAACATATGAAACAAAAAGTAAAAACTCTTATGCCAAAAAACAATAGAAATAAAAGAGGTCTAATAAATCTGATAGGCTCTGCTGAAAAATGGTTATTTGGTACTATGGACGATCAAGACCGACAAGATATAGAGAATCACCTACAGACATTAGACAAAAACACTCACAACTTAATTGCTACAGTTAATCAACAGATACTAATAAACCAAAATTTTAGCAACACATTCAAAAACTTAAACAAAATTATTAAAAATGACAGAGATATTATTATGAGAAACATAAATAGTTTGGAAGGAAAAAATATTGCTAACAATTATTATTATGACCAAATGTTCAAAATTCAAATTTTAAAAGCCAAAATCGAACAAATACAAGACAATGTAGTTTCAGCGAAGTACGGAATACTCCATCCGAACATATTAACGGACGAAGAAATTCAGAAATTTGATATAGATTTAAACAAAATGAAATTAATTAAACTTGGTGTTGCTCAGACAAAAAATGATATGTTGATATTCGCTATGAAAATACCTACAGAATGTGTGAAAGTCAAACTTCGTCTCATATATCCAATTCCAAACATTGAACATAGAGAAATAGACTCTTCCAATGAATTAGTTTTTCAATATAATGATAAAATGTACAAATACGAACCCCTAAAATCGATGAACGAACTAACACAAAGTAAACATTGTATCTACAAAGAAAATTGTAAGTTGATCGTAAATAATGAAACAGAAATATCTGAAATAGACCAAGAAACAATTATTATTAAAAACGCATATAATTTAAATGTAACCCAAAATTGTGACGACCGGAAACTACACATAAATAACAATGTACTTATTCATTTTAACGATTGCGAAATCAAAATTTTGGATCATTATTTTTCTAACAAAAAACAATATTTCAATGAAAGATTTTACTACCCGTCCCCGAAAAATTATGAAAATTTCACAAGCAAAATAACATTAGAAGAACTAAGCAATGTAAATATAAAAAATATAAATAAAATCGAAGAGCTTCAATATCATAAGAAAATATCAAATGGCATTAATTTAACCCTTCTTATTGTTTTAACAATGTTTATAACTATATATTGCGTAATTTGCATAAAAAACCAAAAACAATGTAAAATAAATAATAAAAATAGAATTCAGGAGAATTCAACTCAAAAGGGGGGAGAAGTCACGTATGCAAAACAATTTGTAGACGAAAAGAAATATGATGCGCTGTTGCAGACAGTAAACAAACACCTGCAACAAGCGCATCCTAATCCACGAAACGACATGGGAACGTCGCGAGATAGACATTCCCATTGTAGTCAGCATATTTAGAAATGCATTATGTTTTGATTCTCCAATAGTCAGCAAATCTAGGATGGATAAATAGTTTTGCATGCGTGGCCGCGAGACAGTCAGTTGCAATCAGGTACAAGTGTCCGGTCTGTTAATTAAATAAAATATAATTCGTGAAAATAAGAATTTTGTGTAACAGTTCAAATAAGTAATTCGAAATAAAGTTTTTTTTTAAAACGAACAACACTCGGCTACATTATTAGCTAGTTACGTACGATGATCCCATTAAATTCCAAAAATTATTTCACACGGCTATGCAAAATGCACAGCCAGATCATCATGAGTCCGTTACACGCGCAGCCAATAAAAATCTCACGCTGCATTTTCCACAATTATAAAATTTCATCGCGCAGACGAACATTTGATTGGTCAGCAGTTTTCACGCAGGGATAAAAACGATCCCGTACGTAATACGCCCCCAGTCGATCTCTATCTCTCCGTTAATGTAATTCGTCAAAAAAGAAATAAAGTCGTGTTAATATTGATCAAAAGTTGTTGTTTCATTTAGTCATTATTTTTTTTTAACACACCTCCGTGTACAAAAGTTAACTAGCTAGATTAGTCAAGTAGCAAATTTGATAAAATGCAATTTGATAGATGGCATTAAAATGCAATATTGCAATAGATTGCATCAAATTGCAGCAGAAATACTGCAATTGCAGTAAAACGACAGCACTGCGTGCAGTGTATACCGCTGCAAACTCCAAAATTGATATGATGCTGAATAATTACTTGCTAAAAACGGACCAGATAGTATTTAAAAAGAGTTTTAATTTTTAATTATCCAAATAATTATTTTGAAGCACCAACATTATTCTAGGACAGCTTTAATTCTCGAACAGACTTTTAGGCGAGCCCTTTGGAATTAAAAGAGAGTTTTGTCCTGTTACTGAGCATCCATTTGTAGCTGATAAACTTGAGCTTCAACTATTGATTTTTAGCTTAATCATTAAAAATTAGCTGCGTATAGCTGGCAGTCACAATCCCGATAAAAGATGATTTTTCAGTAACTTTCTCTGGAAAGACATTTGGTTGAATTAGAGTCAAAAATTTATGCACACATTGTCCAAACTTTAAAGTTTATTGTGATTTCTTTTATTTGCAAAACTATTGATTTCTAAAGCCACTACAACCGATCTTCGTGAGTTTTTCTAAAAAAAAAATTTTGCTGTGGGAATGATATTTCTGGATCTAAAATGATAAAAACAACAAAAACGATTTCGTAAACCAAGTATTATCGAGTGATTTATTGAAAATTAAGCAAAATATTAGCTTTTCACAAACTGGCGACATCTCACAGAAAAGTTTGGCCTTAAATTTCTTATAAAAAATTTGGCCTTAAATTTCTTATAAAATAATCAATGTTTTTCGGTCAGAAAAACATTTCAACCAATCTTTTAACACATATGAAATTTGAGACTAATCAGATAAGCCGTTTTGACAAAGCTTTCTCGTCGAATCAAAAAAAGTTTTGAGAAAAACACGTTCAAAGTTTCAAAAGCTTTTTGCACCTAGCATTTATTTTTTTTCACTTAGATAAACCCGTTTAATCCAGGACCATAAAATATACCCCTTGTTCCTTTGGCAGCTTCTAATAGTCCAATGTGGTGTTGTCTTTGGACCACTCTTCCCTCTCTCGGGGATCATGACGCACTCTGCATCCTGTGCGCCAATCCGAGACGTCCTTACAAATATGTGTGTAATTTCGAGAACATTTGCGAGATTTACATGAAATTTTCTGTGTATATACGTTAATATAAGTATGTACATTACAAAAATGGAATTATATTTTTCTCCAATCCTAACTGCGTATACCCTTAAAACAGTCATTTGAATCTGCAGCTGCTTTAAAGAAAAAAAATATTGCCTTGTAACACAGCAAGAAGCCCGCTGAAAAAATTGAAATTCGACTTTGTATTTAAGGGGTTATTCTGGTTTAGAAACTCGATTTTGAGGTGATTTTATGGACGCAATAAAAAAACCCATAAACACTTTTAATATATATTTTTTATCAGTTTTTTATTAACATTTCAAAGGCATACAAATGTATTCAAAAAATAAAAAAAATAAAAATTGATGTAGAGATAGATGTGAAGACTCAAAAAAAAAACTTATCTCATGGTTGACATGATTCCAGCCTTCCTGGTGGTTTGAAACATAAATTTTTGGTGAATTCTGTAAAAAAAAGGGATATAGAATTATTCTGACGTAGGCGGTTTGGAATAACTTTTTTTTTTACATGTAAAAGAAAAAGTGGTTTTTTGCCTCATTTCTTCAACTTTGGGATTTTTTTAAAAATAGTAGAACATTTTTTTTCAAAAATCCCCACTTGAGGCCAATTGTAAATGTGTTAAGAGGGTCTGTGTAAAATTTCACGTAAATCGGTCCATAACAACTAGTGATATCATGTCAACCGTATCGAAAAAAGAGAAAAAAACGCGTTTAAAACTTGTTATGGGTAGTCTGAGTCATGTTATACTGAGATTTTTTTAATCAGAGATCCTTGTCTCAAGCAATGTTCCTTCTGCCACTACAAAAGCGAGATTTTTGGAAGCTCTTTCAGCCACACGAGCAGTTCGAACTTCTTTAGAAGCTTGAGAAGCTCGAAGCGGTTAATTCGTTGTTGATCGCGTTCGTTAATTTAGTTGGAGTATCACAAAAATAGCTGAACTCCAAAAATAATTCGAATTTTCAAAAATCCTCTTAAAAGCTTATTCTTAGAGGCCTAAACTTTGAATATATGCAAACAAAAAAAATCGATTGGTTCAAAGCAAAGCAAAATCGATTCAGTCTTGCATTTGAAAAATAGCATAGCAGTATTTATTTTATATATTTTATCAACAAAAAATAAATGGTACCTTCCCGTTGATATTTTTCTACCTCTCGTACTTTTCATATCATTTAAATCTAATTAAAACACCGTTTGTTTTTTTAAAAATAAGTAACATTTTCATTTTATTTTTATTATGTAATAATCATCTTTTTACAATAAATGTAAAGAAAAACTGTTACAATAATATCATTTCTTTGAAAATAATACATTATTCACGTCATTGTAATATAATTTTTTTTTGACCGTTTTATCATTTTATCCAAAAAAAGACTGAGCTTAGCGCAAATATCGTCGTAACTTATTTTCTTTTTTTAACTTTACTATCATATGTTCCATTTCTTAATATAAATACTATTTATTTATTTGTTACATTGTTTAGTTTTGTGTTTTTCCCTCCATAATATTCATACTGCTTTTTTTACTTTATTTATAATTTATTTACATTGAGTCAACATTTTTAGAGTTTTGCGATAGTGATTATAATTCCGTTTTTCACCGCGCTGAGCATTCAGGGTCACGAGAAAGAGTAGTTATTATTATTTTAACGACCTTGGGGATAGTTCCTGTTAAGATATCGATCCGCCTGTAAGCCGAACGCATGTAGTATTGTGTGCACAAGGGTTTAGGCATATTATGTTTCTAGCTTATTATTTTGTGTTTACAACGATATTTAGCTATTTTCATGATTTTTTATAATACAGCGTTTAGCAATAGATGAAAGATTGACATTTAATTTGCATGTTTTTGACACATCAAAGGAAACTGGTTTGGATAGATACGTTTCACTAATTGTGAAAAGTGTAATGTGTTTATACCTATGTTCATTTTGCGTGTTTTATTCATTGGTTTTATACAGTTCAGTGTAATCGATCAGTCAATTTATTGTACCCACCAATTCATTTATTTTTGAGTTGTCATTTGGTTTATTAGTATTTTTATGGCCATTTTCATATATTCAGCTGTGATTATCATGTGATTTGTTTTAAAGATATTTTTATCTCCAAGCTTGATCTGAAATTATTTTTTGAAAACTCAAAAGAAGCACGATGTCAGATGTATCATCAATTTGCCGGAATAGAAGTATGCAAAAGCTAGATATTAACGTAGTTGCTTATTTTAGTGTTTTTTTTCTTTCATATTCTAATATACAACATTTTTTCATTGGTTTCGTTTTACAGGTTTTGCTTGGGAAAGTCCATAGACATGTGCATTGGTTATGAAAGCCTAGACATCGTAAAGCTCATAAGAGACATTGAGTTTCGGTAAATTTAGGTCATTTTTTTAAATTGATATCTTTTAAGTTTACTTTAAACAATCCACTATAAATTTGATTTATAAAATTAGTGGCAACTGTCAACATGTTCTAAAACCGAATTTAAATTATTTTATTTTATCTTTTTAATTTATTCTCAATGACGTTTAGATTCCCAGACAATTAGGAAATTTTATGAAACAAAAGATTCAGCTTCATGTGAATATATCACTTAAACAGTTTTTTCTTTAGAAATTATTTTCTATTCTTGTGTTTTCTTTTGAGATTCTATGCAATTTCGTTTTTTTTTATATATAAAAATTGTCTAATTGCTTATTACTATGCATGTCAATTATTTTATGTTTGCTTTTAATTCGATTTTCATTGTCTATGTAACGATAGATAACTAAATCTATATATTTTTATTTATAGCCATAATTCTGTTTGGTAATTGTTTCAATTTAATTGATTTATGTTCACATGTAATATAATTCATTTTCATTTTCTTCCTTTTGCATGTTTTTCGAAACATAATTTTCTTGTAGCATAAATTTTTTCAACTATTCTTCGACTAACGCATTCTTTCAACTATTCTCTTTAACTAACATAATCTGTTGCTTTGCTAGCATTAGGTCCTTTCGCATATCATTTCATATATTCAAATACACTTTTTTGTGTTTTTTTTTTATTCTAAATTTAAATATACGAAATATTGAAACAATTTATTAATTTGTTCTTTAATATTTTATTTTTTTTCCTATGAAAAATATGAATAACTAAGTGTATATGTTGAATCTACACGATTTGCAGCATTTTTGTTGGTAACGATGTAATCGACATAGACCCATTGAGCGAACATTACGACAATATCTTGATGCATCTTTGCATTCGGATACTAAAAGAAAAGAAGAGATGAAAAGATAGTTTAATGTAATGAAAAGGCGTAAAACAAGTAAAGACAAAATCAAGAAAACAGAACTTTCGGCCATTACTTCTGGATAGAAGTCAAATGATGAAAATCCCTATCAAAGGAGTTAAAAGGTAATGCGGTTTCGAGCGAAAAGCCTTGAAGTTGACTGAGGAACTGAGGTACGCCAATCCGAAAAGTGTTTTAGTGCCGCTTAGTAGACCAGCAACCTAGCAAACTAGCCGTGGACATAAGAAAACGGTGGTCGTTTTAACTGAAGCGGTGGTTAAACCAGCATTTAGCAGAGCTGTATCTCAGAAGAGAGCTAACGAACTCGAAGCTTTTCAAAGAACTGTCAGAGCAGCAATTTGAGATGTAGACAGCTCCAGAAAGTCCGGAAACCACTGCAAGGGAAGCGGCATTTGAGCCTTCTCAAGAGAAGAAACAGAACATTCAATTTTCCGAGAAGAAAGAAGCAAAGCAAGCAGCTATGAGTATGGTGATGTTGGAGTCCAAGGGGGAACTTGAAGGTGCTTTGGTGAAACCAACTTTTATGGCTGGGCGCAAGCGTCAACATTCAGACAAGAAAGCCCTTCCGAAGTAAAAGTGAACGCCGATGTCATGGTAGGAGACGGTAGCTTGGTCATTCGGGAACGTGGCACCTTACGCTTCCCGTCATTAATAAAGAGGAGCCGATTGAGTGGAGATTCCAAGATGTCGCAAATAAAGTGACCTTCTCTGACGAGTTGGCTTCGGCCAACTATGGTGAAAATCTTCGAAG
This sequence comes from Nemotelus nigrinus, assembly GCA_947369275.1. Classification (NCBI taxonomy): domain Eukaryota; kingdom Metazoa; phylum Arthropoda; class Insecta; order Diptera; family Stratiomyidae; genus Nemotelus; species Nemotelus nigrinus. Next base: position 49,856,313 of record OX376375.1, on the reverse strand, counting down.
AATATTCAGAGTTAGACGTAGTGGAGTTTATTTGGCAGAGCCTGAACTTACCGGCGCAAGGTTGTTACGGACGTGAATGTGCTGATAAATAATGGACAAACAAAGGGTTGATCCATTTTGGACTGAAGAGGATCACCATTAACGTTGCGGTAGAGAAGGTGAATATGCGAAACTGAAGTGCGGTTGAGCTCAGTAAATCTGCATTACAACAGATTGGCAATGACCAATCTGCTGCGATAAATGAGTCGGGGTCATGCTGATATCACTCTTAAACAGAAATGGCTTCTAAATAAAAAAGCGGTCTTTGGATTCGACACGAAATTCAGTGTGCTTCAGCGAATAGGTAGCACCAAAAAAAGGACTAGGACTCTCTAAAAAAGAGTTAAATGTGATTTTGATCCCACAGCTTTATTATAGGAGCACGACCACTGTCTGGCGGGAGAAGAAGGTCGCGAACGGCGTCAAGCAGCGCTATCTGCTGTCACACTAGGACTATTAAAACCTCCTCATATTTAAAAACCTCTTTTGTTTCGTTATCTTTGAGACAGGTAATAAACCAGGATATATTATCATGAACAGGGTTGAAGTTATTCGTAGTACCCTGATGGGAAGCATCCGCAGCGATCAGGTGCTTGAACTGCCGTCGCTATCGAGAATCCAATAGTCATGCTGGAATATTGGTAGCTCTGAAATCTTACTCAAAACTGTTTGTGGCCCAAAAATAGAACAATGTGGCTTATGGGGAGAATACTGTGAAAACATTGATGGAATCACAGAAGCTCCCGGAATTAGGAAGGCGTTATATATATAACTTGCAGCCTATCTGATATTCTTCGCAGAGAAAATCGGGACTAAGCAGATAATTTGAACGAAGAATCTGGGTATACAAACTCATTTCCCGAAATCGACTAACAATCGTTTATTAATGATCCTCCATATCTGTTTAACTCATCCTTCCTTTTGTTAGTTGAAGATCTAAAAAATTTCAGAGTGGTTGGAAATCGTCTTTTCATATACTTTGAATGTGTCTTAACTGCCACAAGACGAGATTTTACCCCCCTTCATCTGGATTCTGACAGTCAACGAAATACTGGATATTTTAGAAGCCAGTGGTATTGAGGCGATGACATATGCGAACGGCAATGTTAGATTTTGTGTAACAGGTGCTGGGCCAGGTCCCAATCTGGGCAAGAAAAAACAGTCACCGAATAAACCCGACAAAAAGTAAGCTTCTACTCTTCACGAGGAAATACAAGGTGATGGGACAGCTTGATGGCTCAACGGGATAACATTAAAACTTGTAGATTATTTTTAGCGGACCATTTTGCTTGATTTCACCCGCTTTTGCCGGGAGTGTCTTGCAGTCTATCGACTGGCATTTCGATTCCTTTAGTAAAATTGACCATCAGGCAAAAAGAAATTTAATGAAATGAAATTTCGAGTGAAATAACTTTCTCGTACGATCGCTAGACATCTGTAAAGAACTGTTGACTTTGGTTGCCCTAAGGAGCTTCTCGGCATTGTCTGTTTGGCAGGCATACAGGTCAGCTGGGTGCTCTGTACAATAACTTCTGCCGGAGCTGTAGATACTAGGAGGAAGAGAGTATAGTTCTTCATATCTTGTGTGAATGAGCAGCTCTCGTTGGAAGAAGGACGAGCTCTCTAGGTTCATACTACTTTGCTTGCCAACCAAACTGCCTTCGGTGGTCCTGAAGGGTATCACCCAGTTCATTAAAAACTCACGGTCATTCTCCTTGTAATAAGGGTTAAGCACAACGCAATGCGATATCACAATGGGCTTTCCGCAGTCATGTCTGAAGGAAGGTCTCATATTATACAGGAAACTTAACTGGGGGAGTTGTATGAATTACGCAATTAAATCACGAACAGACGGTGCAGTGTAATGCTCATTAACGTAATGATCGTTGAACGATAATTATCATTTATTTTCATGGTGACTCATCAATGACATTCGTTAATGAAAATTCCATTGCAACGAGAAATCCATGAGAATGAGAAATACATTGCCATTTTGACAGCTGAAAACCATGGAGTTTTCCAAATATTCCAAGAAACCTCATACTCCTCCCACCAAATGGTGCGACGTGCGGTTAAAGCTAATGAGCATTAATTTTCTAATGAACATTTGAAAAACCTTATTAATGATTATATTACTGAACATTTAGTGGGACTTCTCCATAACACACGTACTACTAGTGTGCAAATGATCATTAACTTGTCTCGTCTGTCCAAAGCTTTAGTAAGGCTCGCCTAGTGCTTTTCGCGTGCCAATCTGCCTACTCTAATACAGGGACCCTAAACTACGGGTGGTTTACTATATATATATGCAAATGTGTAGTTAGGCCGATTTTATTACACAGGGTGATCGTTTCATGGAAGACAGCAGAGAGCAAAACCAATATCAAGGAACACAAAGAAAAAAAGGGCTAATAGCTAATGTTTGTTGCATGAGATTAGTCCAGGATGTTACGCGCGGTGGCAGGTGGTTTTGTCGCGAACCATTGGCTTCTTTCTGGTGATCTAGCCAGGTCCATCAAAAATTCAAAATTCTGCCACCTTCAACAAGTAACCTGATCTGCTTACTTCGAATTCGGGTGCATTTTGTCGATTATTTTTATTTTCGCTTTGAATTTGTGTTTTAAGTTTGCGGTGAAACTACACTACATGACAGGCTAAGTGGCTTGACATGAGTACAACGTTCTATCTGTAAGTTGAGTCAAAATAATCATTTTAATATGATAACATCTTACTTTTTTTCAGGCAAATAAATCCGAATCCACCAGTTTCTTCGCGAAGCAAGCCAAACTCGTACTTCTACTGAACGACATCACATCGATATATATCATATACATTTTCTTTACAGCTTTACTAACTCTTCGGACACTCCTTTAACACCTTATTCAATCAATTTTTTTCGTTAAATTATACGTGCATTTCAAGTCCATCAGAGAACATTTTTCGTTAAATTATGCAGTTCAAAGCTGTCAATTTTACGCTCTAATTCACAAAATTCACACCACTTTGGAGCTCAAATTTTAATTCATATGATAAACTGCATGAATTTACATTTACTTATGCATTTACAGCAAATTTACTATAATTTGACTCGAACCCGTTCCGAATCACGTTAAGGCATGTGAGTACAACGTGCAGATGAAGTGTGCAACCCATTATCGTGTCTCGGCAGCAAGAGCAGTAGTACAAGTCGGCGTCTGGATGGAATCATTAACATATCATTTGCAATGAAAATTCTTTCGAAGCACATTTGGCGTAAGAAAATTGAAGGACTAATGGCCGCTAAGGGTTTTGTTTTTAGATAAAATGAAGCGACACGACAGATACTTTTTTAGATGACACCCTGTTTTAAAAGTGCTGGCAGATAGACGTGACATTCAAATGGAGACACTTTTCAAACCTCAGACAAGACGACATTTTCAATAAACACAAAATCAAACCCCCGGTTAGCATCAGCCTGAACAGGAATCACGAACAACGCTTAAGTATTCCGTATGACTTGAAAATGGTTTGAGGTTATGAGACAGCGATTTCCGCGAAACCCAATCTCTGTATGGGGAGTAAAAATTCAAAGAAGTTAGGGTCTACTTACAATTTGACATACATGGAGCACCTTTACACACTTTCATTACAGCCGGTCGGGGTTGATTTCTGCAAGCATTGCCGGCTGGCCGTCGCGTTCCATACCACACGCACTGAAGTATCCTGTACTTGATTCCTTGAGCACCACACTGAGCATTACACTGTAACGGAGAGAAAATGAAAGAAAATGTGAAAAAAGGAATTATTTACCGTTGACGTTCACAATTTTTTTTTTTTTTGATAATGATGGGATAATGAAAGTAATCGTTTTATTATGAAACGGTCCTTGCCGAATTTTTTCTCTTGGAAAATATGTTCGTCTTTATTTACCGTAATGTAAGTGAAATATTCAAAATGAAAATTGGGTGTTTGAATATTATCTAAAGAAGACGACGACGACAGATGTTTGCATGAATTTTAGGGTGGGTGACGTGAAGAAATATAAAAGATGGCAGGTAGTAATTAATTTGAATTTGTTTTTCAAAATTGTTTTTCTTGTAAAGGCAGCAATATTACTCAGTTTGGAAATTGTTTTTTTTTAGATAATGTTTTCATTGCGTGTGCATGTTATTTTCGCGGGAGATTATACATGAAAACATTGAAAACGAACACAAAGGACTTTTGATTCCTGACGAGACAAATATCACAATTGGAGTACTAACTGAACATCAGGTCCATTGGAAGTCTGATAAATTTCGGTTACATTATAGAAATCGATATTTGAAGGACTCTTTACCATTTTTTTTAGTTTTTCATAAGCCTGGATACTTTTGGTTTTATTTTATTTTTATTGTAATATAATATAGTTTATTTGTGTTTTATTTCAAGTTAAACTTAATATTTTTTACTTAGTAGCCATCCAGTAGATTCATGTTAGTAATAAGTCTTCGTGCTGACTATTTTTACCAAAATAAATCTTAATTTTCAAACTGGAAATCGCTATCGAAAAAAAGGAGACCATAATTTACCAAAAAGTAATATCACGGAAAACTTTCTTCAACAAACTTCAAACTTTCATCAACAAATTTATAAGTACAAATTTAGAAGGGTAATATCATGTGAGTCTTTACACTGCTAGGGAAAATCCCAGGGATCTCCAAAATCTCATTTGACAAAGCTACAGATATTCAGAATAAGAAACGGAAATCAGTTGTATTTCTAAGAAAAAAAAATAGCTTTACCTTCCTGAAGCAAACAGTTCTCAGTGATGAAACATACGCAGATCTCACCTTAGATTCATCTCTTGATGCGAAAGGATTCATGTTATGACTGCGAATTGAACCAAAGAGAAACCTTTTTTTCGTAGTTTGTTTCGTTACGTCAGTCTGATAGCAGAACTGCAAGAATTTATATGCACCCTAGTCTTGACCTCCAAAATGTTTCTTAACTAACTACTATCTTAACTAACTACTTCCTTAACTATTTACTAACTTATTTTACACTGATCATTTGCGGCATGCACTTGAAACAGCTTGTGACGACTTTACGGAGGAAGAATGGGAAAAGCTCAATATGTTTCAAATGGAGCAAGTTTCTCAGTAGCAAGAGCTATCAGTTGGAAGAGAAATAAGCTCGGTGAGTGCCATCATCATGGTGCTCTGCTTTGAATCCTTTATAAATGGCTGAATGGCTTATTTTTCGGGATCTAATTTCAGTTAAGAACCTTGCCAATAGGAGGCATACCACAACTTGTTGGTTATATTTGCTCAGACGGATGCAATTGCAGCTTATTTTTTTGAAATATTTATAGTGCGCATCATGTTTAAGTTTCGTATAATTGATTCAATGTGAGTCACACCACATCGTTTTTTTTCCAAATCGTTTTACGTTTGTCTTTTCTTTCCAGCCGATGGCAATACCTATATTCTGATCAACATGGCCATTTGGGCAGTCATTTCTGAGCACATTGAACTATATTGTACACACAGTGAACTATATTGTACTATATATCACTCTTCTTGTGCTTCGTAGTTTAAAAAATTCATCCCAAAGCAGCATTATTGGCTCTTAGGACGATGGGTTAGTCATACAGGTAGCTTCGATTATTGCCAGTAATTGTTTTTGGATGAGACGGTAGTTTCTCTCTGGCTCGGAAAATACCGAGCTAAAGTAAGAAATTGCTTTTTGCCCATCTACTTGTTGTTCTACACTAATTGTTTTTTTTTGCGGATCAGGATACACTTACATCAGTATTGCTGTTCATCATAGTTCCTCTTTAAGTTTTTCAAATGTCAGCTAATGGGCGGTTAGCTGGTGTAAACTTTTGGGAATCGTAAAATCCTGCAAAAATCGGCGGTAATCTATCGCTAGGCCAAAAAAGGTCTTAAGTTGATGTTTGTTGTTGGTTACTGATCAATTTTTCACGGCTTTAATTTTTAATTTTTAAATTCTCCAGCAGATACAAGAGAGAGAGGAGTATTTGATTTCACCGCAAACAAGACGACATTTTTTGCAACTTTGCTTCGAATTAGCAGCTTTTAGTCTTTTGAACATGTTATTCAGATTTTTCTAGTGCTTCTCGAATGCAATGTTAATAATAATGTATGGTCAATGTACTCGAAATTCATTCTTCGACTTAGTCTACGCAATACATGAGCCACAATTGGTTCAAACTTTGAAAGGTCATTACAATAAATTATTGCCATCCGGTTCCAACAGAAAACCTAGTCTTTCCGCGGCCACTTGCTTCATCGATTTTGATTTTCCAGCATCTTTTCTTCAAATCCGAAGTCGAAATCACTTTGCACTGACCAGGATATCCATTTTGTCGTCCAATTCTTGAAATGGGTGGCTGTTTTTTTCGTTACTTAGCCTATGTGAAACCGTGCACTGCCATCCTCCTTAACTTAAGCTTCTGGTAAGGTCCAAAGAGTGTTGTTTTTGTCAATACATCTGATCTTGGGGTCAACAACACCGTAAATAAACATTTGAACCATGAGCTTAGTTCGTACTGGTTCTCCATCTCTTGGTACGAAGAGACGGCTATGTATGCTGAACCAGATTCGTTCCTTTTTCGCTTGCTTGCTGTAAGCTCCTGGTGAAATGTAAGCTTCCATTTTTGCGGCAATCACACTTCAAGTGCCTTTTCTCTGCACAGTTTATGCTATGGCTCAGTTCCAATGTTGTACAGCTTCGTTTGTTGTTGATTCCTTGGTTATATCAACTCCTTGTTCACTCTATGGCCTCTAGCATTGCTTTGGAATGCCCACTTTACTGATTACCACGCCCACTTTACTGAGCTTACTTTACTGCGTAAGTTGAGGGAACGTTGACTGTCCGCTTATCCGCATCATGTCTAAAGTGTTGGTGAGGATAGTAAGTATCCACCAGGATGGTCTGAAAAACGATTACTGCATCTCCTCCTAGTGGCATCATAAATGTGGTCGTACTTCACCGATTGCTCCAATAGTCGAGCTCTGCAACAGTCTCAAATTGGTTTTTCTAGACGAACCGAGCAATTCGTTTGCCAAAAATTGGCGTTTTGTTTCTTCTGCCGCCAGTTTATCCAGTTGCAAAAATATCCATTATTTTGATACTCTCAAAATTTGATTTCAGTTGGTCAATTTAGGTTTCAAATACTGCCAAACATTGCCCTATAGTTTCGAACTGCTGCTTTACTTTTGTAGTTTGAGAATCAAACTGTTGCAATTGGCGCTTAGCTTCCTTATATGCTGCTCAAGCTGCTCTTTGATGTCCAGGGCTTGTTGGTCCATTTTCTTAGCTTCATGTTCAAATTTGAGGGACGATTTCGCATTGAATCTGTCATCATAATTGGTTTTTGTAGAGCATTTTCCTAGTTTCAAACATTTCTGAATTTGCTTTCAAAGCCTTCCTTAACCATGATATTAAAACTGGTTTGTTTGCTGTTGTAAACCAATCACGTTTTTGGCTCCCTACTTTCAGTTCAGCTAATGTCATCTTGCTAACCAACTTCGGCATTATTTTTTTTTGCTAAGTCCTCGCTATGTCACTTGATGATATCCAGTACACACAACAGTCACTGTGTCCAAATTTCTCACTTCTTAATTATTTTTATGTTTTTAATAAATTTTAAAGTCTCAAAAATTTATAGTTTGAAAAGCGATTGAAAGTAGCTTTTTGAAGCAGAAAACCCCACTTCTGACACGTAGTTCACACACAAAAATGTTCTGTTTTGTATGAATCTTTTAATGCGGATTTGTGTGGTCGTTATTTTTCCAAATTGTCCTATTTGTATTTTTATTTCCAATTTTAACTATTGACTCAGCGAGGACTCAATTCAAGAATAACAGTATGCTGCACGATGGACCGGATAATTATTTACTAACATCGTGTAATTTGGGTCGATTGTTTTTATGAAGCTTTGGAAAATCATTGCTTTGGAAAATCAAATATGAATGTTGTAAATTTCCGACTCACTTGATAGTAGAATCGACTAAATGATTAAAGTAGCGTTTCCAATGATGGAGTGAGCTTTCGCCGAATCTCAGAGTTAGCTGGCCTGTTCCCAATGATAGGTTTTCGAAATTCGAAAATTGTGATGACATTTTGAGCTTTGAAAACTCAAAGCTGTAGCACTCATTGCTAGTTTGGGGGCATTTTATGAAAAACTAATATAATCGGATTTTTTTCTAGATTTCTTGAAAACAAACGATTAAATCGATTAAATTAGCTAGTAATTTGTATAACATCTATAATAATTTTTAATACATATGTTATGTAAATAATAAATTTGGATGTTATATAAATTAATAATTTGAATGTTCGCTTGGAGTTTAAATACGATAAATTCACTTTTAGAACTAGGCCGCGTTTCCAATGCTGGCTTGAAGTGTAATGTATCTGCGTATGCATTAGCTATCATGAACTAAAGTTACCCTTTTTAGATTTCTTTACTTGTTGATCGTTCGATATCGACTGAACTTCACCTGCGAGATTTTGTATCAGGAATTTCTGTAGGAATAAAATGAGTGGACAGTAATCGGTGCTGCCATTCTTTATTATTTCGAAGCAATGATTTTGGGACAGGTTTGGTTGAAGGTAAAAGTACGTTTGGAGTTGAATGTGCAGATGGAGGTAACCAAGCCGAGCGTATTAATGTCATGGAAAATAACTCTTGGCCATTTACTAATTTCCAGTATTTTTGGTGAGCAAAAAGCACACTACGTCACTTTGAATCCAACATTTAGATGACAATGGCGCTTAAATGATGCGAATTACTTTGGGTGAAAAAAAATTAAACCATGCCCAGATTACATGGCTGGCATGCACATGACACCATGGCCAACGACTTTATTACAATTCGATCAAGAAAGGCCGAATCATTTACCATTTAGGTATGTGCAATGTCCTGTAGTTTGCAAGGAAACTTTAGCAGATTTTCCAATTATCATTGATGCTGAACATTAAGTAGGTCTGTAGCAGATAGATTTGATTTTCTTCGAAAGGCACGTAATAATATATGTTTATGGTATGTTCTTTTATGATATATAGAAGTAATACAAAATTCTAATATGGGATAATCATGTAAAGCAATTTTTTTCAATCGATGTGTTATTGATTGTGTTTTATAACGGCAAAATATTCTCATTTATTCCGTGAATTTAATTTTCAGCAGCATCATTTTCTTTATCAAGGACTATATTGCTTCACCTTTAAATATCAAAAACTATGGTAACGTTAATAAAACGTAATAATTACAATATTTCAATCGAAATTTTGATGAGGCATTTTATTCTTTACCCCCAGGAGAAAAAAGGCAAATTGAAATCGCATACGTCTTTGGTTTGTCCATTTGCCGGCAATGCCTACTCCAACCTCACAACTTTGAACTCATGAAATCATTCGAATTTGAATTTCAAAGGTACAACGACATCTGTCGTAACACATATTTGAATTTAATTTTCAATAACTATCTTTATCACAGATGGGCTATGAATTTGTTTCATTATTGATTTCAATGCACAAATCATTCATCCAACTGTATTTTCTATGACATTATCTATTTTTTAACGCGGAAAACAACACTTTACACTTCATTTTAAACAGAGCTTTCAGCAACGCCTTCTATTGAAAAGTAGTGAATTTAAAAATTCGAAAATGTCCGAAAAGCTTCACGCTGTAGTTGAAATAGGTCCCACTCTAGAGTTCAACCACAGATTTTAGAGATTGATTAGAGAGAGAGGAAGATATGTGAAAGTGCATGAGAGCAAAAGTGTACGCAAACACATTTCACTCCAAGCCAGCATTGGAAACGCGGCATGAAAGCTGAAATTGCAGGGACTGAATATGGCACGCCGAAAATAAAAATACGTTTGAAATAAAAGTGATTTTTTTTAAACAAAATCAGTGTCTGTTATTATTATTTCAAACAAGATAATATTGTTTTATAAAAAACTGTTTAGATTCCACGATTCGGTGGCATGTTCGTTATTGTGGCCTCATAGCATTTACTACGAAATTTTTGAAGAATAGTTAACGAGGCTGTGATTTCAATTTTTTATATAGTTTAGTCTTTGGTTTTGTAAGAATTGTAATCTTTTGAAAAAACAAAGACAAAATTTTTGGGTTGAAAAGGATGTTAAATATGTAATGCGATATATATGTATATGACAATTGTACAAGGGAAATTTCATATAGTAAAATAATAATTAGCAAGTTGAATGTTTCGTTGCACTTTCTAGAAAGCTAAAGTTTTTTAGCTGTATAAATTTGGTGTTTATACGGACAGCAAATACTTTTAGATAATAAACATTAAAAAAATCGTTTTACATTGTTTTCGATTCGCAAATATTTCTAACATTCGAACTCCATTTTCTGTCTGAGCTTTGAGTTTATTTTTCTGCACGATTATTTTAAATTTACTCACGAAATTACTTTTTATAAGAACTAGGTTCATAAGATGGAATTTGAAGAAATGAAGGTTAGCTTACTTTGATAGTCAAGAGTTTTGAGAGAATATATCTTTATTATCAAAATGGCAGTAGTAACCATTGAGTTAACCGTCCCTTAAAGGGGTATTCTGGGCTAGAAATTTGATCAAATCGATTTTTTTTGTTTGCATATATTCAAAGTTTAGACCTTTTAAAAGAATTTTCGGAAATTCGAACTATTTTTGGAGTTACATTTATTTTTGTGACACGCCAACTAAGCCAACAAACGCGATCAACAACGAATTAACCGCTCCGAGCTACGAGCTTCTCATGCTTCTAAAGAAGGTCGAACTGCTCGTATGGCTGAAAGAGCTCCCGAAAATCTCGCTTTTGAAGTTGAAGAAAAAACATTGCATGAGACGGGGATATCTGATTTAAAAAATCTAAGTATAACATCCCAGCAAACAATTTAGTGAGCGTTCACTAAAAACGATAGTTTCTCGACAGTCAACAGACATATCCCTCATACGAAACCGAGCCTGTTCGTAAAACGATACGCAGCAATGCTTAGGATGACCGACGCAATAATTAATGCAAGCCATGTGTATGTGCCCTATGGCCTATGCGGTTCAGTAGCAGATTTTACATAGATTCTTCCCCTAGTTTGCTGGTCGATATATACTCGCTAAAACCACATTTTTTCTAACTCATTTACGAATCGTTAAAAATGTTTCTTCTCGGATGGCCATTTTAGTAGGACCAATGAATCGTTTTCGATTCATTTGCGAGCTCGTTAACGACAAAAACATTCGTAAAATATGACTCTTTTATGAATTAATTACGATACATTTGGTTTGCTGGGATACCATTAAACGACTAGATTGCCCGAAACGATATTTCAAGTTTTAAAAGCGCTTTTCTCGAAACTACTTTTTTCGATACGGTTGACATGATATCTCTAGTTGTAGTGGACCGATTTACGTGAAATTTTTCGCAAACCCTCTTAACACTAAAAGAATTGGTTTGACGTAGGGGTTTTTGAAATTTCTATTTCTGCTATTTATAAAAAAATCCCAAAGTTGAAAAAATGAGGCAAAGTACGACTTTTATCTTATGTGGACACCATTTTGCGAAAAAAAAGTTATTTCTAATCGTCTGCGTCAAACTAATAAATTTTTATTAATTTTTACAGAATTCACCAAAAATTTATGTTTCAGACCACCAGGAAGGTTGGAATTATGTCAACCTCATGGTTGACAGGCAGTTTTTTTTTGAGTCTTCACTTTGCCGCGCAGTATCTACATACATTTTTTTTTATATTTTGAATACATTTTTATTCTTTTTAAATGTTAATAAAGAATTGATAAAAAAAATAGATACCAAAAATGTTTATGGTTTTTTTTATTGCGTCCGTAAAATCACCTCGAAATCGAGCCTCTAGACCAGAAAACTGCCTTAACTGAACTGAACCACTAAAGTAGCAGCGTTTGTTATTCTGGTTACTCTTATTTCAGATTTCAAACAAAAGAATTTTAAGACCTTGTTGATCATTTACATAGCTAAATTTTCGTGAAATTTAAATACAAAAGACACTACGTAGAAATAATTTCAGTTTTTTCACTTCATTTTTTTTTTTTTGGCAACATTAGAGTTAAAGTCAGGATAATGACTTGTAATGAGTAATTAAACTTGAGTGCTAGGGAAATTTCATTTCTGATTTTGTTATCGTTTGGCAGATATCAAAAACAATCTTTCTCAAAAACAAGCAAAAAATAGATGCTATTGCCAATGCTTTAATTTATCAATCGGTAATCATTTTTTCTTTCCAAATTTTATATATGCATTTGATTTGCATGCTTTTAATATTTTGCTTCGTTCTCACTAACGCTCCTAAATACCATAAACAAAAACCTCACCTCTGACCATGGTTCCACTCTCCAAACACCCTTACACAGCTCATTATAACATTCCTGTCGATCTGTTGGACTGTCTCCTTCATCACATTTTTTACTAAGCGTGTCATTTGGAAATTTACATACAACTTCGCGCCGCTGAATTGCCGTGTTACGACCAATACACCGCGAGCGCTGACACAATGTCCATGTTCCGACCGCCCATCGTGGACAATCTGCTTGACCGCAGGATTCAAAAGTGTCCGGGATCTCCAAACCAGCATCCTCACAAAGAGCATTATCTACATTCTGTGTAGTGTTGTGCAGTTTGACCATGCAGTAGATAGTTCGTCGCTGTAATAATTCACAAGTTTAATTAAGTGCCTGAAATAAACTTTCGACGAATAAAATTAAACTCACTTTCAATCCTTCTTCGGGACCACAAGTCTGCGAGCATTCCGACCACGGTGTCATCATCCACTCGAAATGAAGATCTTTCCTTTCGCCGCGTCCAAGCAAAATAGCATCCTCTGTGGTTGTTGAAAAGAAATCGCTTATATTAAAGGCCCTAGCCGGTTCATCTTTCTCGAGTTGCTCTAGTTCGATTCCGAAATCAAGACCTTTTTCGATTAGGACATGATGTCCAGGCGAGTTGCTGAAGCTCTGCAATGGCCATAAATACTGGAAAAAAATGCAAAAATTTAGCTATGGTGCTCTTGATAAGTCATTAAATTTGGAAATTTTCTTTGAACGCAAAAAAATGAATGCTGTTTAAAGTTTTTGGCTCAGAATAGCCAAGCGAAATGGAATTGTAAAACATATTTAAATAACCATGCAACAGTAATTGATAAGCAAACACCAATATCGAAAATTGCACATCTAAAGCTGAGCTTGTTTGTTTAAAAACACACTATAAGCAGTTTGATCTTATCTAAAATCACCAATATTACCTGTACAAGAGCTAACTATGGAAAATGTTTTAAAATATTGCAATAAAAACTTGAAAATACCCACATGCTCTACTGAATTTATCAAATAAATTCATTTCATATTTAACTGTCAATTTTGTACTAAACTTTCGAATTGAGATAAATCGGTTCGATTAAATGTATCGAGATATCAATAAGCATATTAGTCTTGGGTGAACCTACATACTGATATTGACGTAAACTGGACTCTAAAACTATACCAAACAATTTTGAAACTCGAATCCTTTCGTGAACACCTGAATTGAATATTTTATTACTACAGTCAATGTTTGCGATAACATATTGCAGCAAGCAATAAATTGCATCCGAGGTTCGGGCCCGACTCTAAAACGGAACTGCCGAAGTCCGGACATAGGATAACGTTTTGGGCAAGCTCTATCATTATGGCAGTGCTAAACGACAACGGCAACAACAAAGAGAGTGGCGTGCAGTAGCCACGACGAAATTACATCGAGATTCCCGGATTTTGCGAATTATGACGGTCCAGCGGTCCAAATTGGATTGGTGTCTGTACAGCGAATGACGACAACGATTGTAACAAGGACGACGACGACGACGCTGACGATTGCAATGCAGTCAACTGAACCGTGAACTCTAGTCGTCAGCTTGCTGAACTATTTTCGGTACTAGTTTGTAGCGCTGACATGGCAGGGACGCTGCTACAGGAATGCAGCAATCTACCAAACGGGAGTACATGGATGCAATATTTCGAATTTTTGAACACATTGGTTGTATTGCAGGATGTTGTTGCAAATTAACTGTATAAGTGGTGAATATGGCAGGATAAGAGATATTTGAGATTTTTGTTCATTTGAGAGACTTCTGAGTATTATCAGTGTTAGTCGAAGCATTTGAATTGATTTTGGTCAGTTTCGATTTATTTCAAATCATCGAATTGCATTTTTGCTAGGCTAATTTGTCTAAATTCAACATCCGATGAACATTTTCCATTTACTGTGGCTCATAATAATTTCAATGTCATTTTGCTATCATAAAAAAATATTCATTTAATCATACTAAAAAGGATATAATTTGCACTCAAATTAAAGATGGACATGATTTATAAAAAGTGTGTGAGGAAGCAATTTTGAAAATTTGTCATTTATTCAGTGAGCTTTATGTTTTGAAGATAAGTCTTAAATAAATCTTCTACTAATAAATGAATAAATAAATTTGCAGTATTACTCTTAATTTTTGAATCCCTCAGTGATATTAACGGCTCATAGACACAGATTCAAAGCTTATAAAAAATTAGATAACCACGCAAATCTTAGCTGTCCGATAAAACTTTCAAATAAAGAGCGGAGGACTGTAGCGAGAATAGTGAAATATATCCCGAAAATTACTTTTTCGGATAAGCAGCATATTTTAAAGCTGATTTCGACAAATATGTCACTTTTTGAAATATATATTCACTTTCTAGATTAAGGTACAGTACTTGCTCATTGAATTAGGAACACCTGCAAATTTCTATTTGGTAGCATCACAAAAAAATTGGTTTTTCCCAAATAGAGTTTTTGATATTTATGTATGTGGGGATTGTGAATATAATGTACAATAATTGGAAAACCCCATCACTGTGCTTTTTGGCATCTTTCAGTGAAAATAAGAAAAATGGAACGTGTAAAGGTACTAGTGCGGGTGAATAGTCATTAATAATTGATCTTCTAAATAGGAAAACTCTTCTTATCGAGATAAAGCGAAAAAAGTGCGTCTTATCAAACAGTGATAACAACTAATAACACTGTGTGCAAAAAGCCAGGCCAAATCATGAACAAATTGCAGAATTGGGCTAAACTCGACTACGTGCCCCCATAGCCGTTAGACAATTTTACCGATTGTGTGTGTTTTTTTTGTATTTTTGTGGTTGTGTGTTTGTTTTCGAAGGTCGGTTTTGTTTGTTTGCTTGTTTATCTTCAGGGTATTGTTCTTTCGTGTATTTTTTTCTGCTCTTTGTGTGTTATTCTTCATATTTGTGCCCCGAGCAGGGATTAAAACGAGATTCACAGAATACGAAGGGGGACCCAAAAGTAACGGGACTACTCTTATAACGATTTATTTATGGCAAATATTTACAAATAATGATTAATCTCCTTCAAAGTACTGTCCATGAGAAAAAAAGCACTTGTCCACCCTTTTTTTCCTTTGACTGGAACTCTGCTGGAACTCTTCAAATGTGATATTGTCTAAACCAGTTGTCGAAACTTTAAGTCTCTTTCAAGTCTCTTTTCATTCGGGGAAACAAACAGAAACCACATGAGGCCAGTTCAGGAGAGTAAGGAGAGTGAGAAACAAGTGTCATGTCTTGTGATGTCAGAAATTGATGAATTCGAAGAGCTGTGTGCGCAAGTGCGTTGTTGTGGTGAAGAAACAATTCTTACAATTCTGGCTTTGTTTTTTGCATTCTCTCAGTCGGTTGGTGAGAGCCCCTTCTCCCGTAAAAAGTTTGTGGTTCCGTACAGCCATCAATTGTATGGGTTGTGTAAACGGAGGCCTCGCCCGTAACCGGCAGAGGGGTGACCTTTTTTCTCTTCGCAGGGGTGAAACGGAGGCTTGGAGACGAACCTGGGCTGGTGACTGGGGTAAAAGCTCATTTGCGGGGCTGTGGGCCCAACATTTCACTTTGCTCGGCTCTAGAAACTAGCGAGTCACGGTCTATAGAATGGCGAACTGTTAGACAAAAGGAGACAGCTTGGTTGCCTCGCCAGCAAGGTTCGCAAATTTAGCGTACTCTGAAAGCCTACGGAACCGTCGGAAGGTCGTGGGGGAGTCTGCTTCACGATCACAAGAGAGGAAAGATGGTCGAAGCAATATGTTATTCCTATGAGGGTGATATGTAGCGGGAGGTGAATGCTGGCGATTGCATCGGCTTTATTCCGAGAACACGAAACCCAAACCTGAAAAAATAATTACACTATACCTATTTATTTAACAAAAGACAACGAAAACCAAATCGAACTTCCTGATGCTGTTACTGGAGGAAAGTCGATAGAGAAGGACCCTGTTGAAAGGAGTTCAAAGGTGATACCATCAGCAACGGCTGGAGGCGAAGCAGCACATAGTCAGGCAATCAATAGATTACGGGCTTTGAAATAGGATAGATAACCCGAACCGGGAGCTACTGTGAGTCTGATCGATGTAATGATTCAGGTGACACCGCTCAGCAGAGTAGCTATTCAGCAGTCAGATGGCAGGTCCGATGAATCGCTGGTCAGTCCAACGCAAGTGGTGGTTGAGTCGGCTTCTAGCAGAGCTGCGACCAAGAAAGGAGGCATCAAGTTAAAAGGGCTCGCAGGTCACCCGGAAAGAAAACGGTGGCTAAGCTACTTAGCAGAGCTGCAACCGGGACTGAAGGTGGTGACTCCAAGAATTTTCAGTCCACTGTAAAGGAGGTGGCAGCTGATCTCACTAAAGGAAGGAAGCAGAATGCCCAACGCTTCAGGAGGAGGGAGGCAAAGTGAGCGGCCATGAGAACGGTGACCCTGGAGTCCAAAGGGAAGCTAAAGGATACCAAAGTAAAACCTGCTGCCATGGCTATCAGCAAGTGCCAGCACTCAGAGGAGCAAATCTCGACGAGAGGTAAGTCGAGGAATAGGCCACGGCAGGGGATAATAGCCCGGTTCCTTAGAGACGTAGCTGCTAGTCACCTTAAGCTGGCCGTCATCGACATACAGGAACACCTAAAATGGAGACTCGAGGATAATTTGGTCAAGGTGATTCTTAAACGAATTACTGAGGAACTCTTCAAGTTTGCCATGTCAACAGAAGAAGGGTTACTTCACTTTGAAGGCTGCATCATTGTTCGCGGCCACATTGCGGTGTTTTCACGACAGAGTGGCTTGGCACGACAGGTTTGGACGTGGTAGAGGATTGAATTGCAGCTAAGGTGGCGATGCTTCACTCAAACGCTTTTGAGGCTCTGTCTTTGTTAAAGAGACAGAACCCCGATCTGAAAGCTTCAGACTGGAGATTATTCTAGGTTATCAAACTAAGCAACCAATTGACGAAGCCCGATTTATCTGGTGCAGCAAATTTTGCGTTTGTAGTGGGGATTGATCGGGAGTCCGCGGATCAAAAACGGATTAACAGAAAGTTGATTCATTTCGGCCCGAAGAGGATCACCATGAAGGTTGGAGCGGGGAAAGCGACTGAATGAAGCCGAAGTGCGGGTGTTCCAAGCAAATTCGCACTACAGTAAAGCGGCGACGACCAATCTACTTCGTCAATCCAGTCGGAGGCACGCTCACATCGCGCTGATACAGAAACCGCTTCTGTATAAGAATGCGGTTTGTGAATTCGGTGCGAGTCTCAGTTTGTTCCAGCTAACAGGTAAGCACAAGACAAGGGTGGGTTATGTCGCCAAAAAAGAGGTGAATGCAATCTTGATTCCGCAGCTTTGTGATGGGCAAAAAATCACTGTTTGTTGGGAGAAGAGGATCTTTGGTAGTGGCACGTAGCGATGCCTGCTGTCGACGGTCAATCTATCATAAGACATGGATCCCATCATACCCGGACTGACTTCAATCTAAAGTGAAGCTCGAATCAAATGAAAAGAAGCCGCGACACACATACCCCTTCCTCCTTTTGTTCACACGCTTGTATTGAATCGTTATTTAATGTATATTGTTCTAATAAATTGTTTACTGGTTTTCATAGCCAACCGTTTATAATATGACCATCCTTTTATTTCACAAACAACAATCCAAATGAATCCTATAAAAGCTTCCGATTCCAATGTATTGAAACATTCCACCTGACTACACTTTAATGCACCAGCCTGCACTCTTAATGTGCTTCCAGTGATGTAATGCAGGCAGCCTTTTGCACATTGCGTTGAAATCGCAAGCCATTATCGAGTTTCCGACAAATCGCCCATTTATCGTTTTGCTGAAATATCTCGTTTCATAGTTTTTGTTGTGAAAATTTATTTCATCATTTTTCTCTCCGCAATTATTATTTCCGCAGTATGAGTAACACAGCAGCAGTGCTAGTGCTTGTACAATACTGGTTGTTCCTTATGGCACTGCTGCCTATTGTGTTGTGTACATCCAGTGTGATAAACACAGAGTGTTCAGTTAATTTTTCTCAATTAATTTACTTTCAGTGCACTGCAACTGCGTCCGACATTGGCGAACGGAGAGATTGAGTTTGAGCTTGAATGGAAAGAATACTAACGGGATTCGGATTATTATAGAACCAGGATGAAATTTCGCAAGAGCTGAACGTATCCTAAGCCAAAACTTCCATGACAAGTTTGCTGGACACGCAATCGATTGGCATGAAAGCGCGTAGTGACTAATATTCCTAGAAAAAATGCTTTAGCACTTCTATTTTTATGACGTGGTGAATTAGGACCAGATGCTAGGACTTTATCGACCATATAAAACACAAACACAGGGAAAAAGGCAAGCAAAAATCATCGCCCACAACACACTGCTTCGGATTGGAAAGCCGCTTCCGTGATCGAATTCCACCTTCGGATTGAAAAGAGCGCACATAGGCCCATTCGTTGCGCTTTTATCGCGACCACAACGGAAGGAAGGATTTATTGCTGTTCGAGCACACTTCAATGAATTGCCTGCATAAGCCACAAATCATTTAATCGATTATTTCGATTATAGAAATTTAATGGTTTCGCTCTATTTCAGCTAAATGATGTGAATAACTTTTTATCCAGAAATAGAGGCTCTCGTCGACAGGACGAAGTACTAGCCTATTGATATTCTGTTTATAACATACATATGTTTAGCAATTATCGGTATTTTTTTGCCTAGTTTGCACTCACTCTTTCTACCTGCAGTGCAGTTGAAAAATGTTGGGACTTCGGGAAATGGATTGGGTTTAATGGAAATATTTTGCGTTTTTCGATTGGTGGTGTAACGTAAAATCATTGCGGAAATGATGATTTTATAGCTATAATTGAAATTATTTTTGAGGCTTTTGCAGCATATTGGTTTTTATGATTGAGTAGAGTAGTGTGTTCCGAATCGACATTTAATGATTTCATTCGAGTTCTGCCCAATCGAATTGGATCGTTATTAATTAGTCATAATTGAAAAAAATACGACAACTGTGAAAAAGGTATTTAAAAATGATGTTGATAATTAAATGAATTGTAAACATATTATTTCCTACTTAAAAATATTTCGAATAGTTAAGTAAATTTGCCTTGTTGTACTTCGTTACAGACCAGAGATTTGAAATTGGTGCAGTTTTTATTTCATAATCAATTAAGAGGATTGTGAAATGATAAGCCTTAAAATACACTTTGCAACTTTCTTAACATATTTGCTACAGTTAAGTGAAATTAAACCTAGCTGAAATCATAGTCTAGTCAGTATTCAAAATGGAAATCTTACACGTTGGTATGCGCATAGCCTATGAAATTTAAAATATACCGATTGTGTTTATTTAGAAGAAGAAATTAGTAACAATTTGGTTTGCTCAACAAGTTAATAGAGTATATTTTCTATTCTTCTTGCTCTAATACGAAAGAGCTAATAGTGAAGTTCCTTTTTCTACGAGATTTTTTTAAATTTTAAATAAGCTAGATTATGATTGAAAGAAAATAATCTTTGAATATGTAACAGGAAATCAAGCATTCAAATGTATAAGTATTTATGCACAAAAAGTGCGCCCAGCGTGGATGAAGCATTATATAATTTATTTGTTTATTTATTTCAATATTCATCACAGCAGAATACAAATTCCAATTATGGCAATGAAATAAGAAAAGGATAGCAAAAATAAAGATTAATGTTTACAAAAAGAAAAATATAATTCACTAATTTAATGACCCAACGCTGAGGCCTAGAACAAATACTTTTAGATATCTTTTAAAGGCATAGATCGATTGTGGCAGAGTTCCAAGCCCCAATTCATTATGACGTCTAGGAATTCTAACGAAAGGAGGAGAGAAGTACGCATTTGTACGCGCGAACGGAACAGTGAAGATTTCTTGAGACCTGTTGCCCCGTAACGAGCTGCGAGGTCGGAATGAATCGGTGAAGCCAGATATAATACCTCGCTGCGATTTGAAAAAGAAGCACTCGTCAAGCAACAGCCGGCGTGACTCCAAGGAAAGAATTTGAAGAAAGGACAAACGGGAAACATATGAGGAGTAAGGGATATTATATTTAAAAAATAAAGAGCGTGTGAATCTACGCTGCACACACTCGATGGCCTCAGAAAGCTATAGGAAACGTGGAGACCACACTTGACAAGCATATTCGAGGACACAACGAACTAACATTAAAAAAAGATGAACACATGTACGTATGTCAACGAATTTAGAGGCAGAGCGAAGTATCAATCTATGAAGTAAAACTGAACTTTTCAAAGGAGGCTTGCAATTTTTTGAAGTTCAAGTAAAAATTATACTGGGTAATCTGTTTGAGTATTTGACAAGTTTACACACACTATTCCAAATAATAAGCAAATTACCGAAAGCTTCGATTGAATGAATTGATTATATGGTCAGCAATGCATACCAAAAAAAGCTGAGGATTAACGTAGATGTATTATCCTTTTTTTGAATTATTTTCTGGAAGCAGAAATTGTTTTAATGATCAAGTCGACATATTTATCACTAAATCAATTTTATTTATGAGAAAGGTATTTAATTTTATTTTAGTATTTTCGACTTCATATTTTTGGGCTTTGAAAGTTCGATTTTGTTCCAGTTTTTAAATTATTCTGTGTGTTCTTTAGTCCCAATATGTTTCGGTGAGGGTATAAGAGGGTATTTCGCGCCTATTTTATACAAATGTATATTATTCAGTCTTTTTGTTTGATATTATAGTGCAATATAGTTTCAGTAACTCTGTGTTCATGCAACAGAAGTTGATTTCAATTTCCAAATTTGTGGCTTCCACTGGTATGATTGATTTAATAAGAAAGTGGCTTATAGTACTAACGATTCTGAATTGCAAATGAAATGGCCCTAATAATTACACAATATATCCTGGTGTCATACTATTTGCAGACTTTTTGTGCATATATCAATTAATTTTGGGTTATCTTCGATTGGTCACAGTCAGTATTTGAGAGCATAAAACATTCAGATCACAGATGTAGTCTCGTAGCCAACAACAAAGGTGAAAGATTAATTTTAAGTTATTTGGCTAAAGTTTTAAATAAAATTAAAGTTTTAAACTTTGAAAAATAAAAAAATTAAAAACAAAAATCATTTTTTTCACAGCATTTTCAGATTTTCGAACAATAGTTATAGCTCTGTGGCTGAACCCTACTTGAGACGTTCATTAATTATTCTTTTAGAAAAATTAGCAGCCAGTTACTATCGTTTAAGGACGGTTTCGCTGATTCTCGCTTCTATTGATGTGTTGGAACTCCATTTTTTTATATACCAACAACTTGCACGCTGATATCTGCTTGATAAGAGATATTTAGTTTCCTGTATATGGGGCATTTCACGTGAAGCGGACAGGTAAAAAATTTTGATGTTTCCGATTTTTAGTAATATTTGATTATATTATACCTATATATGTCCTCGATCCAGATACAAAATTTTTTTACAATATAAAGTCTGGTTAACGAGCTAGAGGTCCTAAAAAATTTAACATTTTGGCAGGTATGCGCTATTTAGAATCCTTTTATCTAGTATTAAAAAGCTACAATAAAATAAATAAAAAACTTGAATTTATACTTCATTTAATGAGTTTTTGAAATGTATTTTTGGATATTAAAAAAAAAAAACATTTTTTTTTGAAAATATATACATTTATTTAAATTTTTGAAAGTTGTATATCTCTAAGTTAGACCTTTTAATTTTTTAATTTTTTTTCTAAAAATAGCTAATAGTGAATAGATAATTCTGGCTAAGTTTTATAATGGGCGTAAAAGCCGTTTGGGAGTTAGAGCAGTTACAGTTTCAAAACAGGCGTCGGCCGCTCCTTTTCGAAACTGTAACTGGTCTAGCTCCTTGACAACTTCTACGCCCATTATGAAACTTAGCAAGGATTATCTATTCACTATTAGCTATTTTTAGAAAAAAATTTAAAAAAAATGAAATGGTCTAACTTAATGAAATTCAACTTTCAAAAATTTAAATATATATATTTTCAAAAAAAAAATGTTTTTTTTTAATATCCAAAAATACATTTCAAAAACTTATTAAATGAAGTATAAATTAAAGTTTTTTATTTATTTTATTGTAACTTTTTAATACTGGACAAAATGATTCTGAATAGCGCATACCTGCCGAAAAGTTAAATCTTTAAGGACCTCTAGCTCGTTAACTAGACTTTGTATTGTAAAAACATTTTGTATCTAGATCGAGGATAAATGTAGGTATAACATAATCAAATATTACTAAAATCGGAAACATCAAAATTTTTTTTACCTGTCCACTTTACGTGAAATGCCTCATATGTTGAATGGATTCTTCAAAGAGTATGAAATAGAAAATGATGACTTGTTGCGAAACACCAGATTGAACCTAAAGTTACATTAAAAAGATTTGTAGCCATTATTGTTGTAAAATGCGTAGGAAACATAGATTTTACAATGGAAATTATACATATTTAAATTTAATTTAAGATTGAAATGAAATTCACCAGAAAGATATTTTGGATCACAAGAGTGAGCATTTTTTTTCGTTGAAGATGACAAAAAAAAATTTCAAAAGATACAAAATCCACGGGTCATGTGAGATTTTTACATACTAATCCACCATCTACAGGCCACGAAGGTCCGTGTAGGAATCCGCTTTCGCATAACTGCAACCCGGTCGTGCTTGCTCACCTCTCGGTGCCTGCTTATTTCAAAATATACCACAGCCTGTGGGTTGGTAAGGTAGTCCTTCTCTCGCTTTGTGCGCAGTATTTTGTCAATTTTGTGTTTTGGCATAATCACAAAAAGCCGCTGTCAAAAAATTAGAATGCGCTGTTTCGCATAGTAATGCCCACAATGTCGGCGGCCGAAATTGTCGAAGCGTCAGACTTTGCCAAATTTTTAATTTTTTTATTTCGCTAGCGGTTTGGCATCACCACTAGGCTGAATTAGGTTGAATGGTCTGGTGGTAGAGACAAGCGATGGCTGATATGTATTGTGATAAGCCAACCTAATCCTTGTGCAACAGGATTTAGCAAACCAAAAGAAAAAAAAAATTAATTAGGTTGGTGCCTTGGTTGACGCCATGAATGTTAACTGTCATTCGTCAGCGACATTTTGGCTGCATTGTGATTCACCATATTCAAATGCGAAATTCTACATAGCAGTTCGCCGCCCCTTTCGAAAAATTCGCATTATGTGTTTTGGCCTATAGGCTTATAGGCTTTCCGAGTTTTGGAAACTTTTCGGACAGCAACCGCATATATAGTTGAATTGCTGAAACTTTCGATCATGTCCTTGGATGAAAACGAAATTCAAAGGATAGGTTGATTAAGCACGAGCATGTTATGGTAGACTTATTGCTGCTGTGCTGAACAAATGTTGCCAGCACTGAACATTTTCATCACTTGTGTTATAGTTGGAAAATGATATTTATTACTTTGAGTAACAAATGGTTGATATGAAACTACAAACAAGTGAATAACGTCTTCACACATTTTTAAGTCCCTCAAAGATAATTTCTTCGAAAATCAGTTTTCTAGTGGCTCTGATGCGCTAGATTTTTCACAAATTGAATTTGAGAAGATTAAATTAATTAAATTAAATGCTTTTTTTTTGCATTTTCAAAGGTGAGAAAACGGTCTCTCGGAATTCAGTAGGCGGCAAATTTCCAAAGCCAACAAATAGCAGCACAATTATCGATCTCGTAAAGACCAATATAGCGACTGCAAAGTAATTAAATTCCGAATGTCAATCTCTGTGATCAATATCAGTTTAAAATTCCATCCTAAATGCCAAAAATATGATTTTCAAGTTTTATGCTCTTACACTTCGTAATATTTTGTTTTTTATTTTTTTACATGTTTAGTGAGCCCAACCATGAAAATAAGAATGAACAAGAGCTATATAAGCCTAGCCTCCTGCACTGAACACATTCTGCATAAAATTAAATGAAAACTATCAGGTAAAAATTTGTTTGAGTCCATGAGTATAATAAGCTATCAATCAACTGACGTTATCAAAAGAGATATGAATAGACCTCCAAAAATTTGCTTTTTATGCCAATGATAATGGTTCACTTTGCAGTCTCTGAAAAGTTGATTTAATTCTGATTGAAGTTACCCTTTATCCGTGCTAAAATATGCTACAAGATACTATTTGTTGTAAGATATTTTATATCTTGACCATCTGCTGAGATTAGCGACCTAGTGTCTGTCTGGTTGTATTACAGCTCTGCTTTGTTTTGATATACTTTGAAAAAAAATACTCGATGATAAATAGCTACGTATTCTTACTTACGACTCATTTAGATGGGTTTCATGCGAAACACACTTAATCAAACGTGCAGTTACATGGTAATAACAAATGTTCTCATTTGAGCTGATTTTTTCGTTCATAAAAGATAGTATATTTTTCATATAGTCTTTTTTGTGTTGATTTTTTTCTTATATTGTTCAAAAATCAGAGACTATCAAGAGAGTAATGAACAAATTTTGCATGTTTCCGAATTTTCAGATTCAATAATTAGAAGATGCATTCAACTTTTCGATGATTTTTTCCCGCTTCCAAAAAAAAAACGCACAATCAAATCTACATTAAAAATAAGAATATTCTATAACCTGTATTTTCCCAAGGATATTTAAATTCAAAGCTAGCTCTAGCTACTCAGTAGCGAAATTTGAGAGAACGCCAATGGTAGATACACCATTATTTCCGTTATGAATATACATTGATTTTATAAAATATTTGTTGGTAACTTTTGATGTAATATTCAATTGGGTTCAATAGATCACACGATAACACGAACTACGACATTTTAATAATTTTTTTGGCGCAACTGATTTTCTTTTAAAGTAGTCCTATTAAATCATTATTAAATCATGTTCATTACGTTTTAGAATAACTTTTATTGCTTCAGCTGCGAATTCTGAAATTATTATTCATTCTTTTTTAGTACTCGAAAATACGTTCCCTATTCTATTTTATAGACTTAACTAAAAAAGTGGCTGTCTCATACGAACAAGAGAGAATATTTTCTCCATATTTTTCAATGAGGCTGCCAAATGTATTTTATCAACATTGTAACCACTTGTTTGTCGTCACAAAGTGAAGAAAATGTAAGTTTGATGATATATACCGTCTAAAATAGTTAAATGCCTAGAAGCTACTATTTTTCAACAAAAGATTTTAAGCCCCAAAACATAAAAAAAATAAATCCTTTTTTGGCATTTCAAAACACCGACAAAAATTCGAAAACTTACTAGAATCGTGCTCTACGTGACAACATATTAATATTTATAGAGCTTACTAGCTTTGAAGGGTAAGTACCAAAGTATTTTCACAGCTGAATTAAATCAAATATATTCGATTTAAATATTGTTAGTATTGTAGCTTTTTTCAATGACGATTTCCGTAACATGCAACCAAATCCTCCCTGACCGTTGCCTTTAAATTTTCTTAATTTAGTGAGAATATTCAAATTATAAATAAAATGTTTAAAAAAATACCTATGGGGGAGGAATATAATGTCGTGAAAATTATCAAAGATATCATTTTTCTATAACTTTTGATTTAAACCTTAACTTTTGACAATTATTTTAATTCATTTTTGTATTGATTTAAATTGTGTGTAATTATGCCCACGTTGGGCGTCAAAATTTCTTAGCTCTTTCGCATCGAATGTGCCGCACATATTATCCAATTTTCAAGTTGAATTTGTTGTTACGTATCTGTATTCAATGATCTGGTTCAAAATTATCAATCAAAGGAAAGTTTCAAACAATATTTCCGGCATATTTGTTCACAGTCACTTGATACAAAAGAAAACACTATTTCCCTTTATGATTTACATTATACTAATTAATAGCAGATGTATAAAATAAATATGAAACAGTTTCCATCAAATCAAACAGATTTACAGCTGGCCGATATACAATCTGAATCTAGCGATGAGTGTGTCTATTAGTGCAGATATACATATTTGTTCGCAAATATATGTTTAAGTACCACAATCATCCAGACTGCAGAGTAACGATAGCTCAGCGATACAAGCGGTTTGACGGCAGTGACATTCAAAGCATTTTACCCTATATTTCTAATGAATCTGGTAAAATCAAGAATCATCGCAGACTCCATCACTACAAACATCGTAGCAAACATTGAAATCCAGCAAATAGGTTACGTTTACCAGGCAGCCAGTGAGAACGTTCTCTTTGAGAACTGATGATGATGTCCTTTCAAATTTCGTTTTTGGTACATGTTTATGCAGACATATGAGTACATGTGCACCTTCCGGAACGAATGGCAAGCAGCAAACTAGCATTTGCGCGAAAATGTGTAAATTTTAGATAAACATTTCATTTAGATGTTCGCCTAAGCGTAAATGTAAGTTCTAATTTTTTCAAGATACATTTCGTAACGTACATTGAAGATAAATTATTCATTACTCGCAAAAGATTCGACGCGTCCTATAACTCATATAGTATTTCATTAGTCGTAGTTTGGTGAATTATAATTATTTTCCTAAGAAAAATCTCTATCATTTTTCTTTCCATTTCATTCGCCTGTAGCTAGGTGATTTATTTAGACTTGAAACGACGATGACACCGATTCGATGTCGGAAAACTTTCCAGTCAGTCAGTGTATTCGCATCTATTTATTCAGTTTTCGTGTTCCGTTCAACTTTGAAAACCAACGCTAGTAAATTGAGATCGTGTTCACGCTCGCCCGAGTAAAAGGGTAAAATTCTCGAAAACTTTTTCAATGGCCAATATTTGGATACACTTCGTTCGTCGTCATTTCGAAAATTAATGTTGAATAATTAATAGGAATTTTCGACTGTGATGGTTTTTGTTCGGTAGGTGTCATCAAGCCAACTTTTCAAGCCAACCGTTCGTAGGAGATGTGAGACTGTGAAGTGGGCAAAGTAGGATTGATTGAAAGGTTGAATGAAAAGCTTAGGAATTTGAAAGAAACAGCGACATTATGATTCAATTGGAAGGTCGTGAAAATCAGATTCATTTTAAGATAATTGAGATGAAGGTGCGGTAATATGATTTTTTAAGATAGGGAGAGAAAGAGAGGGAGAGACTTTATATATTTATTTGAAAACATCATAAATGGATTTTATAATGCAAAGGCAAAATTGAAAAATGTTCATAGTATTGCTTCTTTGAATGTTAATGTAAATAAAATTTGAATACTCGAATATACATAGATGAATGAGAATGACGCATTTACTATTTATGGCCTTGAGCCGCGGAAAGCGAAGAAACAAATCAAATAGCCAAAGATATTGAGGCAATAACCCTTAAAAGCGCAATAGTATTTTTCAGAAAATTGGCTGTGAATTTATCCTTTTTAATTATTTTAGTGGGTTCTATTCTATATTTAACGAAGTTTAATAAGTTGAATGTCAATTAGTGCTACCAACGGTTCCGTATTTCTCGGGACGTTCCGTATTTTTTGCATTTATTTCTATGTCCTGACGAGACAGACAAAGTCCCGTACATCGGTCAAAACATAAATACAAATGTACGAATATTGCGCCTAGCACGCTTAATGACCGCGCGGGCAGCAATATGATTGTTGCAAACTTATATAGCAAATGTCTCAAACGCTGTGTTCGCCCTTCGACGGTTTCAAAATATAAAATGAGAAGCGCGAACAATTAGCGAACAAATGAAAGGAGCGGGTGATTGTCTCCGACCACTACCTCCGTTCTTGTATTCACCGAGTACAAACTGACTGGAATCGCATTCTTTCTCTATTTAACATACGAAACAACCTCATGTCTCCTACCTACTTCGTTGTTTCTAGCATCGTTCTGTGTCGCATTTGTTTACATTAGATGTGAAACATTCATGCCTTTGATTCCTTTGAGGGCAGTGTCAAAAAACGTTTTAAATTAGAATATTACTGCGGGGTCTTGATATATTGAAATTATCTATCAAATGAACCAAAACGATAGTGATGCTTCAACGAGGGATTCAATTGCATCCGCTAAGAAATTTAAAAGGCTGATTTGGCTGGTTACAGCAAGTCAAAGAAGATTCTCATAAAGCATTTTGTAAGATTTTCCATAAGGATTTCTCATGTGCTCATGGTGGGATTGCTGACATACAACAACATGCATCAAACAAAGGCTCATTTATCCATTGTAAGTACGAGAGCATCAAGTAGTCTTTTGAAATTTTGATCACACCCAGAAACATCTACCTCCGAGTCCAATGATAAAATTGCTGCTGGGGAAATTACATCAGTTTATTGTCTGAATCATATACAACGATTTTTCGCACTGGGCGGAGAAAAGCCGCAGTCGAAAAATTAGAAAGCACTGTTTTGTATAGTAATGCCAAATTTTCGAAGCGTCAGAATTTGTCAAATTTAGCGGCGATACCTATCGCAGGCTGGCATCACCACTAGGTTCAATTAAGTCTGCTTGAATTAGGTTGAATGGTCTGGTGGAATAGACAAGCAATGGCTGATATGTATTGTGATAAGTCAACCTAATCCTCGTACAACAGGATTTAGTAAACCAACACAAAAAAAAATAAATGAGGTTGGTGCTTTGGTTGTCACCATGGTCATTCTTCACTACATAGCAGTTTGCCTTCCCCTTTGAACATTTCGCAGTTATGTGTTTAAAACATTTCACACGGTTAAACACTCTTTAAGCTATATTAGTATGGACTTCTCGCACAAGCTGCTACCTTACATTTGCACCGATTCAAAGATTGCTCAAAAATTTTGCTGTGGAAGGCCGAAAGCAGAGAGCATTGTTTGTGAAATGTTATCCGTAGAGTCAGCTAAGAATATTATAAGGGCTATTAAAGACCAAAACATATATTTTTCGACTGCTACTGACGCAAGCAATAAAAAAATATAAAATGTTTCCTATGTGTGTAAGAGTTTTCAACTTTAATACCGGCGCACACTTAGCTGGACAAAAGTAAAAAAATAAATGTCAAAATGTAAGGTTTTCAGGTACAAGAAATTTTTCTTGAGGCTTCAGTAAACCTAATTCCACAAAACATTGTTATTATAGCTATCAATAGCGTGTAACAGGTTACTGTGAAAACGGTCGATGCAAGTAGAGCGTGAGACGCTCTCGCGGTGCATTAGTGTGACCTAACTTTGTATTAACTGCTCGGTGACATGAATGTTTATTTTCGTTTGAGAGTTAATCTTACTTGTTCAGATACCTTTAAAAAAAAGTTTCAAGCACTGAAAACGCCCACTTGAAAAAGGTAAGTTCATATCATTAGAATATAAGAGAGTGTGATTTTCCTTCATGGAAACTGAAAAATTCTTCACATTTTAACGCGCAACTTTTTTCATAAGAGTTCATTGACTTTAAATTTTGATAATTTCTTTATTATGGTATAATTAATAACATATTCAAAAACGGAGGGCCATAACGAACCATAAATTGAGATATAACAAAAATTCTGCGGTCAGAACTATAAAATTTTAAATTTTCAGTTTAAATCCTAAACGGTCCCTCACCTTCTATTTATACTTTATACCTTAAAGACCTTAAAAGAAACATTTAATGCTAATTGCTTTTTAATGTCCCGATGATGACTCAATATTGTCCGCCAGTAAGGCTATTATTTATAAAAGGAACAAAAATAAACCTCTAGAAGAGAAGTAGATGCTGTGCAAGAAGAAATAGAAGCTCTTTCTTTCGAGTTCATAATTAATGGTAATAAAAATTTGCTTAATTTATTATTTCTCTATATATTTATAGATAAAAATGTGAAGATTTATTTTAAAATGTGATTGACAATGCTCGATACAAAAATAATAAATGCTTTTACCGAAACTTCGAGTCAATCATGCTATTTGTGTGGATGTAAGCCTACTGGAATGAATGCATTAGAAAATATTAAAAATCGACCGGTTAAGACGGAAAACTTGCAATTTGGTCTCAGTAGTCTACATACATGGATAAAACTCGATAAAACTCCTAAAATGTATCCTGCATATAGCTTATAAACTGGAATTCAGAAAGCCAACCATGCGAGGTGCTACTTCGCATGAGAAAGATGAGGTTGGCACCATTAAAAAAAATATCCAGTATGCTTACTGGGACTGTATATAAGTGGGATGTCTAACACCGGGTACTTGTCGTACCAATTTTTTAAGCATTCGGATGAAGCCGTTGCAGCTACAGGAATATATAAGCGAATAATATCTAGATTTGGAACTATTTTTCAGGTATTTATAAAACAACTTCCTTAAATTGTTTACTATAGCAATTACTTTTTTTTATTCGTTTTTTCTTATTGTTGCAGGTTTTTTCAAGCGGAAATGCAATCAGGGAAGAAAAGTTCAGCACATTTGCTTATGATACTGCCAAGCTGTTTGTGGAGCTATATGGCTGGTATAGTATGCCTCCCAGCGTATATAAAATCCTTTTGGATGGCTCTTTAGCTATCAAGCATGCTCTTGTTCCAATAGGGCAGCTTTCAGAGAAGGTACAGGAGGCAAGGACTAAAGACATGAGACGATTCAGAGCCCAACATACTAGAAATTCCTCATATATAAAAACCTGTGAAGTCTTAGTTTTCAGAAGGTCCCGTTGAAGGAGCTGAGTCCTGATGCAAGAGAGCTGATCATGGATTCAGTGGAAGAGGATATGACTGATAGCGAAGCGGAGAAGGATTCTCCGAGCGAATCAGAAAATGATTCTGATTTGGCATTTTTGTAAAAATAACACTTGGCTTTACTTGAAAATATAAAAAATTCTGCCCTAAGAACTAAAACACCTACGTTTTAGCTCGTATATTTTTTTAATTTTTTTTTAAGCTATTCCAATCTTTAAGTCTTTGTTAAGCCCATAAAATAATTTTGTCCAGCTAGAATCGGGGTTCAGCCTAGTAAGTTACTCAAGTATCAAAGCTTTTAATGGATACTTTGGAAAAATATGGCCTCCTTTTAAACAATATACCAGCTTTTTCCGCCGACAGCACTAACGTAAACTTCGAAAAACATCACTCAATTTATACTATTTTGAGAATGGAAAATGATAACATTCCTAAAGCTGGTCACCCAGTGCATATTTTGCACAATGTAAGCAAAGTTTAGTACTGATAGGTTGCCAATTGACATCGAAAGCTTGATTCTGAAAATATGTAACCATTTCAGTAGGTCGGCAAAGAGAAGGGCTAGCTTACAAAATCAATTTGAAGCAACTAAAATGCAGTGGACAGAACTTCTTAAATATGTGTCTATCAGATTTTTATCCCTTGGACCGGCTGTAGAAAGAATTTTAAAAATAAAAAATTGGAAACGAGTCCCCTCGAGTGGTAGAAAACATTTTTGCATCTAACGAAGAGGTTGTACGAAACGTATTATAATTTGATATAATTTGAACAACGATTAAAAGACAACTTTTTTTGGCAGCCAGACCCGGCAAATGCTCACCGTTTTATGCACAACCAAGAAAGAAGCTGCAATAAACGAATTTCGTCACTTTTATTCCAACTTTTTGGAAAATTTAGCAAAAAGATATGTGTCCGAAATTAATATCTTTTCAAAATTGGATTTTCTAAATCTTCAATCAATGGTACATTATAATGATTTTGTATCGGCAGTGGAACTACTGATAATTGAAATTAATATAGACACGCTTTAGGAAGAATTCAAACTGATTAAAAAGAGCCTGGAAATTGCATGTTCTCTTGGCGATCCAAAAATGAGTGCGCTCGAGATATGTAAGAAAATAATAGAACCGTTTTCGAAGACCAAGATAAGGAACATTTTCACTATACTTTCGTTCATTTTTAGCATCCCTGGTTCAAATTGTTTCGTCAAAAGAGTATTTTCGCAAATGAGTCTAAAATGGACCGATGTACCGATATACGTAACAAGCGCACGCCAAACTTGATTAAAGCCGAATTGCTTACTATATTCAGTTATGATTTTGATTGTGTCTCCTTTCATAAATATGTCAAATCACAAAAGGATATGTTGCATGCCATAAAATCTGTAGCAAAGTATAGTTCTAAATCTGGATGAACACAAAATGCAATGTTTTATTTTTTATCCCGGGTAAAATTTATAAATCCCGTATATTTTTAACTTGAAGTTAATTTGTCCTGTGGGGCTCGGTATCTCTGCTCGCTAAGGCGTCAGGCCGAAAAGCGGCGTGCTACGGGGCCTGCGGGTTCGAATCCCGCCAGAGCCATGGCTGTGAGTGTGAATGCGTGTGATTGTCTATGAGGGTGGCAAATGGGCCCAAACTGGTGGCCTAATGCTGGCCGCATTCCCGGCAGCCCTCTTCACTAACCTAACCTAATTTGTCCTGTAAGCCCGAAGAAAAAAGTTGGCAACCCTAATGTCAATACAAATATATTTTGAAAGTTGTGCTACATAATTTACATACTGTAAGTTTTTTTATTTGTTTTTTATCCGACTGAGCGGTCATGGTTGCACGAAAAGATAAATGATTTCGCATTAAAAAGAAATTAAGCGACGGATATAAATATTTTTCAATTAGCAGCGTATTAAAAAAAACTTCAGGAAACTTTAACATTAAATTTCCAGAATACCAAATTCTCGTACATTTCAGATTCAAACTGTTACATCCATCAAATTCAATTTTAAAGGAAATTATATGTAGATTTCATGCAGAAAATAACATTTTCCACGTGCAACAAGCAAGAAGCCAACTTAACAATTTACCCTCTTTTCATGCACATTCCCTTTTTTGTTCGTGTTTTTCTCACAAGTTAATTGAAACGAGTCCTGCCAATTTTCACGACAAGCTTTCCGCAGCATATGTTCTTCTTTTCATTTTTCGTTACACCGGTGTGGAAAAACCGCAACTCGAAGTGGTGGTGAAAAATGGATAAAAAGAGCATAGGTAGCTTCTTGTTTCGACAAAATATGCAGTGCAGCCACAACTGTCGAGCAATTCAACATCCAATGTCGCAGCAATCATATTGACATGCAAGCAGGTATGTAGATACATACGCATATTTAATTGTTGCGAGTGCAAGTGCAATTCATTAACGAACCAATCAATTTACCTAAGAAGGGTGTACTCCATGAATTTGTCATTGGTGTAGTTGGCGTGTAGTTATAGTTGTGTTGTCGTTGAAATTATATATGGTGTCGTTACACGAGTAGATATGAATGAATGTACACAGAATATGTATAATATTTATTAATGACTGAATTTATACTCTGTCTGATGATGTTTATTTGTATTTATACATATGATAATAGTTGATTGAATTAATAAATGTGAGTAAAAAGCGTTTCAGATCCAATTATAAAAAGCCTGATTGCAGGCAAAGACTACTATCACAGCAAATTAATATAGCGATTGATTATTTATTCAGCAAATTGAAATGTCTCGAAATCATATTGAAATTCGATATGTACGGAATTCAATAAAAAAAGACCAAATTTATGACAGTATTCATTATGATAGCATACGTACACAACTAATAACTTGCTAATGTAAATATGATTTAATTCTATTTTATTATTAAATCTATTGTAATGTTGAAATAATTGATTGAAAAGTAATTTGACTGAAAATAATACGATAGCTTGATTAAAACTAAACAAAGCAATCAAATAATTTTACATTGACAAATAAATTGGTAATGCAACAAGTGCCAACGTCATATAATCGAAAAATTGTCTACAACATAAAATGGCCAGCCTTTTCGCCGCTTCGTTTGAATTGTTAATTTTATTTTTCTAGACATAAAGCATTTTAGTCTGTTTTTTTAATAAATTTTGAAAGCCATTTACCGATATCACTTTTTTTTGGGATAATTTTAGAGATGAAATAATTGGTCGTTCAAGTGAGTGCTTAGCTATGGCAGTAAGGAGACTTAAGTGGTAGTCGATTGAATAATTTCATTCAAAGCAATTAAATATCACACTTTTGATATTATAGATTTCGATATTTATTTATTTACCAAACCAAACAAGGCAACATAACAACAAGAAAACATAATATATAAATCTTAAATACAATTAATCATAAGTATATAATACAAATTGTTCGTAAAAAAGATACAATACACCACAAATTTTGTAGCAGTTATTCTACATTATTTTAATTAAATTTAGGCTAGTAACGATGGAAGTTAAGCGGGTTCGGATGTGGAAAGGGCTTTGGACAAGTTATTTTTGAAGTTTGATTTAGTAATCCCCGAAGAGTAGTGGCTGCTTATAGAATTGAATATCCTACAGCACCTATTAATGGGCTCATCATATGCATAGGTAGTGTGATGACTGAATTCATTGAGCAGATTTGCATATCTGGTGCGTCTTGGTCGGTTATTGAAAGTAATTTTACTAGAGAGATCTTCAATGATTACCGCACCACTAATAATATCAAATGTAAGGCAAGCGCTGAGCAGAGTTCTTCTAGAAGAAAGAGACATTAAATTTAGAAGACTTAGTCTGAATTTGTAAGATGGCAGATGTTGAAAATCTCGTGGGTCATAGAGATTTCTCAAAGCGAAAAGTACAAATTGTTTCTGAACAGACTCAACTCTATCGCTATGTAGCTCGAAAGCAGGGTTCCATATAATGCAAGCATATTCTAATAAAGGACGCACTAGGGTGATATATAATGATTTGGTAACCCATATATTTTTAAACTCTTTAGCGCGTCTCTTTATGAATCCAAGCTGTTTATTAGCCCTGGCAAGGATTTTGTCATAGTGCAGATTGAAGCGCATCTTGTTATCCAATACTACGCCAAGGTCTATAATATGATCGACCCTTCTTCTATAATACTATTACACAACATTTAATTAATGAAGCGCAGATACTCTGCTCCGTCACCGGTTCTTAGTACTTAGACAGCCATGAGCATATAACGATATTTAAACTCGCGTGCAGTAGATCACTACCGAACCTTCATACACTCAAAACTCAAAATATATGCTATAGCCTGAAATAGCTAAATTCAAAACAATGAAACTAAATGAAAACTGCAAATCTCATTGGTTTTTAGTATAGTTAGTTACCTTAGTCGCCTCAGTATAGCTATTACAAAACATTACAAGATGTTCCATCCTGTAATCCTTTGAAATAACTTTTTGAAGTAAGTTAAATTAATAGATTTTTTAAATCCTTAAATATATATTATAATCTCCGCAAAAAATTTAAAAATTCAAATAGTAATCGCTGGGTAAAACCACCACTTAAGTAGAAAGCGCTGGTTGACAAAATTCGAGCTTTAATCCCCTAGGACATTTACGACAACCCGGACAGAGTCATCCAATTTAGCGGTCATTGCAAAATGCGTTGTTCAGAAGAATTTTTTCATCTGCTGTCTTACTTATTCTTCCGCGTAAGTCTTTCCCGAAGCTTAATTTACGACGACAGCATCCAGTTATCCCACGTTGCCTCCTTCTGGTTCTTCTTTTCTTCTTTTTCCCACAATTTTTATCAATTTTTCTGCAAATCACTTTCTTTCTGGACCTGTTTTGTTTCAGAAGGAGCCTATGGTGGTTTGGTGACATTTCCTCTTTGTGGGTGGTCAGACGGTGGGACTTCCTCCCGGATTTCTTGGGTGTCTTCAGGACTTGAATAAGCCACACGTTAAATCTGCCATGGCCAATCAACTCCCGGGATCCTGCGATAGTGGCTGCAGCTAATGCAGATGAAATAATTGGCTGATGACTCACCTCCTCTTTCTGCTACCAGTACAGGCATGCGAATTTAACCAGAACCGCCGTGTTTACACTCAGAAAAATATGTTTCCGAGAATTGCTTGAGAAAAATTGTTTACGAGATGTGAAATTTTCCACAAATCAAATAAACTTTTATTTGATGTCAGTAATTTGTATCAATATAGTGTAAAAATTTCTTACAGTCATCGGAATACAATTTTTACTTGACCTCATTTCAAGCAAGTCGTTATCCTCAAATCTAGTAAACTATATTTACGATTTAATTAAATTATATCTAAAATGCGAACATGTTTTTACATGTTTCAACATCAACCACGCTTCAATATTCGATGAAAAAGTGGATAGTTTTTATGATTTCTATTAACATTTTCTTCATACAAATGAGAGGTCGGTAGCTTAGTTCGCTAACGCGTCAGTCTGAAGCAGCGATCTACTGCTCGCGGGTTCGAATTCCGTCAGGTTCATGGTTGTATCTGTTCGTCTTGAGAACTCTTAACAGCCGGCGACTGGGCATAATACCAGCGCTCCATTAAGTATCACAGTATAGCTTTATGTTATGACTAAGGCATAAATAACACTAGCGCTTCAGAAAATAAGAAAAAAATGTGGCACTTAACAGAAATATTAATGGAATAATTGATACCGGCTTCTCTCTCTCTTATATGTGTCTCCGAAAAAATTACTTATTGCAAGTACAATATTTATCTTAGGTCAAAATATTGCTTTGGCACGTGAAAATATCTTTTTTATTTTTCTTTTATTTTTTTTTTTACTCCCTTTAAAGTAAGCCGCCTCCCTTCAAATGAAACTTCAAAGTTTTTGCATGCCGACGACATGCGATGTTATCAAGCGGTCCCCCATCTAAGTAGTAATCGTAGGAGAACCGATTGATGCCAGATTTATGGAAACATTTCCTTAAAACTATGCCAAATTTTACTCAAGGCAAGTTCAATATCAGTTCTTTGAAATGAAGAAATTCCTTTCTTTGGATTAAGTAAATATTTCTTTGGCGCAAAATCCTTACCAAGTTTGTTTGAAAATATGTTCATTTTTCCTCAAAAAATTGAAGTATTTTTCTGAGTGTACATATGTTTTTGACAAATTGGCAGCCTTGAAATTTTTTTCCCAAAGGTTATTCTGGCACTTCCTTCGCATCTGCTTTTCAGCAGCTCGCTCACAATTGACGTATTCCCCCCCAAAAGAGTTACACCCGTTAGATGAAATCGTAGCAGTGATATTCCTGGTGATATTCCCTCAGAAACTACGGAGCACTACGACTAGAGTCAAAATCCTAGATTCCTTGCGCATTGATTTCGCACAAATTGAAAACGATCATTCCTTCGGTTCGCGTTGAAAAAGCTGACGGAAGAGGAGCTCTCTAGAGTGCCGGTATCCTCGCAAACGTAAAAAGTTTGATTGAACGCGTTGCATTGTCGTTCATTTGTCCCGTTTATTAATTAGTTGTTGTCTGCATCATCAGGGCTGTTAAGCCACAACTCAGCGCTTTTATATCCGCTCGGGTGTGTAGACGCTTTGGTGGTCCCGTAGTGGTCTTTACAATACAGGGAAACCATGCGAGCGTTGACAGCAGCCTTCAAGGAGTTTAGTGTTCCAAACCAAATCAGCGCGAATTTGCCCTACGTATCATAAACGCCCTTTCTGCATTTTAATAATTGTTTGAGTAATTTAAAGGTTTGTTTTTTTCCAAGTGCTGCAGGTTTATGGAAAGGCATTTTTCACTATTGATTTGCCCGGAAAATAGGTTTTGCATATTTTTGTAGAGTTTTGTAATAGTTTATGAAATTTTGAAATCAGTGCTAGCTCAAAAATGAAAAAAAAAGTCATCCTATATAGGGCTAAAATCGGGAACATCAAGTGAGTCGAGTGAGTTTTGAATGTACTCTAAGATCTGTAAGGTTTTAACGAGATGATTCCTGGTCATAAACGTGCATAGAGCTTTGAAATAGAGGATGCAAAACCCCAAATTTGGCGCACATTTTTCTTGATTTTCATTGAACTATTTTGAAAGCATAGTAATGGTGTATTACGGGGTAGAGCGCAAAAACAAATATCATTGCACGCTACTGAACCTGGTTGTGCACAAATACCAAAATTATTTTGGGCTCATTAATGGCTGCAGTGTAGTGATTTCAAAAATTACATGGTGAAATATTTAATTTTTAATTAAATTTAATTTAACTGACTTTGGATATAAAACTCTTAAGAATTTAAGGAATCATTCAATTAAATTTAAAATTTAAGCTGCAGCCGCTGCGTGAAACCACTCTTAGGTAGATAGCACTAGTCGACAAGATTATTTTTTTTCTTGTAATATGAAAACCGGTATCTGATTCTGCTAAAGATAAGATAATTTAAGTATGGCATCAAAGCAAATGAATCCAGATACATATAGTTTTGGTGAAACGCAATAATCTTTTTTTGGAAAAGTAATACAATAAAATCGTACTAGCTGCTTGGCGCTATTTGCACCATGCTTCTTGGTGCATAATGTGCCCAGGCACCGATATCAGCGTGCCACGTCAACTCATTTTTGTTTTTTTTGTTCATCATCCCCACTCCGACTCGACTACACTTGAGGATTTTGGATGCTGGAACTGCATCTAATTAGAAAGGAAGAGCGTTGCTTTCATATCACCGACTTCTTGCAAGCAACGCATTTGATAGTGTTTATCACATTTTCAATCAACCTTCAGAAGATCTATTTTAACTTTAGGAACTCCAGGCTTCACGTTCTCTAGGAGATCTATGGTGGCCCGGATTGAATCTTGCAATTTCGCGTGGTAATTGTAGCGCGTGGTAATTGTAGCACATTATTCCTTGTCCTTCGTACTGAAGCCTTTTTTATACGTCGCACTAGCGCCCCAGTTTCACCCAAGAAGTCATTTATAACGATTGCGTCCAAAACCTCCTCGCAAGTCTCCTCCAGCGTTTAGTTTTCTTTTGCTGTCTTTGTTTGCTTCTTTCTCTTTTTTTCTCCCACCATTTTTTTTTCTTCTCACAGAGCATTCTCTTTCTGAACCTATTTTAGTGCAAAATGTACCTTCAGTGGTTCGGCGACATTTCTTCTTTTCGTTCTGTGATGACAGCCACCCATTTCTTAAGATATTGCCCGGAACTTCTTTCCAGACTTGGGTTTTCTAAATATTCTGAGGACTTGATTAAGTACTCATTGATCACCGTATCTTCTTTTCAGATCTGGATTTTCTAAATATTCTCCCGACTTGATCCTGCCGTTTTCAATCAGCTTCCGGCGTTTCCACTAAAATATTTTTTTTTTTCTATGATAATACCAAAGCTCAGGGGATTGCCCTTTGAAGCGAGAGCTTAGCGATGGCGGTAGGGAGACACGTATGGGAGAAGCCAATATCAATTTTTCCATTATTATTTTTTTAAGTGCCACATTAATTTCTTATTTAAAGCGCTAGTGTTATGCCTAGTCGCTACTAAAGCTTTTAATGTGGCACTTAATTAATGGAGTGCAGGTATTATGCCCAGTCGCCGGCTGTTAAGAGAACACAAGACGAACAAATACAGCCATGGGCCCGGCGGGATTCGAACGCGCGGGCAGTAGATCGCTGCTTCGGCGTTAGCGAGCTAAGCTACCGACCCCCCAAAATCTGGCCGAATCAGCCGTTTGTTTCTCCAACAACCAATAATATTTTACCTACCAGTTCCCTTGTGTTCAGTCTAGCTTCTGCCAGTTTGCCCAGCAGATGAAGTTGACCTCAATGGTCATGATTGGATATTTTCTAAATGCGAAACATTCGATAGGAGTGCCTCTTTTGCCTTGCGTTATCGCTATCATTACCAAGTCTTGCTGTTTTATGTCTTGTCTGACGGTTTGTTATGATTGTCAGCAGCATTGTTGGATCCCATGTCAGAGCTGCTATCTCCGCTTGGGTGTGTAGCCATTTTGATGCACTCGTGGTTGTCTTCTCAGTGAGACCATGTGAGGGCTGGTATTAATTTTCATGGGGTTCGCTGCTCAGAATCAAATCAATATAAATCAGAAATAATGCCAACTGAATCGACACGTACTTAATGGAGCGAGTTTTGAATGTACTTTGAGACTTGCCAGCTTTTGACGGGACAAAAAGGACATAGCTTTATCCTGGAGCTGATCACGATCGCATTTAAATCAAAAATTTCAAATGTGTTTAGATCATCGGTCGTGCCATGAGCCATGAAGCTAATCCATCGAATGCTCCAAATCATCAGTAAAAATCAGAAAATTGGAAGGTAGGCAGCGGATACTTTAAATTTACAGCAGCGAATGCGGCTGGTAATAGGGCTATGGAGTGAGTTCATCGAAACTCTTTCGTAGAAGGCAATATGCGCACTGGTGAAACGATGAAACTACTAAGCTGCGACACATAACTTTGAAATGGGGGAACATACCGGAAGCAGTTAAACTTTCTCTCATGTTGAAGCATTAAAGCTGTCAGGGTTTTGGGGAGTCCATGAGGACTCCATATTCTTCTTTACACTGGAACACATAATTTACATATGGTGAAAGTGTAACATAAGTGCCCATTGATTACAACATCATCAATGAAATTTCCTGTGGTGCTATAAGGCCGCAGAGATCATTATGCACGTCAAGTTTATGGCTATATTTATGTAATCTGTACCTGATTTTTCTCATCCGATGAAAGTAATTTCAGTTTGATTGCATGCATGTCAAGGTTTTAAGGTATAAATGAGTTTTTAGTCATGCATTGTTTCTAAAACGTTGACGCTTGCTCCTTTCACTTCTTTTTCCAGTTCTAGATTTATCAGTAAGACATCCCTGTATGTATCTGCTAGCATATATACGCCAAACATTCCCGTTATAGACATCGTGAAGATACTGCATATATGATGTTTGCTATCCTAACTTGATATGGTTAAACGCGTATTGCGTGGAAGCATTACCGGACCATTACATGCTGTTTCTTTTTAACATTGCACGTCCTAGGCTGGGAAGATTTATACAAGGGGAAACTTATGCTTTTAGCCTTATAGCTTTATGTATAAGAGCTTTTTGGAAAGGACGACATCGTATTCTTGCATTTCCGTCATCTACGGAAACTCTATTAAAGCTTTGGCCGGCAGCCGATCGTATCTCAGCATGTGTGGTTTTTGCATGCTGAGTGATTATGGCGCTCATTGGAAATTTCAATAGCGCATGGTCTTTGCTAGATATCTTTGCTAAGGGAATTCATGCATTGTACTTACCTGTGTTTTGAAATGCTCCGAAAT
The DNA here is from genome assembly GCA_947369275.1 of Nemotelus nigrinus. Classification (NCBI taxonomy): domain Eukaryota; kingdom Metazoa; phylum Arthropoda; class Insecta; order Diptera; family Stratiomyidae; genus Nemotelus; species Nemotelus nigrinus. The sequence goes on along the minus strand of OX376375.1, from coordinate 49,814,956 downwards.
TTTCATTTTTCCGCTTTATATAGCAGACTACCCATAACCGATGTATGCTCGCAAGTTCTTTTCCCTTTGTTTCTGCGAGTGATGTTCATTGGCCAGTCTTGGACTTATAACATATGATCTTTCTCCCTTGCAGCATTCCCCATGCTCCAAGTCATGTATACGAGTATATCTTATAATTGCTAGAAAATAGCTCTCGAAATCGGAAATTTGCATTACTAGCATTGTTTGATTCATGCATTACGCCAGCATACATTACCGCGATTCTCGTTGGGTCTGTTCAGTAGGACTGTAACCTTTAATCTTTTTCATAAGTTTTTAGTGTAAGTAAGTTTGAATCAGTTCAAGGTACTTTCTTGCTTTTCTGGTTTCGACAATGTCGGAGCCATTCACAGTAGTTATATCAGTTCTTTGGACCTTGATTTCTTCAATGAGTTAACTCCAAAGGTTACAATTCCTTGAATCAAGTTTGTCTCGCGTGGAACGAGTTTCTATGGGATCTCACAGCTAAGTTTTATTTTTTTAAGCATCTTTCGTTTGATACAGTCGAGAAAGTCCCAAATATTTGATGTATAGTAGATCCGTACCAAGTTCCAATTAATTTTTTAGCACCTGCTACACCGTAGGCGGGTTTATTCCGTGGCTGCTACCCCAAATCAAACTCTAGAGAAGACACACATGGACCCCATTTTATGCCGCACTGCATCGCACATAACTATTAATGAGTGTAGAGCCACTCCGAGTCTTTAATTATCTGGCTGATCGTCCTCAGATCCGCCGAGGGTACTTTGGTTAGGCATACACAGAAGTATAAGACAAGGCACTGCGTCTATGTCGCAGTAAGAGCAGGCATAAATCATTGTAAGGGGCAGTTAAACTGAAGCCATCGGAGTGTCAATCTAAAAACGACAGAAGATTGCCCATAAAAGTATGCCAGATTTTTTAAGTTGATCCGGTCCGCAATTTTACGTAATGCGCCTGTGTAAAATTTCGATCCGTATATATTTAGCAGCAGATTTTCTTGCAGCATTATTTTTATTTTGTGTCAAAATTTCAACCCATATTTCGAAAAAGATTTTTCGACTAAGAGTTACATGGAAAGGTTTAGACATATATCAGGTTTTATTGAAATTATTGGAAATAGAAAGCGTACAAATAAGAACGATGAGCTTTAATATAATGAAAATAATTCCTTGTAACTAAACAATCTATTCCAACCTCGGACTGATTTCAGCTCAGTTTAGCAGCAGAAATCAAATTACGCTATTTAAAGTCTTTGGGCACTGATACATAAACTCAAGTCCTAACCAATTACTAAGTAGCTTACGAAATAACGCTCCTATATTAAATTCTTTATAAGAAATTGTCCAACTTTTTTCACTCACTACATTTCACCCCGTTAACCAATTTCCCCATTTACAACAACCTTACTCAGTCCACCAACTATACAGCTAATAGTCTATACTAACAATGACCAGCCATTTAAACTCCACCAATTTTCCAGCAATTTACCGGCAAAACAACATGTCGAGTGCCATTCAAATATCCACAAGACGGAAAAAGAAAGGAACGATAACGAACGAACAAAACAAAATAAAACAAAAACATTCCGAAGAACGAAGAACTAGCAGTAGCAGTGCAACTTGCAACGGAGCGAAAATCGCGATAAATGCATACAGAAAAGAGCAAGCAGCGACGACCATATGGCAGGCAACAACACAACCATTACAAAAACATAGGGAACATTGAAAAACTGAAAATTTAAGTCAACCGAAAATATACTAAATCAACATTAATACAGGACGACCGACGCGATTTGAGGAGATCCAAGAAACACAGGAAGGATACTGTCGCCATTGTGTTTGTCGTAGTGATGGGTCGCTCATGAGCGAGTCGCTCAAAAAGAGCGACTCTTTTGAAGGAGCTGTGTGAGTCAACTCTTCAACTCTGAGCGACTCAGCTCTTCGACTCTTTTGAAAGAGCTATGTGAGCCATCATTTAGAATAGCTCCGCACACTTCATACCTTCACTTTAGTGGCAATAGCGATATTGCGGAGCCACTCAAACAACCACCCGACCAAATAAAGCTTATGCATATACACACGGCAATACTTCATTAGACTACCGTGTGTACTTGAAGCGAAATCTATGCTATTCTAACGTCGGAACACGAACATATGTATACGACTATCGTATTGCACAGTGAAAAGAGTCACTCCGTTGAATGAAGAATGAATGAAACTGTGCGAGTGAGGAATAAAAGAGTCGACTCTTTTGAATGAACACTGAGCGAGTGAGGAATAAAAGAGTCGACTCTTTTGAATGAACACTGTGCGAGTGAGGAATAAAAGAGTCGACTCCGTTGAATGAACACTGTGCGAGTGAGGAATAAAAGAGTCGACTCCGTTGAATGAAGAACTGTGCGAATGATGGATACTGATCGTGTGCGGTTATTGATGGCGACATTTTGTGAACACACAGTATGCGTTTACGTGCGTATATTTTGCTCTGGTTCACGAGTAGTTTAGTAGCCAAATGTTGGCTATTAGGCGGTGCATTTCATAGGTCGATTTTAGAGATGAAGCGTATACACTAGAACAGGTATATGGAACAGGTTCGTATCGAATATTTTCGTTCTTCAAAAAGTTTTTAGGGCAAAAGTAGTTGAAATCGGACAAAATCGGCCAATTTGGGGTTAAGGTGGTTTGGGACATAATGGGCCAAGACCTATTGCTACGATACAAAAATTTCGGTTTTGTAGGGGAGTAAGGGGTTTTTTGGCCATAGTTTGGCAAATACTGCCTTTAGGACGCTTTCGATGATTGGAAGTGGTCGGGGAGTACAAGAGTGATATTTCAAGGGCAAAAAAATTTTTTGATAGGGGAAATTGGGCAAAAACGTTCATTTCTCCAAAATATTTTTTTTTTTACTAGCATGAATTTGGGGACCTTTTTGAATTGTTTCGGGCGAAATTTCCATACAAGTCTGGGAAAAAGCGGCCTGGTTTTGAAAATACGGCAATATGAAATCTGCCGAAAAACCGTCCGGAAAAACTGAAAGTACCACTAAAAGTGCTAAGTAGGAAAAGGTTGAGATCCTTTTAGGGCAAAAGTAGCTGAAATCGGGCAAAATCGGCCAATTTGAGGTTAAGGTGGTTTGGGACAAAACGGGCCAAGACCTATTGCTGCGATAGAAAAATTTCGGTTTTGTAGGGGAGTAAGGGTTTTTTTCGCCATAGTATGGCAAAAACTGCCTTTACGATGCTTTCGATGATTGGAAGTGGTCGGGGAGTACAATAGTGATATTTTAAGGGCAAAAAAATTTTTGAGAGAGGAAAATGGGCAAAAACGTTCATTTTTTAAGCGTATACACTAGAACAGGTATATGGAAGAGGTTCGTATCGAATATTTTCGTTCTTCAAAAAGTTTTTAGGGCAAAAGTAGTTGAAATCGGACAAAATCGGCCAATTTGGGGTTAAGGTGGTTTGGGACATAACGGGCCAAGACCTATTGCTGCGATATAAAAATTTCGGTTTTGTAGGGGAGTAAGGGGTTTTTTGGCCACAGTTTGGCAAAAGCTGCCTTTAGGACGTTTTCGATGATTGGAAGTGGTCGGGGAGTACAATAGTGATATTTCAAGGGCAAAAAAAATTTTTGATAGGGGAAATTGGGCAAAAACCTTCATTTTTCCAAAATATTTTTTTTTTGACTAGCATGAATTTGGGGACCTTTTTGAGTTGTTTCGGGCGAAATTTCCATACAAGTTTGGGAAAAAGCGGACTAGTTTCGAAGATACGGCAAAATGAAATCTGACGGAAAACCGTCCGAAAAAATTTTGGTAGCAAAATAACGGTAAAATTGCAACAAAAACAGAGGCAAATGGAACACGTAGAGCTTAAATTAAAGTTTGATGCTATTACCAGGTGGAACTCTACGTAATCTATGCTTGTGTGCATTCAAGAAGTAAAAGAGCCACTATTAGCCACCTTAGGTGTCCTGAACTAAAATCTACCAACTCCTTCTTCTGATGAATGGAATATTATGAAAACAGCCCCTGATATATTGAGCATCTTCAATGAGGCTACTCTAGAAATAAGCAGTGAGAAAACAGTATCGATTTCAAAAATATATATTATTAATATCAACGATTATAAGCTACATTTCAAAACTCTGTCTGAACGAGTATAAAACTGCTGATGTACGCAGTTTTTTAAATGTGATCCAAAGAGAACTTTCAAACAGATTTAAATTATATAAAGAAAATATGTTTTGCCTAGAGAGCGTTCTTTTAGATCCACGATTTAAAAGACTAGCATTTCAAAATGAATCCACATACAAACTTGCTTGTATACATCTAGTTTCGGTACCCACAGCACAAGGAACGCAAAATTCGCTATGGCGAAAATTTGATGACAAAGTCAACAGTGTAAGAACCCAGCAAAGCTATGTAGCTGCAGGCATTAACGAAATGGATAAGTATTTACAACATGTAAATATACCCAGAACTGCTGACCCTCTCAATTGGTGGAAGGAAAAGAATGATTTACATCCCAGAATCTGGAGATAGTGAATCAACGATTGAGTAGAGTGGCCACTTATATGGAAAGATTTTCAGATATGATTTTATGGTTTATTTTTAAATTTATATTATATGCTATATTATATTTTGAAAGTAATGTTATATTATATTAGATTTAAGCTTATTATTATTAATAAAACAACAAAAAATAGCAATTTATTTATACTTTTGCAACCATAAAAAAGTTGCTTGAAGTGGCTCTTTTGAGTGGCTCTTAAAGAGCGACTCTTTAAAGTGAGTGAGTTTTACGGAGCTGGCTCACTTCAAAGAGCCATTTTGCCCATCACTAGTTTGTCGACGAGCTGCAGTTGTAGTGGAAAATCAAAAAGGAAGAGCAGATGTCATGTCCTACCCCACAATGTTGAGACTATGGAGGATGTAGGACAAAAACAATGTTGGGAAGGAAAAAATCAAGCAAGTTAAGATGAAATCCTACTTAGAACAGCAGTATGATAGGGAGAAAAAGTTTTTGGTTTCATGCCAGGATATTTAGAAATTGGATGTAACTAGTGAATGAGTGTTGTGAGGATGAAGATTTCTGGGAAATTGGGGCAGCATATTGAAGGTGTAAAGTGGATTTTAGAGAGAGATCGTTGAAGTGAATTATGGAAATGGATTTTAGAGCAGTCGTTAATGCGTTTGGCTCTGATGATTTGCGGAAGTAAAAAAAAAATTAAGTAGACCATAAAAATAACTAAATTTTTGGACTGAAAAATAGGCGGTAGGTAATATTGTTTAAAGTGACCAGTTAGTCTAGCTAAACTGCAGTAGTTAGTGGTATCAATTTATTCAGATAACTGGCTATAGCACGTAGTGATGTGAACTAGAACCGGGAAGAATCGATCTTTCGGTTTCTCTGCGAAAGCCACTTGGTCTTCTGTGAAAGCCACTTGGTCTTCTTGGTCTTCTGTGAGAGCATCTACCAGACTTTGTCCAACACTTTCTTGCAGAAGTCAGCCTTATAAACTGCTTTCATATAAAATTAATTAGCTCAGACGACGTACTTTATAAGTCTCTTAAAGTGCTTTGTACGAATAATCTGCCCTGTTCCTGTATCGCATTTAAGGTGCATCGCACAGCGTTTCAGTGCTTTAAAAATTTACGTTTGGTGCAATTTGTTCGCCAATTGCACAAAACTTGCGTGAAAACTAGGTCGTTCCCTTAGAGAACAGAAGATTTGATGAAGAAGCGATTGGATTTTTTGCGCCGCAGGGTAGTGGTACCTGGAAACTTTGGTAATTGTTATGAGGAAACAGCAAGAGCGTAACCTTACAGTTTTAGGTGGTAAAACATAAGATATAAAACAGTCGATGTTGATGATGGCAAGCAAACAGGCGGAATTTTTTATTTTTGTTGAATTGTATTAGCTTTATTACCAATGTTCGAAAAACATTATTAAAAACATTAATGTCACCTGTGATTTGATACTCAAATAACCATACCTAGGCTCATGGCTGCCAAGTGATTTCCTCAAATGTAACCTAGTGACGGAGAACAAAAGCTGAAATTTTCAATTAACCGTTAACGCATTGTTTGTATGCTATAACTTTTCATTTCTAGCTTACTTTGAAGTATTTTTTATGCTATTCACTTGTTTTTTTTAAGGAATGGGCTGCCATTTTTTTATCACTTATATTATTACGCAGATATCGATATTTCGAGGGTAATCTTCTCTCTCCTTCAGGTCTTAGTAAATAAAGAAGGATGGGCTGAAGGAGGGGCTGAAGGAGGGGCTAAAGAAGGAGGGGCTGAAGAAGGACAGGCTGACGAAGGAGGGGCTGAAGAAGGACAGGCTGACGAAGAAGGGCCTGAAGAAGGAGGGGCTGAAAAAGGAGGGGCTGAAGAAGGAGGGGCTGAAATAGGAGGGGCTTATGAAGGAGGAACTGAAGAAGGAGGGGCTGAGGAAGGATGGGCTGAAGAAGGAGGGGCTAAAGAAGGAGGGGCTGAAGAAGGATGGGCTGAAGAAGGAGGGGCTAAAGAAGGAGGGGCTGACAAAGGAGGGGCTGACAAAGGATGGGCTGACGAAGGAGGAGCTGAAGAAGAAGATGCTAAAGAAGGAGGGGCTGAAGAAGAAGATGCTGAAGAAGAATGCAGGTTGCCCTCGAAATATCGATGTCTGTCAAGAAATTAAAATATATTTAGCTTAAAAAGGAAAATATTGGTTTAAAATTAAGTTCTTAATGTTAAGAATTCAGCTAGATGGTTAGAATAATTTTTTTTTAAATCCCGATTTCTCACGAAAAATATGCGGAAATACATTAAGTATATAGTGAAGCTGGCAGAAACGCTGCATTGAACAGGCAGATTAGTTAGGAGAGGCTTCCAAAACTGAAGAGTACCTAATCAACAAACGTTCGAAAACGTTGATAGGAATTTAAGAGAGCGAGATAGGATTTTCTAGGCTAGAGATAGAGAAAAATCTCTAGACAATCAGATCTAAAAATATCTTAGATTTGTTCCCAAGAGAACCAGATTTAAGTACACGAAGAATAGCTGCAAGAATTACAGTATTCCACGCCACTGTTTGGAGGGTTTTTTTTGTGAGGAGGGTTTACATCCTTACCATTTTCAATTAGCATTTACTGGAGTCAGATTCTTCCGCCAGCTTGCCTTTTGCAGATCCTAAATCAACTATTAGTTCATAATGTTTTATTAACAGATAAGGCAACGTTAACAAGAAATTGTATCTTTAATATTCCTGGGCTAGTACAAATCTCACTTCGTACGAACAGGTGGGCATTTGCGAGAGTTCAAGAAAATTTAATTCGTAGGATCTGATTGTGTATTGAAGAGGACGGAAGGCACTTTGAATATTAATTATAAAAGAATTAAAAACAGCATTGTTTTTTTTTCTTTTTTTGGGTGGATCTGCAAAAGGCAAGCTGGCGGAAGAATCTGACTCCAGTAAATGCTAATTGAAAATGGTAAGGATGTAAACCCTCCTCACAAAAAAAACCCTCCAAACAGTGGCGTGGAATACTGTAATTCTTGCAGCTATTCTTCGTGTACTTAAATCTGGTTCTCTTGGGAACAAATCTAAGATATTTTTAGATCTGATTGTCTAGAGATTTTTCTCTATCTCTAGCCTAGAAAATCCTATCTCGCTCTCTTAAATTCCTATCAACGTTTTCGAACGTTTGTTGATTAGGTACTCTTCAGTTTTGGAAGCCTCTCCTAACTAATCTGCCTGTTCAATGCAGCGTTTCTGCCAGCTTCACTATATACTTAATGTATTTCCGCATATTTTTCGTGAGAAATCGGGATTTAAAAAAAAATTATTCTAACCATCTAGCTGAATTCTTAACATTAAGAACTTAATTTTAAACCAATATTTTCCTTTTTAAGCTAAATATATTTTAATTTCTTGACAGACATCGATATTTCGAGGGCAACCTGCATTCTTCTTCAGCATCTTCTTCTTCAGCCCCTCCTTCTTTAGCATCTTCTTCTTCAGCTCCTCCTTCGTCAGCCCATCCTTTGTCAGCCCCTCCTTCGTCAGCCCCTCCTTCTTTAGCCCCTCCTTCTTCAGCCCATCCTTCTTCAGCCCCTCCTTCTTTAGCCCCTCCTTCTTCAGCCCATCCTTCTTCAGCCCCTCCTTCTTCAGTTCAATGTCGGTTGCCTATGTTAAAACAGCATAATCTGTAGCATTAATGAAGGAACTGCTCAGAGCCGGCAACACTTTGCCAGCATTGCAACTAAAAGTCGACTACAACTGCTTCCCGTCAAAACTAAACTACCCTATGAATCTCGTTTTCATACGGTGACTTCATCGAAAGTATGATGTTTGGGGCGTCCATTCAAAAAACTTCCCAAACTGGGAATAATACAACATTGGTTACTTATTTTCATTGTAGATTTTCACTACGTGAATAATTAACGTTAGTATTTATTGATACGGAAATGACAAAAACGCTTCGTGCTGGTATCCCTTTTTTAACACCAAAGCCAAAATTATACCAAATTTCCTTCACGTTGAAGTCAATATACCCTGCGAATTTCGTTTTGATGCAATGGCTGCGTTAGAAGTTAAAGGGGTACAAGGAAATTCAAAAATATGAAAATTTTCGAAATTTTTAAATTATTGTTTATTGTCACTACAAGATGATTACCTTTTGACATTTTTATGATAAAATCGCCTGCTGAAGATGCGGAAAAAATATGAAAACAACCATAGCTGACAACCCTACCCTGATTTTTCAACCAGATTCCTACTGAATATTGCCTCTAATAAAATCCACTTAGCATATTAATTTTATTTTGCTTTCATGACTGCAGTGGAAGCTTAAGGGCAGAAAACTTTATTTTGCTGAACAATTGTTCAAAATTCAAGACTTGAAAATTACGGTAGCTGGCAGCTCCAACCAAATTTTACAAACAAATTTCTACCAAAAGTGACTTAAATAAGAATCAGTAAATATGTGAATTTTGTCAAAATCTGGTGACTTATTTAGAATCTATTGGGCACAAAGTATTTTTTTTCTCAGTGGTTTTTCAAGATGCCACTACTGGCACAGAGTTGCCTTCATTTCGAAGTCGCTTCTATTGGTAATCGTTCTTGTCCGATATAAAACTTTAAAAATTTAGCATTGGCTGTGTAGACAAAGCATAAAATTTATATATGATTGGCTCTTTTTTCTAAATAACGAAAATTTTATCAGGAGTGATAATGATTTGAAGGTTTTCATATTCAGTGCTTCCCGCAGGTACTGGGTCGCAAGCACAATCATGAAATCTACATACAGTTTCATATTGATATTTTTCTGAGCGCATAAAATGTAAAAAGTAAAAAGTTGTCGCAATTCAAAAATTTTCAAATTTTCCCGATCTAATTTTAGGCATCTGAAGCTCACATAGGACCTAAAAATCTCCAAAATTTTTATCATATTCAGTAAAGTAGTAATGTTTGACTTTCTTAAACTTTGAAATTATTACAAGTGGTAGCCCTGAAAAACCTCTCCACCTTATGGGTTTCAATACATTCTTGTGATCAAAGCCGTACATAGCCCTCAGAACAGGCTGGCTGTAATAAACCTTCTAGAAAATACACTCAAAATCCGTACGATTCCTCTACTGTTCATTGAGCATTAATGTTTTTAGAGGTTCTGGTCCACTCAATTTTTTTTCGATTTAAAGGCAAATCTATCCATCCCATAATGTTTTAGATAGAGTTAGCGCTGAGAAACTATAAAACCTAAAAAAGAAGCGGACGAAGAGTGTGTTTACCTGTCGCATAATCATTCATCACCTTCTGGGACAAAAAGTTCGTCGAGAGTAATATTGCAGAGTACCGTTTCAAAGACAATTTGAAATGTAATATGCAACAAATAAATGAACAAAAATGTGAACGCCTCTTGAAGCTAAGAGCTAGAAATGGGGCCAGACACGAATTAAGCCGGCGCCAAACGATGCGGTGAACGTTTGATTCAAACTTTTGCCTCCAAAGTTTGAGTCAAATATTGGACGATTGACATGGCAAGCACTCTGCTACACGGTGGATCGAAGTCTTGATCCAATATTGATTTTGCATTATAAATTATATTACTTTTGGAATTGTTTTTGCGGGATGATTAAAATTGAAAATTTTTTTATTTATGTTGAAAATTTTTATTTGACAAAGTGGTTTCGAAAGCATGCACTGATTCTCATCAGACACCAGCACACAGTGCATACTTGACTGGTGTGACCACTTGCAGTTGGAAATCATTAATTGTTATTTACGCTGGTTCTGACAAATTTTAACATCTCCGACTTATATCCATGGAAATAATTTACTCATAAAGGTTATTGATTTGTGATCACGGTTCCTTTCTTGTCTATAATCGCATAGACAACGTATATTCTGCTTTCGGAGGCTTATTCCGCAAAACGATCGAGTTTCCCGTGTCAATTATTCTCTGCTTTGATAAGCTTTAGAGACGATATACGTTGTCTATGCGATTATAGACAAGAAGGGAACCGTGATCACAAATCAATAACCTATATTACTTTTGTTAATTTCAATTTAATTGATAGCACGAAATGGAAAACCCAGTATAACGATTATAATATTAATCTAGAATGATTGTTTGAAAATAATTATCTATTAAAATTTAAATTGATACTTAATTAAAATATGTAAGCAATAAAAATACATAGCTATCAAAACACAATAAAAATCTGATTCAATTGTTGGAACGAATCGTGTAGCATTTCACCAAATGTCTTCCAATCATACCCTCCAGTGACAAAAAACCCTTTGAAGCGGACAAAAAGACCGACAATAGACCGAGCATGTTCCAGCGACAGCGTTGGACGTCGGACATTGGGCACTGGTAGCTGGCGCATCGGCCACACGATGCGTCCAATCATCAAGTGCCCAACGTTGGAGAGTGTTGTTAGCATCGTTTGGCGCCGGTTTACATGCATCAGTTACACTAGTTTGTTGAAGAAATGTGTATTGATGAAAAACTCACATGGATCCAGCAAAACCTAAAAGCAAAGTCTAAACTTTGAAATACGATTTTCCAAACGAACAAAATAGTCTAAAGTATTTCAAAAGTCCGCAGTTTTTTGGCACCATAGCCCATGGAAGTTGCTCAAGATTACAAATGACAGGTCATTTGCGTAGTGATGTTTTATAAGAAGTCTTGCTTAGTTTGCAAGTTCTAAATTTGATGGAATAGCAGGAAGTAAAAATGGCAAATGTGACAGTAAATGTAAGTAGAATCTACTACTGTTTGACCAAGGCGTCGTAGGTTACAAAAAAGTGAGCTAGCCAATTTGTTGTTTGAGAAAAAACTGAGATGCAAAATTCTTGAATAGTCGATGGAGCTTGTTGAAGAATAATCCTGCCAGTTTGCAGCCGTGAGAGTAGCATTTAAATGTTTTCTATCAGGGAGTTTTAGTTATACTGCAAAACCTTATATGTAGGATATTTCTAGAAAATAAAAGCACGAACATGATTAAAGCAAAATAAGTTTAGGAGTGCTTTTATAAACATAGGAGACATTGTTTGGAAAATATTTTTCATGTGTCAATCCTGCTTCGATGGCTTAGTCTGGCGCGCAAACAGCAGGAAAGGGATAAATGTTTGAGCTTGTTGAATCGCTACGATTTAGTCAAAATATCGTCGTTGCACAGTCGTAGCCAGGGGCGGATTTGCCACTAGGCCCAGTAGGCCCGGGCCTAGGGCGGCAAATTTCAGGGGCGGCAGATTTTCGATTTTTTTTTGGGCGGCATTTTTTTTTTCTGTCGTATGTGTACATATATCTGAGTTGAATGAGCCTAACAGCTCAAGACAACCGAGTTATCTAAAAAATCAATGCACGCTCAAATTCAATTCTGATGATTTTTTCGGTCATTAAAAAGTTTGACTTATAATAAATATCGAAATGCGATCACGGTAAAGGACCAAAGAAACTCAAAAATACCTAAAAAGTACCCAGAAAGTATCAGATAATACCTAAAAAAAGCCTAAAAAGAACCCAAATAATACCTCTTCAATTTAGGAAAAGCTTATCAAAGGTAAATATTTGTGTGCATTGATTTTTCAAAGATTTTTTTTTATTATTATGGTACAGGGTATATCAACTACATGCAAATCTATTTATTTTTGACGTGTTTTTTTAACTGTACCTACTTCATTACTGAAATTAATTTCTATAAAATGAAATCTAGAACATCATAGGTTAAAATATTTCGGGTTCATCCTTAACTAATAACATATCGTACATTAATTTATAGTAGTCGAATTCATAGTTGATCTCCAGTCAAGTGCGGAAGCAAACTTTGAACGGAATAGTAAACTTACTTATAAAATATGGGCGAAGACGTTGGAATTATATGCGATGTAAAGCTGTGTCGCTCTGTTAAAAATGGGTATTTTTGGATTCTTTTTTTTTTTAGGTACTTTTAGGTTCTTTATTGTGTGTATATTTTAATTATTATTTGTGTGGGAAGGGCGCAATAATAGGGAATTTTGACGAATGAACCGATGCCGGTTTCATTCCATTTTTGTGAGCTCGGGCGCAACTAAAGACAGCGAAGTATTCCAGGGAATCGAAAAAAAATCGCGGATTGTTACATATAATATAATTCACGAAAAGGGCGGCAAATATTTCTGAGGCCTAGGGCGGCGAAATGGTCAAATCCGCCCCTGGTCGTAACATAAGATTTAGCAGGAAGATGCTATGTTTATTGTGAGGAAAAGCAGAAGAATAGTTGGAACCATTCATCGCTTTTGAATGCACAATAATAAATAATCAGTGAAAAGTAAAATAATGAACAAAGTAAATATGCAAAATCAATTAGCTTTTAGCTCGTCAAATGTCAAATCAAGTTTTCACCAAAACTAAAAATATTCGGTAATGGTATTTGAGCTATCTCAAACTCAGATAGCTAAAAAATGCCATCATAGCGCATATTCTATTAAACTTAAAAAATTATTTGAAAGAGAAATACGAAACAGCTGCAATATAAGATCAACTTGTGTGACCATAACAAAGAAAAATTCCTCGGCGAATTATTTTTAGATTTTTAGAAAGTTTTTTCACATCTAGAATTTTAACTTTTCATCTTAATGCCCCATTTAAATATTAATCATTTGACCTTAAATGTCAATTTATGTAATTATTCGAAGTCGACGAAAAAAAATCCTAATTTATTTTCATATCTAAGCGTCTACTTTTCAGATTCTTAGAATACCTACTCGGTAAATTTGTTTTGGGTTTTCTTTCTACATGTCTCTGGTTCCGATGTAATAAATAATAGAACACTTTCATTCTATTTGCCTTAATCTAAAATACTGCTGGCTGAAAGCCATCCGGTTCCGAGAAAAAATGAAGCATTTATTCATGAGCCTTTATATTCTTCTTTCGGTCACTATGTTTCTATCAAGGATGTTCAACTTTTATTTGCGGAAAGTCTTTCATTCGTGGAAAATCCTGGACTTAAATTACAGCACAGATACGATATAATAACTTTCTGTTACTTGTTTACTTTCAATATTTTCCTTTCCGTTTTACTTATTAAATAAAGCTCAACGTAAAAAGGACAACTTTTACGAGTGGTGAAACTCTGACCGTTCCTAAAATATTTTGTTTGTCTTTGCACACATATCAAGTATGTACATGCGTGTTTTTCTGATTCGATAAAATACATGATACTGTCCCCGATGAAAAATCATCAGCAGTCAGATTAATTTGTAGCTATTTTTCGTTGAAGGCAGTTTTTGCGAGAAATCGGTTTTTGTGTGTCCGTTAGCTTGCTGGACACCTGCTGGCCTAGATGACTGTTAGTTGAACGGAAAAGAAAAATAGACCGGCAATGAAAATCACGTGTAGGGTGAAAGGTGGTGTACACTAGACATATGGCTGTCATTTATGGGGTCGGCTTAATGTTTAGCTTTGATGGAATGTGACCGAGTACCAGAAAATTTCACCTGAGACAACAATGATTTTGACAAGGTTATGTGATTGCTTCCGTGAAAAATTAATTATATCAATCTTCCACGTGCAGCTGTTTGTTTAGGATAATCAGGTGAAAGAAGAAAAAAAAACTTTTGTAACGAGTGTGTTACATAAATTTTGATGGATTTTTGAAAGCTTATTCGTAGATTGAACAAGTTTTAGGGTTGTGGATCATACATATTTTTTTAGATGTGAGCAGATAGAGTGAGCTTATAAGTTTCTGAGCCTTACGAATAAAACTTTGTTGGCGTGTCTATTGTTTGGCAAAAGTATGTTTAAAGTAAATAAATTAGACTGAACTAGACTGGTGTTTGCTTTCATGCCTTGTTTTGTTGCTTTTCTGCATTTCAACTTGTTGCTTCGTGTATTTTTCGTTATCGCACCGATCAGTACAATGTCGCTTATTTATATTGGGGAAGTGATGTCTAATTATTCAATTTTTCGTGTCATGATATAAACCTCTTGTTTTAGTTCTTTCAACATTTTTGTGTGAATTTTATGATTCGTAACTCTTGAATTGCATAATAGATCCGAAATTTATATGAATATTAAATAAAATCATTAAAAGTTATTACGCATAAATTTATTTTACGCATGTTTTCACTTGAATATTTCGGGATCGTATTGATTCATAGCTTTTCAACACATCTGCCTGCATTGAATTCCATAAAAAACCGTCTCAATGCCAACGATTGTACTTGACCTGTTGTTATTTTTGGTAGAAATGAAACTCAATGCAGAGAGAAAGAATGTTTTCAAATAAATGAAAAAAAATATTTCGTTTTCACAAGGAGCTTATAGAAATCAATTGAAATGCATGGGAATGTTACAGTTCATGACCCGAGGGAATCATTTTTTGATGAAAAAATTTCAGCATTGGCGAGAAGTTGAATTCAAACAATACAGAATGAAATCCAATGTAATACTCGTAAAAGGGCAAAACTAAAACTAGTTCATTTTTCGGTGTGTGTTTGAACTGATTCGAGTACGACCAATAACTGAAGTTAAAATAGGTACTATTACAGATACCGTCTAATGTAACAGTTCTATGTTATTTTAATGCTATAGTATTTAGATTTGAAATTTTCAGCTTAGTACACACATAAAGAGATTGATATATTTTTTGCCAGACCGAAGCATCGCATGACTATTTAAAAGTATATAAATTTTAGAAATTGAAAAATTAATCAATTGT
The DNA here is from genome assembly GCA_947369275.1 of Nemotelus nigrinus. Lineage (NCBI taxonomy): Eukaryota > Metazoa > Arthropoda > Insecta > Diptera > Stratiomyidae > Nemotelus > Nemotelus nigrinus. The sequence continues at coordinate 49,799,740 of OX376375.1, read as the reverse complement.
ATTTTTACATTACTACCATTGAAGTTAATAAGAAAATAGTTTCACTCCATTCGTGACACACTTTTTTATTTGAATAGTAACAAATACTAATTTCTCATGAGTAAATTTCCAGTAAGCAAATTTGAGAGAAAATATTCATGACAAAATCATATTTGACTAGAACTACATTTAGGTGCCGGATTTGAAAAATATAAATATTGATCAACAACAGGTTATTAAAATATTTGTGAGCTTCCTAAGTACCGTTAGTGGTGATAGAAAACCTATTTAAATTGTGCGCCCAGTGTGGGTACACTTTCCATATATTTTCTTCGTAAGTTTGAAAAAATGGTTAGTACATTTTTTTTATGCATGCTTGGTGTGATGACAGGTGAGAATTTGGGCAGCGAATATTCCTTGAACCATTTTCACCATGATGTCTTTTATGATTGTGGATAGTGGTTCTTAGATCTGACACATATGCTTGAGACTGGTGAGAATTGGTGTATTTGAATCATCATCAACGTGGCACAACAGCCCGACGTCGGGCCTTGGCCGCCTGGATCGATCTCTTCCAATTGTTTCGGTCACGTGACCGAGACAATTGGAGGATTGCCGAGTAACTATTGGAACCGCAATAGTTGCTCGGCTTCCGCAAACACTGAGCTCTCCCAACGAGCTCTTGGTCTTCTTCTTGGCCTCGCTCCGTCGACCCGTCTTGCGTTCCTGACACGTTTTGGCATGCGATCGTCATTCGTGCGTTGCACGTGCCCAACCCACTGTAACCGTTGTAATTTGACGATCTTGGAGACTTCCAGCTCATTGCAAAGTTCGTACAACTCATTGTTGTACCGGATGCGCCATCTATATCGGTCGCGAATAGCCCCGAAAATTCGCCGTAGAACTTTCCGTTCGAAGGTGTCGGTCATATTTTCGGAGGCTTGGGTCAGGGCCCATGTTTCGCAATCATAGCACAGCACAGGTCTTATGATAGTTTTATAAACGCGGAGCTTAGTCTTTCTGTGCACATATTTCGATTTCATAATGGGGAGGACCGAGAAGAATATCTTATTTTCTAGTTGTATCCGCCGTTTGATTTCGTCAGTTTCGTTGGCGTCAATCGATAGATTGTTACTCAGGTAAACGAAATCGTCCACGAATTTGATGCAAAGGTTCTCTACGTTGATGGTCATGTGCGCTGGCGTCCTTGTCCTAGATTGCATCATAACTTTCGTTTTGTCTTCGTTGATTCGTAGTCCAAATTCCATTGCTGCGGTGTCAAGTCTAAGCAGAAGTTCTTCTGCATCGGTCAGTTTTTGAGCCATGATGTTAATGTCATCCGCGTACGCTGCCAATTGTGTCGACTTAAAAAGTAGCGTGCCGCTGGAGTTCAGGTTCATTGCCCGAATAGGGAACTCAAGTGCCAGGTTGAAGAGCGTGGACGCTATTCCATCGCCCTGCTTCAGGTCACCCAGAGTTTCAAAAAGATCCGTCAATCTGTTCTGGATCCGGACTTGCGAGACGGAGTTGGTCATCGTCATCTTTATAAGTCTCACTAATTTGGCCGGTATACCAAATTGCAGCATGATGCTATATAAAGCGCCTCGATTGATGCTGTCATATGCTTGTTTAAAGTCGACAAAGATTTGGTATACGTCGACGTCGATTAGGGAGCGACCAGATCTGAAACCGCCTTGATAAATTTTTCAATTGACGCTGGCACTTAAATTTTTAATAAATCGCAAAAGCTGTTTTCCATTTTTTTGAGTTCTGAAGATCTGACCTAGAAATCTATACTTGAGCCAGAAAGGTATGAGTTTAATTTTGGGGTCCGAAATAAACTAAATCACCATCAAGCAGCGACAACCGGAAATCAAGTGTTTCTATTAAGTTTTTTTGATATTACTCTAAACTATCATTCTTTTGCTTGCACCAAAAATATTGCATCTTCATCATCCCCATCGAGCCAAAGGACTTGAAGCAGTCGCAAATTATATCAATAAATATAAATATATAATAAAGTAGCATATCAGTTGAGACTACTTTGGCCCCACTTTAATAGATCATTAACCTTGTTCATTATTGATTTAGCGTTATTTTAAAGTAGTGTAGTAGTTATTTTTATTCAATCTGATCTGGAATTGTATCATGAAGTTAATACACTCAAATTGTGTTTGTACTTGACGGAGGACATAAGCTATGTTAATAAGTTTTTTGGATTGCAATTTTATTTAATGATTTAACGACACATAAACTCATTGAGCCAAATATGTGTAATTAAAAAACATATTATTCAGAAAAGTCATAGCTAAACGTAAATAAAATTCAAAAAATATTTTTGAAAACAATAAATATTTTATGAAAATTATGTATTTAATATAATAATTATGATGCATTATGAAAAATTACGATAAAAGAAGATAAGCTGAAAATAATTTCAACATAATGAAAAAAACTTTTATATTTCTCAATATGTTCTCATGGTTAAAATACATAAAAATGTTGTTCAAACAGTATTTTCCTGCTTGTTATTTAATTTTTTATTTTTATTGTGTAGAATGGCAATGCCCGAGTAATTTTGTCTATGTAATATATGTGTGTTATTTTATATAAACACTTCCGACGATTCATATAAAATTATTATAAATTTCTATCATATTGATGTTCTATTTCACTTTTCTATCTAAATCACACTGGAATAATAGTTGAAGCTGAAACTATATGACATCCATCCTAATTTAACATTGAAGAAAAATATGACGTATCACATGAAAAT